>WNWU01000021.1:5090397-5129939 GCA_012654045.1 Ptyas mucosa | reverse complement strand
CTGTTCTGTTCTGTTCTGTTCTGTTCTGTTCTGTTCTGTTCTGTTCTATTCTATTCTATTCTATTCTATTCTATTCACTTGGAGGTTTATCTGTGTTGTCAGGGTCACTTGAGTAATGCAAATGGGTATGGAGCCTTCTTGGAACTGCCTTCTTCAAACTTTCAATAGTTCCAAGAAAGCTCCACACCAGGGGTGAAATCCAGCAGGTTCTGACAGGTTCTGGAGAACCGGTAGCGGAAATTTTGAGTGGTTCGGAGAACCGGCAAATACCACCTCTGGCTGGCCCAAGAATAGGGTGGGAATGGAGATTTTTGCAATATCCTTCCCCCAGGAGTGGGGAGTGAATGGTGATTTTGCAGTATCCTTCCCCTGCCACGCCACCAAGCCACACCCACCAAGCCACACCCACAGAAAAAAAATTGGATTTCATCACTGCTCCACACCCATTTGCCCTACTCAGGTGACCCAGATGACCCAGATAAACCTCCAGGTGGCCTCAATGACTCTCTAAAGAATGCAAATGACAATTCATCGGAATGGTCTTAAAACATTATATTCCATCATCCTTCTTTTCTTCCATTTTTCCTTTAGAAGGGTAGATCACTCAAACTGTCTGTTATGTAATTGCTTATTTTTGTGTGAGAGAAAAAGATTGAGGCTGTGATGGGATGCTCTTTAGATAGGATAAGGTCAAAGTTCCCCTTAGTAGATTGGAGGAAGATGTGTTTTGATCACAGACATAATTAAATGTCACCCCGTCTTAGGTAGGAGTTGTAATGACACAGTAGTTAGAATGCAGTATTGCAGGCTGACTCTGACCACAGCCAGGAGTTCGATCCTGACTGGCTCAAGGTTGATTCAGCCTTCCATTCTTCCAATGTTGGTAAAATGAAGACCCAGACTGTTGGGGGCAATATGCTGACCCTGTAATTTGCTTAGAGAGTGCTGTAAAGCACTGTGGAGTGGTATATGAATCTAAGTGCTATCACTCTATGATCATCTCTAATATTAGCCTGCTGGAGAAGTCATTCACCCCATAAAAGAGAAATGAGTGAATAACTTCTCATGCTTCTAAGTGCAGGAAGAAATTTTGCTGGAAATTAAGTAGGAAAATGGAGGAAATGGGATAGCAAATGGCCTGTATACATTAGATCATAGAATCAGTTCCTGGCATCTGCAGAATGCAGCTAAGAAAGATGATTGTCTGAGCATTTAGAAGATAATGGCAGTGAATGTACTGTAGCTAAACCTGAGCAAGGAAAACTAACACTAGTCATGTGTATTAAGGTAAATTTCTAGGGTAGCCTCATGCAGAACTGGGCAACATATCCAGAACTAGAGGTCAATAACCTAACCCCAAATTTCATGGCTATCAAATCAGTCCTCACCCCTATTTACAGATATGTAAATAATTACTGCTGAAATGGTGAAAGACACAAAGAAGAGAAGAGACTGAGTAAGATGCATTGAATTCAAGCCATAGGACCAGAAAGTGGTAAATCTACACATTTTATCACCCTAATGAAGCCAGTGAATTATTAAGTCACTTTTTTTTGAGCAAATCCCGTACATCAGTAGCTCTGAAGTATGAACTCTCTAATTTATCTTAATTGTTACATTTGAAAAATAAATTAGCAATCCCTCTGCCATCTAATTGCTTCTTATTTAACCAACGAGAACTTAATGGTACATGCGGATGAAATGCTGCTTCCTGCCTGAATGAGCTTTTTCAAAATACTTTGTTCAGTGTTCCACGCGTTTTTAAATTCGCAAATACGTTTTAATAAATCTCTGCATCTTTCAATGCAATTGTCTGCCTGCCTGCCTGCCTGCCTGCCTGCCTGCCTGCCTGCCTGCCTGCCTGCCTTCCTCCCTCCCTCCCTCCCTCCCTTCCATTGACTGGTTTTAGAGGAACTTTTGTTTTTAGTTATTCAGAGGGAGATACGGGTAATCCAGGTTTGGAGTGGTGCAGTGGCCTAGAGGTGGAGCTCTTGCCTCACAATCAGTGGTGGGTTGCCCCCGGTTTGCACCAGTTCTATAGAACTGGTAATAAAACCGGTTGGAGGCTCCGCCCACCAACCCTGATGTCATCAAAATGCTTCTGCGCATACACAGAAACTTCTTCACTTGTGCATGGCCCCGCTACAAATCGATGTAACTGATAGTAAAGGTAAGTAGAACCCACCCCTGCTCACAATCAGGAGGCTGTGAGTTTCAGTCTAGATAGAGGTAGATATTTCTCTCTCTGGGCACACTGAGAATATATCCGCTGAACAAAACTCTGCATTGGAAACAGGAAGGGCATCTGGCCATTAAAGCACCCTGCTAGCTCTATTCAGTTGCCCAGACTCCACCCCGCAAGGCAGTGGTGGGTTGCTACCGGTTAACCCCAGATCGGGCAAATTGGTAGTGGCGGCGGGAGGCTCTGCCACCCACCCGGATGTCTCTGCACATGTGCAGAAGCTTCTGTGCATGCGCAGAAGTGTCTCACACACACGCAAGCGCATGTGCACCAGAGGTGGGTTCTACTAACTTTTACTACGGGTTTGTAACGGGGCCAGGCGCGTGCTCTTCTGTGCATGCACAGAAGCGTTTTGATGACGTTGGGGTGCGGTTCTATAGAACCGGTCCAAACCGGGGGCAATCCACCACTGATGTACACCCATGAGCAAACTGGTAGCGACGGGTTTTGAAACCCACTACTACCGCAAGGGATTATGGGGTCGTTAAAAGCAGAAGAAGATGATGATGATACAGGTAGTCCAGATTTACAGTCATTTGTTTAGTGACTGTTCAAAATTACAACAGCACTGAAAAAGGTGATTTATGGGCAGTCCTCACACTGATGACTGTTGCAGCATCCCCATGGGCACAGAAACAAAATTTAGGTCCTTGGCAACCAGCATGTATTTATGATGGTTGCAGTGTCCCAAGGTCCCATGATTGCCATTTGAAAACTTCCCAGCTGGCTGATGACAAGCAAAGTGTCATCACTTTGGGGGGGGGAGGGATTTGCTTTACAACCGCATGGTTCACTTAACAAGCTCAGTGATTCGCTTAACAGACATGGCAAAAAAAGGCCACAGCATTGAGTGTGACTCACTTAACAGCCACCTTGCTGAGTGACAGAAATTCTGATCCTAATTGCGATCATGAGTCAGCTCCAGAGTGGGAGTTGAGGCCTAATATGTGAAGAGCCCCACTTTCCCTAATGGCCCTTTCAGGAGTACAAGCACTGCAATGAAAAAATTGTTGAGTCACCTGTGTAACATCCATCTGAAATTACTTCACTTCCATTCCTACTTAATTATATCCTATAAATCTCATAAGAAAAATTGCAGGTTTTTTTGGTCTGGGCCATGCAGCTTGGTATGCTTTCTGATTATTTTGGGATGAGTATAATTTTGGTCTAGCCTTCTCTGTCCGTCAGGGTGATAGATTTTTTTAAAAAAATATTCAAATAATCTCAATAGAGGTAGTCCTCAACTTACCATCACCAAGGAGCCCAGAATTTCCCTGGCTAAGCGAGACATGTGTTAAGTGAATTTTGCCCCATTTTTACAACCTTTCTTTCCACAGTTGTTAAGTGAATCTGATTTCATCATTGACTTTGCTTGTCAGAAGATTGCAAAAAGGGATCACATGACCCCAAGACACACGTCATAAATATGAACCAGGTGCCAAGCATCCGAATTCTGATCACGTGACTGTGGGATGCTGCAATGGTTGTAAGTGGGAAAACAGTCATAAGTCTCTTTTTTCAGTGCCGAATGGTCACTAAATGAACTGTTGTAAATCGAGGACTACTTATATTTGATTTTTGAGCTGATTCACAAGGGCCTGAGTCCAGGTTACTATATGAGTGAACCTTGGTGGTACAGTGGTTAGAGTGCAGTACTGCAGGCTACTTCTGCTGCCTATCAGCTGCCTGCAATTTGGCAGTTCCAATCTCACGAGGCTCATGGTTGACTCAGCCTTCCATCCTTCTGAGGTAGGTAAAATGAGGACTCAGATTGTTGGGGGCAATAGGCTGACTATAAACCGCTTAGAGCAGTGGTGGATTGCTCCTGGTTCGGTCTGGTTCTTGCGAACCGGTAGTAAAAGCGGCAGGAGGCTCTGCCCATCCACCCGGACATCATCATAGATGATCTGCGCATGCGCAGAAGCTTTTCCCATTGCGAACCGGTAGTAAAGGTAAGTAGAACTCACCCCTGGCTTAGAGAGGCTGTAAAGCATTGTGAAGCGGTATATAAGTCTAAGTGCTGTTGCTATTGTCCCTGTCCTTACCATTAGCTCAGAACGTGAATGGCACTGCAGCCATGCTTTTATATGTTTAACGTCTTCCCCATCACGAAACTTACCTTCTACCTTGGAGACAAAACCAAGGCTACGTTTAAGGTCAGAGCAGATGGACTGCAGGCACCAACGAAACTTAGCATCACAGCGATATTTATTAGACCCACAAGTATCATAACATGCATCCAGCTGGTTACAGCATTTAGTCATGGCTGGGATGCCCATGTCAAGCTGTAAAAGAATGCCAAGAGACGAGGAAAAAAATCATTCTGGGGTTTGAAACGATTCTCCCCTCCTCCCATATTTCTCTTATTAAAAAATCTCTTCGTGCTCTCCACAATGAATATTTTAACAAGGGGAAGTGCTATATATTTGACTGCCCTGCCCAGCAGGAGGACTGCAGTGAAATGTGAGATTAGGCAAATTGATCTTCTATTTATTTTAGGAATAAATAGGAACCAGGAGAGGATCTCCTGAGCTATATCTGCCCATACAGAGCGACAAGATATTGTTCAATGTCCAAGGATCCTTTCAGCCAATCAGAATAGGTCAACAAAGTGGCAACCGTCCAAACCTTCTTGGAAATTGACCAGGAAATTTTTAGGGTGGAAGAGCAAGATTTCCCTTCTGTTGCATCATGTTGAAAGTACCAGCAATCAGTGAACAGCGAGCCCGAAGCTGGTGCAGTATAATATAACATCCAGGATGAACTTGTACAATGCAAATATGCAGCATGCAGAATGGGCAAGTTCCATTCAGCAAACGCAGGTCATTCCTGCAACGAAGAATTCTGTAATGTGGGCATTTCAATGCTAGCAAATTGTAGGAAATATCAGATGCTGGCTACATTAAATTAAGTCGCGGCACCAGTTGAGGTGAGATTAATGGAGTCTAATCTGAATCAGACTTGACTGTTTTAGCAGTCCCCGTATTGTTAATATTCATGTTACAGTACTCTGGGCTTTTAACGTTAATTATTAAGATGATAGGAGCTTTCTAGCCAGCATCTATTTCCAAATCTGCAATTTCTAGAAGATATATTTAACAGTACAGCTGTTCCTAACAGTTGGGGATTAAATAGTTTGTTGCCCAACCAATCAAAGAGCGAATTCTATGGGCAGTGGTCAGACAAAAACGCATTCATTTTGTCTGCCATAACCAGCTGGCCATCCCCTTTGGCACACACAGAGAAATAGCTTACATAACATGGAGGAGAGTGACAGTCTAGGCCAACTTTGAATAGAAATAGTTGAGCAATTGCCACTATTTACAGCTAAGTCAAACACTTCTTTCTTCCTGGATGTTTTGATCAGTTAATTATTTCGTAAGGGAAATGGGTTGTTAGTACATACACTTTCTGGTACCTTGAGACCCAGGAAATAGGAGCTACATCCATTGGGTTCTGGAGATTTATAATTTGGTCTAGGCAATGGTGCTTTACCTGGAAAAAAGAAAAGAAAAGAAAAGTGCTTTGTGGCAGCCTTGAAAAGAATTATACAGTATAGCATAAAGTCCTGTACGTGCACTTGATGTCCTTCGGAGGTTGAATTCCAATTACCATCAGACCTAATCAGCATGGCCAGTGATAAAGGATGATAAAGTCTAGCAGCAGCTCAAAAGCTAGAAATTGCATGTCTGTCTTTTATAGTGTTGTTGGAAAATAGGAAAGACACAGCTAGGGTTTGCCAAAGTTAATTAAGAATCCTTGAAACAAAATCCAATATGCATATAGAAGATCAGAAACTTTACTTGTGCTCAGTCGTCTGACTAGAGCTATAATTCAGTTCTGGACCTTTAAGTTTTGAATTGCTCACTCTCCTTCTGAAATATAAAAGCAGTCTTTGAAAGGGATTCCTTTTGTCATTAGTCTTTTAGATGTTGCGGCTGCAAACAAAATAACTTTTGGATGTCAAAATTTATGATCAACTACCATGTTTTCCCCCCGAAATACAACCTACCCCAAGAATAAACCCTAGCCTAACCTTTTTGGGGGGGCTAATATAGGCCCTATCCCAAAAATAAATCATAGTGAAGGGGATGGGTGTCGCCAGCACAGGAGACAGCCCTTCCCCAGTCACCTCATGGCTGTTTGGCCCCTTATTCGGAGCCACGGATCAGCTGAGCCAGCGAGGGCCAGGAGCTGCCTCTCATTCCTTCTCTCTGGGCACAGCCTGTTCCTTTCAAGCGATCAAATGTCGCTTTAGAAAAGGGTGTACATCCCAGAATTGCAACGCTGAAGGCTCGGGATGGAGCCTTTTTGGGAATTCCGTCTGTGCTGAGCTCAAGGAAAGGACGACAGGCAGGAAAATCCTCCTCCTCATTTTCCTGCCATTCATCAAAAAGGCTTCATTCCGAGCCTTCAGCGTTTCCCAGGACCCTGCAAGACTTGTTATAGCATTGCATGTGTAAGGTGTTCATCATGTATGCGAGGTTCATCACATTAGCGCAGCCTCTTGGAGCAGGACCCTGCAAGGATTGTTATGCCGTTGTGTGCGAGAGCGGCAGCACTACCGCGAGGTTCGACATACTGGCACAGCTGCTCGCGGCAGGACGCCAGCTGTGCCAGTGTGATGAAGCTCGCAGAGATGCTGCCGTTCACAAGTGCAATGCCACAGCAAGCCTTGCAGGGTCCTGCTACAAGAAGCTGTGCCGATATGACAAATCTCATGGCAGTGCCGCTGCTCCTGTATGCGGCTCGCTCGAGTTGCGAACAGCCCGGGGATATGGGTGGCCTTTATGTGGCTGTGATGACTGCAGGATCCCTGCCTTCCGAGTCTGGCAAGGCCCAGCTTTTGGGCTCCGGTGAGCTCTTCTCCTCCCAGGGGGCAGTGTGCATCCATGGCTTACTGAGTCTGACCTGATGATTTTGGCTGCTGCTGATGGCGGCTCTGACCCAATCTTGGCCTCCAACAGTTGGCGGGGGTCGAGCCCAGATGGCTTCACGCAGGAGGCAAGGGGCTGTGAAGGAGCCCATTTCTTGCATTGGCTGGGCAGGGGTTCGCCCACGCAGAGGCCAGGCCTCAAGGCACCACCCTGAGCAGGTGCTGAGCTGGAGGCAGCGGAGGGTCAGTCCCCTTACCTGGTTGCCCTCTGCTGTTTCTCATCAAATGTCTCTCTCTCTCTCTCTCTCTCTCTCTCTCTCTCTCTGTGTGTGTGTGTGTGTGTGTGTGTGTGTGAGAGAGAGAGAGAGAGAGAGAGAGAGAGGGAAACGGTGGAGAGGAAACCCTTTCAAACAGCATTGCCTGCAATTCTTGTTACTCCCCTCTGTCGTTTCTCTCTCTCTCTCTCTCTCCTTCTCTCTCTCTTTCTCTCTCTCTCTCATTCTCTCTCTCACACACACAGACATTTGATTGCTTGAAAAGGACAGGCTGCAGTTTGCTTCTACTGTAAGCACATGCTTCCCACAAGCTTCCAGAATTGTCCTTTTCTCAAGCAGCAGCAGCTGGGTAGAAGCGGGGGAGAGCCAATTCCGACGGCCCACGTGGCTTTCTGCCGCAACCGGCACTCGCTGGCTCAGTTGATCCACAGGCCACGGTTAAGGGACCCAGCAGCCATGAAGTGACCGCGCTCCCCACCTCCTGAACCTTAGAAAAAATTAAAACCTCCCAAGCCTAAAAGAAAATAAGACCTGGTCTTATTTTCAGGGAAACACGGTATATGCCACTTCGTGTTACCTTTATTGTCAAATTTAACAAATAATGTGTTATGCCGGTAATCAAAGACTATAGTTTTTCTATTCCATATTTAATGTTGCAGATCATGCCCTTATTAGAAACTCAATGAGTTTTTTAATAAGACAAAATACCTTGCTTTTCTTTATTTATAATGAAGTAATACAACTAATTTACGGAAGGAGAACATTATATTTTTAGGTATAGCATAAAGGAAGCAGGTTTTAAGAACCGAGACTTATACATGAGGGTTCAAAATTGAATTAATAATAAAATAAAAGAGTCAAAATGCCAATAACAACTGCGTAATGGAAGTCCTGTGCCCTTTTTCTGTATGTCACATGTGCAGTGCATTTGAAAAAAATGGGTGGGGCTTTGAATACAGCTAATCCTCGACTTATGGCCACAGTTGGGACCAGAATTTCCATTGATAAGCAGGATGGTTGTTAAGTCAGTTCTGCCAAATGTTAAGACCTTCTTTGCCCTGGTTTTGAAGCAAATCACTGCAGTTATTAAGCGAATCACCAGTCATTAAGTGAACCCAGCTTCCCCCATTGACTTTGCTTGACAGAAGTCAGCCAGGAAGGTTACAAATTGTGATCACATGATCACATGCATGCCAGTTGCCAAGGGCCAAGATTTATGATCGCATGACTATGGGGATGCTGCAACAAACAAGCATGAAAGCCAGGCGTGTGAAACTTAAGACCTGGGGGCTGGATCTGGCCCACAGGGTGCTTAGATCTGACCCATGGTGCCGCCCTGGAAAAGCAAAGGACTGGCCCAAGGTGCCTCTGCGAATGAAAACAGAGCTCGGGACAGCTGCGTGCTCCATTTTCCCTGGCAGGGGGTTGCAGGAGGCCATCGCAGCCGAAAATGGAGCTTGGGAGCCTGTTTTCACTGGCAGAGTGCTTGGGTCCCCCAACAAGAGTGACATCGAGTTGGCCATGCCTAAGCTGGCCACACACATACCGGCCCCCGAAGGTCCAACATAGCCCTGATGTGGCCCTCAATGAAATCGAGTTTGACACCCCTGATGAAAACCAATCATAGGTCCCTTTTTCACTGACATTGTTAACTTCACTAGGTCACTAAATGAATGTTGTAAGTCAAAGACTACCTGTATGTGGTTGTGACTATCATCATGACTTCTTTGTTCCCTCTACCCTGCAGATATCTGGTTTGAGGGAGTTGACAACTATCAAATAATGGGGAAAACATCAGCTGCAAGCAAAAATTAACACTCGTCATTACATATTCACATATGTAATAATGTTTAACATAAATAGAGTATAACAACTCTATTTGGGTTGGCCAAACAATTCCGAGTCTTAGTACTCAAAAAAGAGTTGAAAAGGTAACCGAAGCTCAGGTTTAATCTGTTCCAGAAAGCAGGGAGCAGACAAGTACCCTATCAAAGAAGTAATATTCTTTTATAAAATAAATCTCTTCATCTTCATAGCCCTGATACAGTCCCATCTGCTTGTAGACAGTGAAAAATGTGCTATTTCACATGTTGTCAACATCATTTCAACAGGGAAACCCACTCATTCACACAGCAAAAGAGTTCATCTTTGGACAGAGATGATTAGTACTGGGGGAAAAAAGATTATCTATCAAACAGTTGCTTAGTGCAACACAACTTAAAATCTGCTTCCCTGTCTAATCCAGTGCTATCTGAAGGCTGTTAATGATAAGTTCTTTTTCTCAATTTTACAACCATAGATGCTGAATTAGCTTATTTAGAGAAAGCTCGCCTAATCATGGGATGCTTTCTTTGGTTATGTTCAGACTTGATTATTCTACCCAGTTTCCCCGAAAATAAGACATCCCCTGATAATAAGCCCAATCAGGCTTCTGAGGACATGTGCTAAAATAAGACAACCCCCCCGAAAATAAGCCCACCCCGAAAATAAGACCTCCCCGAAAATAAGCCCACCCCGAAAATAAGCCCTCCCTGAAAATATTTAAATGCAGAGCTGGAAATCAGATAAGACAGCAAGAGGAGCCCCATCTTGCTTCACGGATCCCTAAATAATAAGACCTCCCCAAAAATAAGGCCAAGCACTTATTTTGGGGTTCAAAAAAATATGACAGGGTCTTATTTTTGGGGAAATACAGTACAGAAATTTGCATATTTTAAGAATTAATTTAATCCTTTCATTTTGTAAAACAATCTTAAGGAGTAACTGGGGCCAAATATAGTACCCAGAATACTTGTAAGAGCTACCGTGTTTCCCCAAAAATGAGACCCTGTCTTATATTTTTTTGAACCCTGAAATAAGTGCTTGGGCTTATTGCTATGCGTTCAAAAGCCCGATTGGGCTTCTTATCAGGGGATGTCTTATTTTGGGGGAAATAGGGTAGAAGCTCATTATATATTAAAGCTGCTCCAATAATTTTGTATCAGCTTTTTATTTTAGAAGATCATGGGATTGAACCAGGAATAGTTGATTGACTCTGCCTCAATAAAGGGAGGAGGAGGGGTCAGGCTATTCTCCTGAAGCCAGTGTGTGAAGGTGTGTGAAGGCAATGAATGGAAACTAATCAAGGAGAGAACCAAATTAGAATTAAGGAGAAATTTCCTGACAGAACAATGAATGGAACAACTTGCTTCCAGAACTTGTGGTGATCCAACACTGATGATTTTTAAGAAGAGATTGGACAACTATTTGTCTGAAATGGTATAGGGTTGAAGAGAGCTCAGTCTAGAAGAAGTCCAAGGTCCCTTCCAACTCTGTTATTCTGTTCATTTGTAAGGAAAGTATGATCTCAACCATTGAATTATGCCCCCAAACAAATAGACAATTAGACAGAGTTATAGGCATAACTATACACGGTACATATTACAACTTGGCAAATGGACATCTGTGTCTGTCTTCTATTGGCACTGCCCCCAAAAATGGGTAAGATGGAGTTTCAAAATACTACATTGTTTTTTAGTAGCTTAATACTCTATAGAACTCCCTGCAGTATGAAGATAGGCAGGAATCTTGTGTGAACTTTTATTGGTTGCCAAGGAAGATTGACATTCTTTGGACATAATAGGAGCAGGATGACCTCATCCTTTTGTCATGACCTAATAGGTTAGTTCCCTCAATTTTCCGGGCATCTGCTCCTACATTTTTAATAGGGGCTCTTTATTTTAAGAGGCAAGAGGCACATTTTACATTGAATCCCCATTTAACCCAGATTTATGACTCAATGTACAGTATATTTGCTTTATATATATATGTATGTCATTTTCAATTTATAAATTGCTCCCTAGAAGGTGCCTTTAGTAATGTACAATGTAATCATCAATTACAGTTTATCATGGCAACCTGTTTTGTTAAAAAAATGAGGAAAGTCAATGCTGTGTAAACAGTAGAGCAGGGGTGTCAAACTCTTATTTCATAGAGGGGTGCATCAAGGTTGTGTTTGAGCTCGGGGGGCATAGTGGGCATAGCCAGGGTGGGTGGCCCTCCCAGACTCCATTTTCACTGGCAGAGGGCTGCAAGAGGCCGTCACAGATGAAAATGGAGCCCGGGAGGGCTGCATGTGGCCCTCACAAGCTCTATTTTCACTGGCAGAGGCACCGCAGGCCAGTTCTTCACTGCTTTCAGGGCAACCCCACAGACCAGATCTAAGCACTCCGTGGGCCAGATGCAGCCGCAGGCCTTGAGTTTGACACCCCTGCATTAGAGCACACAAATCATACAGCAATAAAGGTAGAAGTATCTGAGGGACCATGTCTCACTGTTTGTGTCTCCTCATCCCATCAGATCTGGTGGGAGAGGCATATCTATTTTTTTTTAAAAGGCCATCTGGCAAGACAAAGCTTTTTTCTGTTGTGGCGCCCTGTGACAGAATGTGTTGATGGCCTTGGGGACTGAGGGGAAGAGATGCTGTCTAGGAAACAATCAGAAAAGAGAACCAGAAGCCCCCAGTGGCTTAATGGTTAGAGGAAGAAACATAGGAAGAACTCAATCTAACGGATCAAGCAGTTAAAAGTGATAGCGGGAAGTTTGTATTTTCAGAATTGCAAGATTGATATCAGTCCTATTACTAGACCAGAAGCATGACTAGATGAACTCATTCTACCTCGGAGTAAGATTCAGTACTGGGTTGCCCCTGGTTCGGACCGGTTCTATAGAACCAGTAGTAAAACCGGTGGGAGGCTCCGCCCACTGACCCTGACGTCATCATGCGCAGAAGCAAGGCGCTTGCGCAAGCGAAGCAAACACACGCACACAATCCCGTTGCAAACCAGTAGTAAAGGTAAGTAGAACCCACCCCTGGTAAGATTCCATCAAGGTTAATCTTACAAGCTACAAAAGGCGAATACTGGATGGAACCTGCAGAGGAGCTGGAACCTGGCCATGATGAAAACTGGGAAGTTTGGCAATCGCTAAATAGACTGTGCATGGCTACAGCAAGTTCAAGAGACATTTGAATAAATGAGGATATTTGATGACTTCTGCCTGCTGCGAGTGTAGAGATTTACAGACAACGATACACACGTCTACGCTTACCCCTTGTTGCTCGGCAAAAGTGAAAGTACAGACTTCCCACTTCCACTTTTAAGCATTTGATTGATTAGGGTGACATTCCTCTCATTTCCCAAAGTCATCAACACATTGTATTATGCATCCACTCTCCTCAGAAAGAAGATTAGTCCCAATCCTGCTGGTCTCTGAAGACTTGGCTATGCCATAGCACATGTGGATGGGATGGGATGCTCATACTTGTGATACTTTTTTTGCCTCAACTGCCAATTTGTATTCAGTGTCATATTATTACAAATAGCAATATATCAAGAACCATGGTGGTGCAGTGGTTAGAATGCAGAATTGCAGGCTAATTCTGCCGACTGTCAGCAGTTCGATTCTCACCGGCTCAGGGTTGACTCAGCCTTCCATCCTTCCAAGGTGGGTAAAAGGAGGACCCAGATTGTTGGGGGCAACATGCTGACTCTATAAACCACTTAGAGAGGGCTGTAAAGCACTGTGAAGCAGTGTATAAGTGCTATTGCTATTGCTACTATTTTTATATTTTTAACTGCAGCTTGCCACCCAGAGTCATAAGGCTGAGAAGGGTGACTAGGGGAAATTCTAAGAGTTCCACATGTCTTAAAGTTGCCAGGTTGAGAAATAGGATTTTGAGCTATTCAAAGGAAGAGGAACACAGATATATAACCCCGTGCACAAACACACAGTTAAAGTTTAACATTAACCATTTCAATGTTAAAACTTTGTTTCTATGAACAGATCTGCACATTTCAAGTTATTTAACAGACCTTTCAAACAAACACAACAGCAGAACTACTGGCTGTGAAAGACGAAGTAAAAGGCTTTATAGTATCATATGTCTTGTGCTCAGGTTTTAAGCACGGTGGATGTTGTGCTAAATGGTTCAGTATAGATGCCTGCTGATTAGCAGTTGCATTTCAGAGAAATAGCACCTCAAAAGGGATTCCAATGTACAGTAGATCCTGCCAAAGGTATGAACTTAGATCAAGGCTGATGATAATTATAATAGGTTATGGGTAATGTAATTTAATAAGAAAGGAAATGATCCTTCAGCTACCCTAGAGCTGACTCCACTGATTTCATAGCTTAAGAAGAGGGACAACTTGATTTATGTCAAAAAAAAAATAAAATAACTGGAAGCTGGTAAAGTTGTTCCAACATGATCTTCAAAACACTCTTCTGATCAAAGCCAAAATGCTATACTTTGCACCATCTGTAGTGTCTCAAACACTTTTCAAGGGGAGCGGTATACAGAGCATATTGCCATCATGTAAATGAGGCAATTAAAATATAACTCACCCTAAGCAATCTCGGCTCTTTAACGAGGATATTAGAATAACATGCTTTTTTATTGTGACAATGTAAGAACTGGCATTGAATCTTCTCTATACCTGGGCATGTCTACGTGTGAATCTCCCTGGTTTTTTTTTTACCTTAAAGTAAAAGGGAAGGAAGTCAGAGTAAATAATTATCAGCCATATGAGTGGGAAAAAGAAAGAAGGTAAGAAGTTGATTAACAGTGGCTGGGGAATTCATTAGTACCAATTACAGAGGCTAATGGAGTGTAGAAAGTATAATTAAAACAATATACATTATCAAGCAAACCAGAAGAACAAAGAAAGAACAAGGATGTAATACTTTGCATCCAACAAGATTATCGGTGCTTTTTTTTGTCACCGTTTCACAGCCACAAGGGACTAGCAGTGGTGATATCCAATTTTGTTTACTACCGGTTCTGTGGGTGTGGCTTGGTGGGCATGGTGGGCGTGGCTTGGTGGGCGTGGCAGGGAAGGATACTGCAAAATCCCCATCCCCCCCACACTCGGGGGCTAGCCAGAGGTGGCACTTGCCGGTTCTCCGAACTCAAAATTTCCACTACCGGTTCTCTCAACTGCTCAAAATTTCCACTACCGGTTTTCCAGAACCTGCTGGATTTCACCCCTGGGGACTAGGTATGCATCACAAGGACCTGTGTGTGTGTTAATTTTACTGATCCAAAAATTCATTTTTAACTTTTGTCCAGGAAGAAGAATGGAATGTGATTCTGCATTCTAAAAGAAAAAAAAAAACAGTCTTGACAGCATCACATGGAAAAATTTGCCATTCCAGAAGTTACTTGGGCCCTGAATCCACATGGCTAGTCAGGGCAAATGATTTTCCTCAACCTATGATAGACAGCCTTCTGGGTTTTTGAATGGATGGGGGACATATTATGATTTTAAACTGAGAAACCATTCATAGAATGCACAATTGAGGAGGGCTGATGGATAGGGACATAACCCGTGTGAATGTATGCCCACACACATATTTATAGAATACATCCACTCTTTCACTCACTCACACATCTAGCTAAGGCGCCCACCCTCCCTTGCCATCCTGATTATTGTCACTGTTTTTCATTGTTTTTTTGCAGTTAGAAATCAGTGGTGTGTTACCCATTTCTTAGATGATGGGTGGTCATTATGTGAGAGGTAAAAAAAAAAAGACAGGGATTATGGGTCGATGCAAGAAGAAAGGAGAATTGCATGTGGTCTATGGGAATCCATACTGTTCTAGTCCAGTGTTTGAAAACTGAATTCCGTAAATGCATCATCTAATTACTCTTTCTCAACCTGGTACCTTTCGGCTATGTAAAACAGTACCCCATTTTTCCCACTGTTGTAGGTTGAGGGTGGAGGATGTACAGTGATCCTACAAAACTAGAAGTATTCAAAAGTCCACCTAGTACAGAAAATCAGTAGGCATGTTGACAAATCTAGCTCCTTAAAATGTATGGGAAGTAGAACAATTCAATCAGTAAGGCAAAATAAACAATAATTCGGAGAGAGTTCTGCAAATGTACCACATTTTAGTTACAGAAGCATACTGCAAAGAGAGCTGTCCTCTTCTAACAGGGGATAGTTCTAACTTGTTAGAAAACAAGACAACTTGTTAGAAAAATGAGACGCATCCCAGTCTTTGCAACCAAAAAGTAATGCTGTTTAGTATTAGTTGTTTTGCTAGAATAAATGGAACTACAAATATGATATTTAAAGGAATACCAAGATACATCCATTCTTGTAGATGAAATATGTAACGATGTTCATGATAATAGAGGCAATGTTGAGTCCAAATACACTAATTGGAATAATAAAAGAGCAACAATTCAGTGAAGTAAAATAAAACATGACACTACCAGTTCTCCGAACCACCCGCCTCCATCGTTACCGGATCGGGTGATCCGGTCAGAACCGGCAGCATTTCACCCCTGGTAAGAATACAGTGTCTTGGTCAATTACTCATCATTAAAGCATCTAGTCAAACAAAACAAGGAAACATTGTCTAGTGTAGGGAAACAACAACTGTCAACACAAAATAACAATGTTGTGCAATCAGGGACTGGACATGAAAGGAGCAGCAGCAGAAATACTTACCATATCTGCACCTGTATTGACAGACTCCATTCTTCCCTCCTAACAGCTCTGAGACAAAGTCAAAATAGCCATTAACAGCATCAAAGCCATCTCGGATTGTCCCAATTCCCCAGTCAGAATAGGAGCTTTCCTCCGGCAATGGAGAAGGAGGGATGACATTATCCTGCATGGTTTCTTCAGTGCATTTTCCTTGACTCAGAGATAAGCACAGAATCAGTGCCCCGATGAACAGCTTCATGTTGAAGTTGGACAAAAGAAAATTGGTCCCAGGAAATCTCCAGGAACAGAAGAGGTGCCAGTGGGATCGGGATAACAAGATTGGAGGTATTTTGAGCGTGCTTTTGCGGTGGACTTTAAACACTGCTGTGTTAACAGGATGAAGTCACCATAATCAGGCAGCACAAAGTTCACATTAACACTGTGTGTTGCCCAATATTTAAGGGCTTTGAAATGTTCTGCCTAGGTGGACGCTGGGGTGGCAGAATTCCAAGGCTAATCATAAACTCCCGCAGGCAAACTCGTCCTCTCCCCCAAACCTTTGGGTCCCCCATCCACACCTCCATTATGGGTCCATTTAGTTATTTATGGCTTCTGCTGAAACACCTGGAGCAGTTTATGTTTGAAACAAAGCATAAAAGAAAGGGAGCTTCCCGCCTTAGTTTTGGAAAGACAGGTATTTTCCCCGACCTCAGAGTGTCCTCGGTCTCAGAGCCCAAAAACTGTTCCAAAAGCACATGCAGGGTTAATGGCATTTAAACTATATTAAAGGGGGAAAAGACCTCTTCCCAGTTGTGCACCACAAAACATCTGAAGTTGAAAATCTAGTAAGATTTACTTGTTTTCAGTACCTAATTGGAACAGTAGAATTCAGGAGGCAGCGGAAACTCCTGGGATCAATAGTTTCACAAAATGGGGGCCACAACTAAAGAGGTTTCTCTTCTTGTCCCTAATCTCCTGCTGAGGAGGGACTTGGGTCACTTACCTTATTGGGCATATAGATTCAATCTTGGTAGAGTAGGACCTGCTAGAACCTAATACACCATCTAGATCAGTGATGGCTAACCTTTTTGCGGTCGCGTGCCAAAAGCGGGAGGAATGGGGGGGGTCGCAGGTGTGGGTGCCCACATCCATAATTCAATGCGCCCCGCCCTCCCATGCATGCGCATGTGACCCCCCCCACACTTCCCCCTGCTTTTGGTACACGATGGCATGGTGGGCCCAATAGGCCCGTTTTTCCCTCTCCCCAGGCTCCAGAGGTTTTCTAGGAGTCTGGGGAGGGCAAAAACAGCCTTCCCCATCCTCCCAGAGGCCTTCTGAGGGCCGGAAACAGCCAGTTTCCCAACTTCCGGTGGGACCGGAAGGCCTGAAAATCAGTTGGCCAGTGCGTGCATGCGCACTGGAGCTGAGCTAGGGCAACACTCGTGTGCCCACCAATATGGCTCCGCGTGCCACCTGTGGCACCCGTGCCATAGGTTCGCCATCACGGATCTAGATTTTAGTTCCCACCCTTCTCTTTAACTCCCTACCCCCTGGAACAAGTCAATTCATCCAGTGGTGGGTTGCTACCGGTTTGCCCCGGATCAGGCGAACCGGTAGCATGGTGGCAGGAGGCTTTGCCCACCTGCCTGGACGCTTCTGCACATGCGCAGAAGTGTCACATGTGAGTGCGAGCACACCCACAAGCAAACTGGTAGCTATGGGTTTTGAAACCCGTCCTTGAATTCATCTCACTACACAGCAGTGAGATGACCACTTACCCAATCAAACAACAAGGTTATCTCTGCCCCTCAAAAAGTTATGTTGAAAAAATGTGTATATATGTACAGTATGTCACAGAAGTGAGTACACCCCAGAGGTGAAATCCAGCAGGTTCTGACAGGTTCTGGAGAACCGGTAGCAGAAATTTTGAGCAGTTCAGAGAACTGGAAAATACCACCTCTGGCTGGCCCCAGAGTGGGGTAGGAATGGAGATTTTGCAGTGTCCTTCCCCTGGAGTGGGATGGGAATGGAGATTTTGCAGTATCCTTTCCAGTGGTGAAATGTAAAATTTGTTACTACCGGTTCTGTAGGCGTGGCTTGGTGGTGGTGGTGGGAATGTCACTGGGTGGGCGAATAGGTTGTTTAAAAAATGCTTTTAAAAGGTAAAAAAAAGGCTCTGACAATCACAGCTGTGCCTTGCGATCATCAGAGCCTTTTTTTTTTCATTTTAAAAGCAGGAAGTAACGACATCCAGGTGGGTGGGCGGAGCCTCGCGCCGCCATCGCTACTGGTTCTCTGAACCACCTGCCAGAATCGCTACCGGATCTCCCAATCCGGTCTGAACCAGGAGCATTTCACCTCTGATCCTTCCCCTGCCACGCCCACCAACCACACCCACAATGCCCACAGAACCGGTAGCAAAAAAATTTGGATTTCACCATTGGTACACCCCCCTCACATTTTGTAAATATTCAAGTATATCTTTTCATGTGACAACACCGAAGAAATGACACTTGGCTACAATGTAAAGTAGTGAGTATACACTTGTATAACAGTGTAAATGTGCTGTCCTCTCAAAATAACACAACACACAGCCATTAATGTCTAAACTGGTGGCAACAAAAGTGAGTACACCCCTAAGAGGGCTAAGGCAGTGCTGGAAAATAATGGTGGCCACACAAAATATTGACACTTTGGGCCTCATTTGGACATTATCACTTAGGGATGTACTCACTTTTTAATATATATTGCTGCCTAAACAGAATAGCAAATTTAAAAATAACTACTTTAATTTCAGTAGAATTAGAAGGACTCATTAAGACCAAGTTCCTGGGAGATCTTTTCAGTTTGTTATTCAGCTTATTATCCTGGTGGGCAACTTTAAGGACCCCATTTCTATCAGTGGTATTCTGAAACTTCCTAAGCTCCCACCATCTGGGTCAATGGTAAGGGATGCTGGAGTTGTTCCAGCAGTGATGGCTAACCTTTTTGCCATTGCGTGCCAAAACGGGTGTGTGTGTGTGTCAAGCACGCACGTTCCCACACACATAATGCGATGTGTCCCTCCCTGCTCCTGTGCATGCATGCACAACCACCCCTGACTGACCCCTGCTTTTGGCACGTGATGGCACTGTGGGCCTGGTAGGCCCATTTTTTGTCCTCCCCAGGCTCCAAAGGCTTTCTAGGAGACTGGGGAAGGTGAAAACGGCCTTCCCCACTCCCCCGGAGGCCCTCTGGAGGCCAGAAATGGCCCATTTCCCAACTTCCAGTAGGCCCCAAAGGCCCAAAAACCATCTGGCCAGCGCACGCATGCGGGCTGGAGCTGAACTAGGGCAATGCTTGCATGCCCACAGATATGGCTCCGCGTGCCACCTGTGGCACGCATGCCATAGGTTCACCATCACAGTTATAGAGTCTCCATCTTTTTTTCCCCCACAGATCTTTCATTTGGACTGGATAGTGTTTCGGATGGAAACACTAACAACTCTGTAAATTTGGATATATGGCTCATTCTGTCTGATGGGCAGCCACCAACTGAGTCTTCTCTTCTCTTTGTTTGCTTCATTTATTCTTATGGCAGTCAAGGAAAGCTTAAAGACAAAAACAATCTCCCTCTCATTGCAGCCAGTGAAAGAAGGAGAAAGGGAGGAGATGAGACTGTCTCCTTAAGCAGCAAAGCAATTGAGCCATTTGTTTCAATGCAAAAGGGCCATCCAGGTTTTATCTAGAGCCTGTCCATTATAATCCTTTGATGAATGTTACTGCAGGTCTGGGCACACTTAAATGTTCATCATGACAAACCTCTACAACTTCAGCTATTCAATAACCCCCTATTAAGCTCACTGAGATTTTCTCGCAAGTAAGATATACTGTATCGGGCTGCAAAGTCGGAAGTTTATTTGCGTTTAAGTACAGTCTGGGAGGTTTGAAAGAAGCCTCTGTGATTTTATTCTCATGCATGTATTGAAAGGAAAGATGCTATATACCTTATATCTTTAAAATATACTATAAGCTTGACATACATCAATGACCTTTGCCGGCCTCAGGCCAAAATAACTCATCAGAAGTAGATCTTTTCAGAGTTTTTTCCTAACTTTGTGATTCTCAGGGCCACACAGAGTTAGCTTTTCATGGCTTCTTTCTAAAGACAAACTATCTCACTGAGTCTGATATTTTACAATACTTGGAATTTCCACTCAAGGCTGGTTCAATATATTTTGTTAGTTGAGGCAGAGAGTTAGCCTCAAAACATAAACTATGTTTTGTTCTAGGTCAAGGGCACAATATCTGAAAACTAAGTGAATTATTTTAGTCTATGACGTGGGAAATATGATAAGAACCTCTTCCAATCCCTGATACTAAAACTACAATAAGACTGTGGCTTGGTTGTGGCTTGGTGGCGTGTGGCAGAGGAAGGATACTGTAAAATCTCCATTCCCACCCCACTCCAGGGGAAGGATACTGTAAAATCTCCATTCCCTCCCCAATCCAGGCAAACATTACTGCAAAATCCCCATTTCCTCCCAATCAGCTGGGACTTGGGGGCGGGGCCAGTCAGAGTTTTTACTACCGGTTCTCCAAACTACTCAAAATTTCCTCTACTGGTTCTCCAGAATTGGTCAGAATCTGCTGAAACCCACCTCTGGACCAGGGGTGAAATGCTCCCAGTTTGGACCGGATCAGGTGATCTGGTAGCGATTGTGGCAGGTGGTTCTGAGAACCGGTAGCAATAGTGGCGCGAGGTTCCGCCCACCCACCTGGGTGTCATTACTTCCTGCTTTAAAAGGTAAAAAAAGGCTCTGACGATCGCACGCCACAACTGTGATCATCAGAGCCTTTTTTTTAACCTTTTTTAAAAAAAATTTGACTTATATGCCGCCCTTCTCCGGAGACTCAGGGCGGCTTACAATGCGTTAAGCAATAGCCTTCATACTTTGTATATTTATACAAAGTCAGCTTATTGCCCCCACAAACTGGGTCCTCAATTTACCTACCTTAGAAAGGATGGAAGGCTGAGTCAACCTTGAGCCTTGGTGAGATTCGAACCTGCAATAATTGCAGGCAGCTGATATTAATAACAGGGCTTTAGACCACTGTACTATCCAAGGCTGTACTATCCAAGGCTCTTTTAAAACCTTGCCCAAATAGGTTGTAAAAAATGCTTTTAAAAGGTTAAAAAAAAAAGTTGGCCACACCCACCCAGTCACATTGCCATCCCCACCCCCACCAAGCCATGCCCACAGAACCAGTTGTAACAAATTTTACATTTCACCACTGCTTGGGACCCCCAATTGTTTCTGATTCTCAAACAGAATATTCTTGTTCTAGTCCTGTGATGGCGAACCTATGGCACGGGTGCCACAGGTGGCACGCGGAGCCATATTGGTGGGCATGCGAGTGTTGCCCTTGCTCAGCTCCAGCGCACATGGGCACCGGTCAACTGATTTTCAGGCCTTCTGGTCCCACTGGAAGTCAGAAAACTGGCTGTTTCCGGTCTCCGGAAGGCCTCCGGGGGGATGGGGAAGGCTGTTTTTGCCCTCCCCAGGCTCCTAGAAAGCCTCTGGAGCCTGGGGAGGGGAGAAAACGGGCCTACTGGGCCCACCGTACCATCACATGCCAAAAGCAGGGGGAAGTGTGTGAGGGGAGTCACGTGCGCATGCGCGGGAGGGCAGGGCACATTGAATTATGGATGTGGGCGCACGCACTCGCGACCTCCCCCGCTCCACCCGCTTTTGGCATGAGACGGCAAAAAGGTTAGCCATCACTGTTCTAGTCCTTATTGATAAACCAAGTCAGAAGATATCTCTCTAATAAACCTTTAAAAATTCAAATGTGAAATAACGATCCAGGAGACAACTTTTTTTTTTAATTTGATTTATATGCCGCCCTTCTCCGAAGACTCAGGGCGGCTTACAATGCGTTAAGCAATAGCCTTCATACTTTTGTATATTTTTACAAAGTCAGCTTATCTGGGTCCTCATTTTATCTCCCTTAGAAAGGATGGAAGGCTGAGTCAACCTTGAGCTTGGTGAGATTTGAACTTGCAGCAATTGCAGGCAGCTGATGTTAATAACTGTACTTTAGTCTGCTGTGCTACCAGACCCCTGAAAACTACAGGTTAGTTTATTGAGGATCAAAGGTGGCTAGGTGAATTCGTGAAAAAAATATTTTGATAGCTTCATAATGCATATCACAAAGTCATGACTAGCTACATAATATATTATAAGGAGTAAAAATTATCACATACCGGTAAATAGAAGTGAACCCTTCAATATAGTCTTCTTAAATTGTGATGGATTCTTGGAATCCTAGTGAACAATCACTTAAATATGTGCCAACAGTATGCTGCAACTGCCAAAAAAGCCAACACAGTCCTAGGCTGCATTAACAGAGTGATAGAATCAAGATAATATGAAGTGTTAGTATGGTATTGTAGAACCTTATTGTTAGACCATACTTGGAATGGTGCATCCAGTTTTAGTTGCCACAATCTAAAAAGATGTTGAGACTCTGGAAAGAATGCAGAGAAGAGCAACAAAGATTATTATATTTTAGCTGGAAGCTAAAATATATGAAGAATGGTTGCAGGAATTAGGTATATCCAGTTTAATGAAAATATGGAATAGGAGTGACATGATAGCATTGTTCCATTATCCAAGGATGCCACAAGGAATTGGGTATATCCAGTTTAATGAAAATATGGAATAGGAGTGACATGATAACATTGTTCCATTATCTAAGGATGCCACAATGAAGAAGGGGTCAATCTATTCTCCAAAGCACCTGAAGGCAGGCCATGAAGCAATGTATGGAAACTAATCAAGAAGAGAGCCAATACTGAACAAAGGAGAAATTTTCTGATAGTTAGAACAATTAATCAGTGGCATGTCTTGCCTCCAGAAGTTGTGTGTTCTCCAACACTGGAGGTTTTTAAGAAGAGATTGGACAGCTATTTGTCTGAAATGGTATAGGCCTGGGATGGCGAACCTATGGCACGCGTGCCAGAGGTGGCACGCGGAGCCATATCTGTGGGCACATAAGCGTTGCCCTAGCTCAGCTCCAGCATGCATGCATGCGCTGGCCAACTGATTTTTGGGCCTTCTGGGAAATGGGCTGTTTCCAGCTTCCAGAGGGCCTCCGGGTGGGGGGGAGACTGTTTTCGCCCTCCCAAGGCTCCTAGAAAGCCTCTGGAGCCTGGGGAGGGCGAAAAACGGGCTTACCTGGCCCACCGTGCCAAAAGCGGGGGGAGCAGGGGGGGTCACAAGCGCATGCATGGGGGGCAGGGCACATTGAATTATGGGTGTGGGCATGTGCACGTGCAACCCCCCCTGCACTCCCTCCACTTTTGGCACACGACGGCAAAAAGGTTAGCTATCACTGGTATAGGCCCTTGATGGCGAACCTATGGCATGAGTGCTACAGGTGGCACATGGAGCCATATCAGTGGGCACGTGAGTTCAGCTCCGGCGTGCATGCGTGCACTGGCCAACTTATTTTCGGGCCTTCTGGGCCCACCGGAAGTCAGGAAACAAGCTGTTTCTGGCCTCTGGAGGGCCTCTGGGGAGGAGGGGGGGAAAGCCATTTTCACCCTCCCCTGTTGTGTCTTCGGCTCCCGAGCCCGGACCTTCGGAGGAAGAACCCTCCGAAAGTGAAGAGGAGGAGGAGGAGGAGGCAAGGCCCCCCTCTCCTGCCCCATCTGGTTTGGCACCACCCCAGGCCCCAGCTGAAAGCCCTGAGGAGGAAAGCTCCTCTGAGTCAGACGTTAATGAGGACAGGGAGTGGATTAATCCCAGGTGGCGACGATCAGAGAGACGGGCTCAGCAAAGGAGTGGGTGGGGCCGAGCACGAGGTGATGAGTCACAAAGCCAACGCCCCACAAGGTATAAAAGGAGCTGACCTTACCTTGTTGGCTTTTGTGACGAACAAATTATTAACTTGGCTGCTTGTTTCCTGAAGTACTGCATCAGATAAGTGTTTGCTAACCTTAAGACTGTTTGTTTTTGGACATGCCGGAGAGCCTTATCAGGGACTGGCCGTGGCAACTCAAAATAACAGCTGTCTTTATCTCTCCTGGGCTCGCTGCCAGCTTGTTGTTTATGAATGGTGAATAAACGACTTTCGTACACTTCTGTTTGTGTGTGTGCTTGTCTGGGCTCCTGAAGCAGGGAGGGGACAGAACATCCCCAGACTCCTAGAAAGGCTCTGGAGCCTGGAAAGGGCGAAAAACGGGTCTACCGGGCCCACCGTGCCATTGCGTGCCAAAAGCGGGGGGTGCATGGGGTGTGTGCATAGACCGCGTACGACCCTCCCTGCGCGACCCCCGCTTTTGACACACAATGGCAAAAAGGTATGCTATCACTGGTATAGGCTCTCCTGCTTGAACAGGGGGTTGGACTAGAAGACCAGACTCCCAAGGTCCCTTCCAAGTTTGTAATTCTGATATTCTGAAGATTTTTTTCACTCAGCAAAGGATCCTGAGCAATCTTAATGATCGATGGATTATGAAACAGATCAAATATATGGAAATATAAAAGACAATATAACATTTCTACTTTGATGCTGCTTATTTTATCAATTCACGAGTAGACTAGTGTTTAAAACCAAGTTGTTTTGGGATTTAGGACAACAGAATACTAATCTGGATAAGTCTCATCTAGAAAATGCCTCCTATTTTTTATGTTGTTCTCTACCAACCAGATTACTCTTTAATTGCATATAAGGAACACCTGCCTAGGATATATTTTTCAGTTCTAAGAAGATGGCATATTTTCATAAGAGATGAGTGTTTAATGTTCTGCAATATGATACTTCACACAGAAAAAGGTGGCTAGGTAAAACACTTTTCTTTCCTATATTTGTTACCATCTGTTTGATTCTCCGTTTTAATCATGTACTACAATTTAAAACCAGATCAATTTGACCTGAGTCCATCAGATGTTAAATGCTTGTTTTCCTTTCCTTCTGAAATATTATTTGTAATTTGGATTACCTGCTATCAATAACTGCTGAAATAAAGGAAAACAGGTTCAAAAGTCATGTTGTCCATTCTGTTATGCTTCAAGGAGCAATAAAAATATTTCCTGAGTGAATCATCTCAGCATATATAATAAAAGGTTACAGCTTTGGTAACAGACCCATACTTTGGTTTATATGAATGAGCCAAAGGCCATAGTTTATACCATGGAAAACATATTTATAACCAACTTGTAAAATTGGCAGCCCATTCTTTTTATAATGGGTTTTCATAAGAAATTTGATCATTCTTGTCTCATACAGATTGATGGAACTGGGTATGTCTACTCTAACAAAGAGAAGAATTAGGGATGAGCTGATACCAGTCTTCCAGTACTTGAGAGGTTGTCACAGAGAAGAACGGATCAATCTATTTTCCAAAACACCTGAGGGCAATATAAGAAGTAAAGGGTAGTCACAGTGGTGGGTTCCTCCTGGTTCCGCCCGGTTCCGCCGAGCCGGTAGCAGTGACGATATGATGTCACCAAACCGATTCTGCCCCCCCATGCCCCCTCACCACCTCCCACCACCCCCTGCATTGTTCTTACCTTTTATTTGGCCCCACCCCCAATCTATTGCTGCCTCCTGAGTCCCAGCTATCGGCTAGAGGGGAAAAAACTGTTTAAATTCTTGCCCTGGGGCTTCAAAGGGCAGCCCTACAGCTGATCAGTGTTAAAAGAAAACAAATGAGTAGACCAGTGCCTACAAAAATAAATGGGTAGACCAGTGCCTGCAAAAATAAATGAGTAGACCAGTGCCTCCAAAAACAAATGAGTAGATTGGTACAACTCTGCCAGCAGTTAAAAGCCTGGTAGACCAGTACCTCTGCTAAATCCTAAAGAATTGTCACATGATCATCAAGCCACGCCCACAAAATAAGTCACGCCCACAGAACCGGTAGTAAAAAAAATTAGAACCCACCCCTGGTAGGTCATTAAAGAGAGATCCAACCTAGAAGTAAAGAGAAATTTGTGGACAGTGAAAACAGTTAATCGGTAGAACAGCTTGGTCTAGAAGTTGTGGGTACTCCATCATTGGAGGTTTTCAAGAAGAGACTGGACAGCCATATGTCGACAATGGTATAGGGTTTCCTGCTTGAGCAGGGGGTTGGACTACAAGACCACCAAGGTCCTTCCAACCCTATTATTCTATTTTCCATATTCTAGATGCAGAAATATATGACCGGGCATGCGAAATATATTACCGCTGAACTTTTTCTACTGCTTTTATTAGTTATGATCATTAAAGAGTAAGTAGGTCAACTGTGTTCATATTTATGGTCTTTATTATATATCCATTTATTTAATGGGAATGTATATTTATTATTTTATTTATTGGCTAGATTTATATCCTCCAGAAGCTCACCATCCGCACAACTCTGGCGATAGACTGGGCTGAGAGAAGGTCCTCCAATGAGTTTCTATGGCTGAAGATGGACTATTACAGGGGTGTCAAACTGGCGGCCTGTGGACTGAATGCGTCACACACGCAGGCCATGCCCACCCCAGCTCCAGGAAGGGGAAAACATCATGAAATGTCACATGAAAGCAATGTGATGTGGCAAGTTTGACACCCGTGGACTAGAAGCTAAATCCTGACCTAACCCTTGAACCATTACGTCAACCTGGCTACAGTATTTATGGTAGAAAAGTGTAACTATATACATATGCAGCTATTGATTACTTGCTTTACTTTTGACAAATGTTGTCTAGATTAACATTTTTCATTGTAATTATCTCCAGCAATTAAAAGGAGGAGATAAAATGGTTTTCTGATTTATCCCTACAATAATCTTGTAAAGAAGGTTGGATTGATGGCGTTTAGGCTGCCGTTCTAAGCCATGGAGTATATTAACAAAGTAACATGCTGTTTTTAATATGCAAACTGCTTCGGGGATCCTCTAATATATTGCATATTTTTCTCTTTATTTATTTAAACGGAACAAAGAAAAAAAATAAAACAATGAAAACACAACAGCAACAAAAAATAAACAACAAATGATATAGATGTTATTGATGAGGGATACACAACATTTTTGACAAAGGAAGCCCCTCTATAAACTATTAAAATTCCTGTAACCTTTAATTGGGCAAAACAGTGTACCATAGAGCAACAATTGTTAAGTTACCAAGTTACCTCAAATGGGCTAGCTCAGGGGGTCCCAAACTTGGCAGCATAGCTGGCTGGAGAATTCTGGGAGTCGAAGTTCACAAGTCTTAAAGCTGCCAAGTTTGGGAACCCCTGGGCTAGCTTATAGAATGTGTCCAAAATTTGGGAGCCATTATTCATGTCTCTTGTGAAATTCAAATTTTATAAAACTTTTTTATATAACAAAATGATCATAAAACAGCTTATGACATAATATACAATGTTATAAAACATTTCCTCTGCTGATGCTTAACTGTGCTGTACAGTTCAACATGGGCTATTTTCGAGGCAAATACTGAAGGTATCCCAGCTTTTCCAAGTGAAGACAGTACATCAGAAATTCTGTCCAGTCTTTTCTTTAAAAACGTTCTGTCATTTTTGAACACATTGAGGAATCTGGTTAGGAAATATCTCTGAAAGGATGACCCAGCAGGTCATGGATTTGTCTAGCATTTCATTATAATCATCTATATGTAATCTATGACTATAAACTTAGGTTAAAAGTAACGCATGACTCCAATTACTTAGTGAATTGAAGACTTGATATTAACTACTTTAGCGATGTGGCTTATAGGTGACGTAGAAATAAACCTGGTTTAGGTTTATTTAGGTTTATTTAGGAGCCTGGTTTAGCTCAGCAGACTAAAAGCATAGTGATTTAAACCAGCTGTCTGCAATTACTGTAAGTTCGAATCTCACCAGGCTCAAGGTTGACTCAGCCTTCCATCCTTTCTAAGGTAGGTTAAATGAGGACCCAGTTTGTGGGGGCAATAAGCTGACTTTGTATAAATATACAAAAGTATGAAGGCTATTGCTTAACACATTGTAAGCCGCCCTGAGTCTCCGGAGAAGGGCGGCATATAAATCAAATTTAAAAAAAAAACAACCTAGGAATAGGTATGAATAATATGTTTGTAGTTGTCATTTAAATTTCTAGAGCTGCCTATCCATCCATGACTCTCGGTTGCATGGAAGGATTACAACAGAGAAGCAATACATTCAAAGCCATAAATAGCAAATCAAGATGCCAGAGGAAAATGCCATAATTGTTGAAATGCATGACCATTTACTCCACTGTGAATATACCCGCATCCCAGCCCAGAGCCTGGGGAAAAATTAGATCTTCAAGGCTTTCTTGAAAGACAATAGGGTTGGGGAGGGGTGGATCATGGGATGCTGTTCAGAAATTAGGGACCAGAGAAAGCATGACTCTTGGGAGCCACAAGATGGCACTCCTTAATAGATGGAACCCAAAACATGTCAGAACTTCAAAGACAGAACATCTGGAGAAGTTTCTTAAATTGTTCCTCTAACTGTGAGAGGGATCTTGGAATCTTAGTGGACAACCATTTAAATATGAGTCAACAGTGTGCAGCAGCAGCTGCCAAAAAAGTCAACACAGTTCTAGGCTGCATAAACAGAGGGATAGAATCAAGATCATGTGAAGTGTTAATACCACTTTATAATGCCTTGGGAAGGTCACACTTGGAATACTGCATCCAATTTTGGTTGCCACAATATAAAAAAGATGTGGAGACTCTACAAAGAGTGCAGAGAAGAGAAATAAAGATTGGAGGCTAAAACATATGAAGAACAGCTGCAGGAACTGGATATATCTAGTTTAATTTATTTTTATTTATTTATTTATTTAAATTTATATACCGCCCTTCTCCTGCTGGACTCAGGGCAGTGCACAGCCAGAAATAAAAAAACATTCCAATACAAAATTTTAAAATTTTAAAAAATAATTATAAACTTTGGCCGAAAATTTAAAAACCTCCCAACTAAAACTCATTAGACAATTAAAAATCTAATCTCAAAAAGAAGGACTAGGGGTGACATGATAGCAGTGTCCCAATATCTCAGGGGCTGCCACAAAGAAGAGGGAGTCAAGCTATTCTTCAAAGCACCTGAGGGCAGGACAAGAAGCAATGGGTGGAAACTAATCAAGGAGAGAAACAACTTAGATCTAAAGAGAAATTTCCTGACAGTTAGAACAATTAATCAGTGGAACAATTTGCCTCCAGAAGTTATGAATGCTCCAACACTGGAAGTTTTTAAGAAGAGATTGGATAACCATTTGTCTGAAGTGGTGTAGGGTTTCCTACCTAAGCAGGAGGTTGGATTAGAAGACCTCCAAGGTCCCTTCCAACTCTGTTATTCTGTTTTCTGTTCCTCAAATGTTCAGACTTTATGCTAAACAAGCCTTTGCCAATGACAGTCTGCAGTACCTGAATTCCACCTGAAAGCTTACTGAATTATTATTTAATGTAGAGACTTATGTCTGTGTGGCCTGAGGACGTTTCTTTGCCTAACTTTGTGGCTCTGAGACAAGAGGTCTCAGATTGAAGGAAATACTATGGAATTAAGAAAATACAACACCGTCATTTCCTCTCACTGATTATATTTAAAAGTGATTGCTCTATTGGACTGCAACAATTTAAAATGGAGGTCAGCGGTGGGTTTCACATTTTGTTGCTACCAGTTCGCTTCGCGTGCACACGCTCGCTTCACGTGCACTCCTTCCGCACATGCGCCCGGCCTTCTACGCATGTGTTTTCCTCATGAGTATGCCGTCCATGCATGCACCTGGCCACAAAACCATGCCTAAATAGGATGGCATAGAATCAGTACAAACCGGTTGAATACCACCTCTGATGTAGGTTATTTAAAACAAAGCCCCAACTTGAAGGTGATTGGCAGCAATCTGGAATAAAAAGTCAAGCAAGCAAGCAAGCAAGCAAAAAACAAAATAAAAAGACTACTTGTGAAAGTTAAAATTATGTCTATTCCAGACTCATTTAATGGACATGAAAATAGCTTTAGGGCACTTTCAAGACAAGTGATGCTTCTCTTATCAATCAGATGGCTGGATCAGGATTCTGGGCTTATAAAACTTGCCCTGAAATTGCTTCGAAAGGGAGCAATTTTCAAAAGGAACTTCATTAATGTTTGATAGAGTTATGGATGGAAAATACAGCAGAGTGAATAATAAAAAAAATTTGTCTGAATGACACTTCTTTCAATGTCACATACTCTCACTCAATCCCCATAATAATTTTTCAAATATTTCATGAAGGTATGTTGTTCTTCCAGGTCTTTACCCCTGCTAATAATTTTTCCGAAGAGAAATTAGTATAATCCGTAGTCAACTGTCTTTTTTCCACTCAAGTTTTTTTTTTTTTTTTTACAAACATATCAATGCGTGAACAGTGTGGCACCTGAGTATCATACATTCTAATATGAATAAATCTAGTAGAATTAATCATAGTTATTACATTCAATCAACTTATATATTTCTGTTAATAATACACATTTATATTATTCCTTGTTTTCTGGTTAATGAGAAAACATAGTCAACTGTCTTTTATTATTTGTTTGTTTATTAAAATTATGGGCCACCCAATTCACTATGGGGTGATGAGGTCTTTGCACAACAAATTGCTTTAGAGCAGTGCTTTTGTAACTGGCAACTTTAAAATGAGTGGATTTCAACCCCTGGAATGCCGGGGTTTTGGCTGAAGAATTCTGGGAATTAAAATCCACCCATTTTAAAGTTGCCAAGTTCAAAAAATACTGCTTTAGAGCAAGTATTCGGGCATACTTTATTTCTTGAGCTAAGAACAAGAAGTTCTCATTTTAGTACTCAATAGTCTATGCCCATGATGGCGAACCTATGGCACGCGTGCCACAGGTGGCACACGGAGCCGTATTGGTGGGCACACAAGCGTTGCTCTAGGTCAGCTCCAGCGCGCAGGCCAGCTGATTTTCGGGCCTTCTGGGCCCCCAGGAAGACAGGACACAGGCTGTTTCTAGCCTCTGGAGGGCCTCACCGTGGGGTGGGGGTTAGGGAGGCTGTTTTCACCCTCCCAGGCTCCAAGAAAGCCTCTGGAGCCTGGGGAGGGCAAAAAATGGGCCTTCCGGTCCCACCATGCCATCGCATGCCAAAAGTGGGGGTTGTGCGGGGGGGGGGTGTCACATGTGCATGCGCAGGGGGGAGCATTGAATTATGGGTGTGGGCATGTGTGCATGTGATCCCTCCCATACTCCCCACACTTTTGGCACGTGACGGCAAAAAGGTTAGCCATCACTGGTCTATGCTATTGGCTTCAAAGTCATCAGAAAGCTTCTGTTACTCATTTAAATTTCAGATAAATAAATAAGGACTACAGTGATACCTCGGTCGGTACCTATTATTAATTGGCTCCTGGAGGCATGATGAGTACCAAAAATGATAAGTACCAAACAAATGTTTCCCATAAGGAATAATGTAGTGAGTCACAAACCAGCCAACACTGACAAGCTCTAGCTTGTGTGTTGAATATCAAACAAACAGGGACAAAGTTTTTGAGTCACAATGCATTGAGTACCAAATTTGATGAATTTCAAAGCAGTTGACTGCCAAAGTATCTCTGTAATAGAATCAGAAAGGATTTTTTTTTTGCCTGTCAAGTCCTGTAGTGTATTTATCATCTTTCTCATTTTAATAATTCCACAGGTAGATTCTCCAGGAGCAGTTCCAGGCATTTCCCAGCATATTCATGATGGCTGTTTCATATCTAGGTCTGGAAATTGAGTCCTGGACTTCTTTTCTGTTTAGGTTTGAAATTTTTCGCTGCTTATCGAAGTAGCTTCTTCAGTCTTAGCAAGTCGGTTAGGGGGACTGAAGAAGCTTCTTGGATAAGCAGCAAAATATTTCAAATTTTTAAAAAAGAAAGAAATCCAATTGCCATGCTTCAAATTCCAGACAACTCTAACTGGATGATTAAGAATTTTCACTAACATATTTCATATCTGAGGTGTAACTTCCATAACAAGATTTCTACTTAGTTTTCTGCAACTAGGATGGCAGTGTGTTAAAAGTAAAGGTAAAGGTTCCCCTCGCACATATGTGCTAGTTGTTTCTGACTCTAGGGGGTGGTGCTCATCTCCATTTCAAAGCCGAAGAGCCAGCGCTGTCCGAAGACGTCTCCGTGGTCATGTGGCCGGCATGACTAAACGCCAGACGCGCATGGAACGCTGTTACCTTCCCACCAAAGGTGGTCCCTATTTTTCTACTTGCATTTTTTACGTGCTTTTGAACTGCTAGGTTGGCAGAAGCCGGGACAAGTAACGGGAGCTCACCCCATTACACGGCACTAGGGATTCGAATTTTCGCTGAACTTGCGGCCAATCTTTCGATCGACAAGCTCAGCATCTTAGCCACTGAGCCACCGCATCCCTGGCAGTGTGTTAGGACTGGACAAAAAAGATACAGGCTTAAACTGAGTTTAGTCCCTGATGAATGTGGACGCATCCATAAAGCTTTCCTGGCAATAGTTGAAAGTGCCTCTGCATTCTTCCAGACTCTTTTTTGACTCCACAGTCTAGCTTTCTTCCAGGAGCCAGGGTGGCCCATGGTCAGAATGTAATTCTGCTGACTGCCAACTGCCAGCAGTTTGGCAGTTCATTTCTGACCGGCTCAAGGTTGACTCAGCCTTCCATCCTGCCAAGGTTGGTAAAATGAGAACCCAGATTGTTGGGGGCAAGAGGCTGACTCTGTAAACCCCTTAGAGAGGGCTGTGAAGTACTGTGAAGAGGTTTATAAGCCTAATTGGTATTGCTATTTACTCCTTAGATTGCCTGGGATCTTCCACCCAAAGGCTAAAAAAGTCTGAGCCTCCTTAGGGTTTTTTAAATGTAAAGTTTATTGTCATTGTATGTATATACACAGTATACCCATACAACGAAATTCACATAACACCCAGACACCAAGCCCAACACACATGACAATCCCCAGACACACCCCCGCCCACCAAAAATTCCCTACCCCTCAACCACCCAAGCATCCACACAGCAGACCAAGCAATGCTGTCCAACAGCTCACTGATGGTGGCCCTTCAGTTCATTGTTGTGTGCAATTACAGCTCTGGGATAAAAAACTATTCAGAAGACATGTGGTCCGAGTTTTAATTGTTCTGTATCTTCTGCCAGAAGACAACAGTCCAAAAAGATTGTAAGCAGGATGGGAAGAGTCTCTGAGAATGTTGTGCAACTTCCTCAAACAGCGAGATGTGAAGATGTCATCCAGGGCTGGTAGTTGGAGCCCGATGATATTCTGGGCAGTTTTAATAATTCTCTGTAGAGCTTTTTTATCCACTGCAGAGTTGCTCCCATACCATGCAAGAATGCTGTATGTCAGGACACTCTCAATGGTGCTGTGATAGTAGGAGAGAAGTAGATGCTGAGATAGATTTATCTTCTTAAGCATTCTCAGGAAGTACAGCTTCTTCTGTGCCTTCTTCACAAGCATGTTAACATTCATAGTCCATGAGAAGTCCTCCGAGATATAAATGCCCAGAAATTTAAAACTACCAACCCTCTCCACCTCCTCACCATTTATCTAGAATGGTAAATATACATCTCTCTTCCTCCTGAAGTCGGTTATAAGTTCTTTAGGTTTTTTTGATGTTAAGTATAAGATTATTTTCTTTTCACCACAATGTCAGCCCTTGTATTTCCTTTCTATAAGCAGACTCATTGTTCTTATTAAGGTTCTTATTTTAAGGTTGGCCAGAATCAATCACTTACCAAAGCCAGGAGCAGGCCAAAATTGACAATATTTTCAGCCTATGTGGCCAATGGGAAAACACAAAGAGAGTGCTATGGGAAGGTTACCCCAACATTCAATCAGGAGACATTACATACAAAGGTATGTATTACTTCTGGTTGTCATTGAGAGCCAGGTGATTGTATGCATTTGCACCTCTATGATAACACAGGTAGTCCTCAACGTACGGCCACAATTGAGCCACTGCAACCGTCATAAATACGAGCCAGTTGCCAAGTGTTCAAACTTTGATCATATGACCATGGGAGATGTTGCAACGGTTGTAAGTGTGAAAAACATTCATAAGTTATTTATTTCAGTGCCGCTGTAACTTTGAATAATCATTTATGAGCCAAGGTGGCACAGTGGTTAGAGTGCAGTACTGCAGGCTACATCTGCTGACTGCAACTGCATGAAATTTGGTAGTTCAAATCTCACCAGGCTCAAGGTTGACTCAGCCTTCCATCCTTAGGAAGTGGGTAAAATGAGGAACCAGATTGTTGGGGGCAATAGGCTGACTCTGTAAACTGCTTAGAGAAGGCTGGAAAAGCATTGTGAAGCGATATATAAGTCTAAGTGCTATTGCTATTGCTATTGAACTGCCCCCGGAAATGCGTAAGATCTCCGACCTCCGGGTATTTCGCTGTGCCCTTAAGACCCTGTTGTTCCGCCAGGCTGGGTTATCAATGTAATAATTTTAAATCAGGTGTTTAATTTTTGGGGTCTTAAATTGAGCCGAATTATTTAATAATTTTAATTATTTTAATTGATGTTTGTCTTGTGTTTTTAATAGGCTGTACTATTTTAATATTTTAATAGGCTGTACTATTTTAATAGGCTGAGTCCTTCGGGAGAAGGGCAGTATAGAAATAAAATTATTATTATTATTATTATTATTATTATTATTAAACAAATAATTCTTAGTGGAAGGCTATCTATACTTATGGGTAGTGAAGTCAAAGGAGAGATTTGCATAAACCCCCTTCAGTCATGCCAAAGACATACAATTGAAATACGAGTGATAAAATAGCTTTCTAGGAATTTGAGATAGATGAAATAAAACTGGCTTCCAATGCTGCTGAGAAATTTCCTTCTGAAAAGCTCAGCACAGCAGCTCCCCCTGTTGACCTCACATCTCCACTTGTGCAATTTCTTCCAGGTGTCCTTGAACTACTTAGCTCAGTGTTTTTCAATCATATCAGCATTAAGGAGATGTGTGGAATTCTGGGGGATGAAGTCCGCCCATCGCAAAAGCTGCTGAGAATGAGGAACCCCGGCGTGGCTTCTGTCCTCTTGGCAGATGTTGATGCAAAGGAATCTTTTCTTGCTGAATATTTCATGTAAGGCCTCGACAACCTCATGGGCTTTTACAAATTGACTGAGTCACAGACCTTCATATGGTAAGTATGTCCCAGATATTTTTTTTAAAGAAAATACTTAGTAGGATTTTTTTTTTGAATGGTGATAAATGCATTGAGCTTTAGAATAAAATACCGTAAGGAGTTGGGTTCCCCCCCACTCCCAGGTAGCCTAAACTGGATGACCTTTTGCTGCCATTTAGGGGTCTCAAATATTTTTTGTGTCCCCATTTGGTGATCCTACTTTTAGGCCATTTGGGTCATTTAGAATTTGAGAGCGATTCACAATGTGGGTAGTAGGGGTTGGTTCTAATTGTTTTTACTACCAGTTCTGTGGGCGTGGCTTATTTTGTGGGTGTGGCTTGATGATCATGTGACAATTCTTTAGGACTTAGCAGAGGTACTGGTCTACCAGGCTTTTAACTGCTTGCAGAGCTGTAACGGTCTACTCATTTGTTTTTGGAGGCACCGGTCTACCTATTTGTTTTTGCAGGCACCGGTCTACCACCACACTGCCTTTTAACACTGATCAGCTGTAGGGTGGCCCTTTGAAGCCCTGGGGCAAGAGTTTAAACAGTTTTTTTTTCTTCTAGCCGATCAGCTGGGACTCAGGAGGCAGCAATAGATTGGGGATGGGGCCAAATAAAAAGTAAGAATAACGCAGGGGGGCGGGGGGGGGCAGAACCGGTTCAGTGATGTCATATCATCACCGCTACTGGCTCAGCAGAACTGGGCCGAACCGGGAAGAACCCACCACTGGTGGGTAGCATAATGAATAGGCTACAAAACAAACTGCAGATGTTGCATCCTGACACCATTTATAGCCCCTTTCCTTCCTGCCTCCTCTTCCTCCATACCATCATCATAGCTTTAATACAGTTAGTCCTCGACTTACAATAGTTCGCTTAGTGGCCATTCGAAGTTACAACAGCATTGAAAAAAGGGACTTATGACCATTTTTCACACTTATGACCATTGCAGCATCCCTATAGTCATTTGGATGCTTGACAATTGACTCACATTTATGACGGTTGCGATGTCCCAGGATCATGTGTTCCCCCTTTGCGACCTTCTGACAAGCAAAGTCAATGGGGAAACCAGATTCACTTAACAACTGTGTCACTAATTTAAGAACTGCCATGATTCACTTAACAACTGTGTTACTAATTTAAGAACTGCCATGATTCATTTAACAACTGTGGCGAGAAAAGTCGTAAAATGGGGCAAAACTCACTTAACAAATTTCTCACTTAGCAACATAAATTTTGGGCACAAGTATGGTAATCAATTGAGGACTACCTACACAGAGCTCCATCTTGAATGTACAAACTAACTGGTGATACCACCGTTAGTCTTTCTATAGAACATAGCCACAAAACACAAGGTGAAAATTGGTACAGGAGTTAAGTCACTTTGGAAAACAAGTACTCTTCCTTTCAACAAACTCAATACAAACTCAGTATTCAAATGTAGCTAATATTAAGGTGTTACAAGAAAAATGAGTCTATGGATTTAGAAGTATGCTGATTAAATCACCCCCAAAAAGTCATCTATCTATCTATCCATTCATCTACCCATCTTCAACTTTCATTACAGAGTATGTACTTTTTTTGGGGGGAGGGGATATCTCGAGGAACATAATTCTTAGACTAACATTCTGCTTTTATTTTTCTGCATATTTTTCATCCCCTATGTCTTATGATATGCTTGCTTGGAAATAAGTCTTGTTACGTTCCATAGAATGATCACCCTCAGTAGCAATCATAACGCAGAGCCATACAGGGCCAGATCCAATTGAGTCTATACAGGAACTCTTAGGGAACCACAGAGAAGTCCCCAACTACAGTGGCCATTTTTTAAAAAATGCAATACATGACACACACACAAGTACCACAGATAGCTTAGATATGATGTCCATATTCAAAGCATTTTTAAAGGCTGGTACCAGAATCCAAGTCTTGATTTTTGCTCTGTACTTAAATGGCTCTACTGACCTCACAATGGCTCTATAGTCAGACTTCTCCATTCATTAAGGGCCTTCATTGGACTAGCCTTATGAATGATGCAAAGGAGAACGGAGTTGCTCTGCATCTTCACTTCTTTTGCATTTGGTGACTTCAGCAAGTTATTCCAGAAAATGAGGGCATTGGTAATCCATTAAAAATTGGCACAGAGAGGACATTGGACCATTACATTAGAGCTCCCGAACTACCATGCCAGCACCTGGCTAAGGAAAGACGTCCATTTGTAAATGAACTCTTCTTTGCACCAAGAAGTAAACCTGTAAGGGCCACCTGGATTTGTACCTTACCTAGAGATCTGCTGGGGGGGATGCTACTCAGCGCAAGCAACATTTTAAATCAGCATTTTGTTTAGCAGCAGAATTGAGCTCTCAGGATAGGTTTCTGTTATGAATAATGCAGCCAAATGGTTTCTGTCAAAGTTGTAAAACAGCTGAAGAATGGTTTGAAGCAGGTTCAAAAAAAAAGCTTTTAGAAAGGATAGGAAGACTCAGAAAAGCTGGATTCTTTCCTGCGGGGCCTCAGGTTCTGCAATGAATGTGAGACCGACACTTGCATCTAATTCAGACAATTGCTATGCTTGTTTGGGAAAACATCCTATATAGCTCAATATTGATTAAATTCTTAGACTATTGAAGTTTATACAGAATGGAAATGGCTATGTAGAGCGGAAAAGAATCAACAGCCTGGGATAACTGCCTGCGTTTGCTGCAGAACTATTAAGAGGGACGGGGAGTGGGGGTGGAATCTTCAAGGATGAAGAATGAACAGAAGATATTGCGAAGGAAAAGGAATAAAGATTTGGGTGGGGAGGAAGCTCAGTGATTTAATGGTAACTGCCAGTTTATTTTATTTCTTTGTCCAGCTAGCATCTGCATGCAGTATTGAATTTCCTTTAGTTAGACTCTGGCCTTAAAAGAGCTTTGAAAAATCTTGCCACACCCCAGTCAAGCTGTGTTTCACTGTAGAAATTTTATAGACACTACATTCCTGTGACTAGGCTCTCATGAATGGAGAAAAATCAAATAATCTTGATTAATTGGCACGCTCAGAACACCCATCTGAAAACAGATTTGCTCAGTCAAATCTGAATTGAAGTACACAATCAGCTTTTTTTTTTTAAAAAAATGTTTTTATTAAAGGAGTTTTTGCAAAGTAAAAGCAATACAAATTCAAAGAAAAAAAAGAAAGTGAAGTGATTAGTAAATAGTAATGAAAAAAGGCAAAAGAAAAAGAAAGATATAAGGAAGAAGCTTCCAATCTTTTCAGCATTTATAAGTGCATTTATATTTTGTCCGATCTCTCTAAGGTTACTCTCAAATCTCTCTTTTCATATTCTACCCTTTGTAATCATCAAACAGGCAAATCACAAGTTTGAGGTTTTTTTTGTTTTCAGCAAAGAACCCATAAAAAATTTCCAGTCACTAACAAACATAGTTATAGTCTTTTCCCTAATCAAACAAATCACACAGTTTTTCCAAGAGAAGATGAAGATTGTGGGTTTTATTATAGGGTTCCCTGGATTGGAATTCACTTGATTTAGGAATGGGCCCCTTAAAAGTCCCCTTTGGGAAATGGGTTATCCATTAAACAAGACAAATGTTGGATTTAGACACACTTCCTAAAATCAAAACTCCCACATCTGACACTGGTAGAGCCACCAACTTGCATCATTTTATCGTGATGTGCCTGAAATTCACTAGGTGCTACTGGAATGATAGCTCATCTATCTGACAACCAGTGAATTGGTCCACTATTTTCAAAACTCTTTCCTTCCTTCCCTGTATTCCTTTCACCTTGTTGTATTTGTGTTATTTTTATATTCTGAGCTGCCCAGAGTCATCCCGGAACTGGGTAACCCTGAGGTAATAGTAACATTTTTTTTAAGTGTGTGGAATTTATTTCTTCACCTCTTAAATCTACTTTTTTTCTTCCTAGTGTATTTCCTACAAGTGGGCTTTTTTAAATCAAGTATTGATTCATTGGTTGCAACAGAAAGTGATCAATCAACTTGTCGTCTAAGCTTGATATCTTAGACTGGAGAGTGATTGGTCAGCCATCCAGCTGGCTTTCATGCCTAAGGCAGGATTAGAACTCACAAATATCCTGGTTTCCATTTTTTATTATTTTTACAAATAACTCCAGGCAGCAAACATATCCAATGCTTCTTCCTCCTTTACTACAATTGTGCTGAATCAAGTATTTGAAAGTTTTGAAAGAGTGAAGAGAATTGGAAATATTCCAGTGTTTTGGGATTTGGTGGTGCGGTGGGATTTTTTTGAAGTGGGGGGTCAATGGTTTGAATTTAAAATTAATATATTTTAAAACTACTTTGCTAGGAAATTTCAGGCATAATTTATACACACACACACACACACACACACACACACACACACACACACATATTTGTTTTCTGAGGTTTTCACGGGTATTTGTATGTAGGTCTTTGGTTATTTGGGTTTTCTCCCGCGTAAAATTGGAAGTGTCTTGGCAACTTTTCGACGAAGTCTCATTCGTCATCTTCAGGCTGGTGTTCTCGGCTTC
>WNWU01000021.1:5009430-5089997 GCA_012654045.1 Ptyas mucosa | reverse complement strand
TTAAGTTTAATGTTGCACAAATTGGACCAGAATTCTGAGTTTCATCACTCTGTGATGATTTCTGTTTTATGCTGTAAAATCGTTGAGGGAGGTTGATTTTGAAATATAAGTCGCAGGGCAATAAAGTATTAGTACATCTATCCATTCAAATTCCACAAAATCCTACCCCGTTTCCCCCCAAATAAGACATCCCCTGATAATAAGCCCAATCGGGCTTTTGAGCGTATGGCAATAAGGCTAAGCGCTTATTTCAGGGTTCAAAAAATTATAAGACAGGGTCTTATTTTTGGGGAAAACACGGGTATTTATTCCAATGCAGGTGTTTCCTACTACTTAGGATCCTCTTTTGCAAATAGATCAAGAAAACGAAGTCATGAATCAAGTTGTGATACTGTTGGCGACTTTTCTCTGAAGTTTTGCCCATGAAACAGAATCTTCTTTCTTGTGTGCCAAGAACCAAATGGAAATTGCGGTAAGCAGCTAAAGGCAATACTCCTATTTTCCCTGCATACTTCTTCTTCCCTTGGTTAGCGTTAGGATTAGGGTTACAGTTATACTTCTTCCTGCAGTGAAACCATGCTGGGCTAACTATCTTTGGAAGCCGGAAGGAGGCATTATATAAACCTGCACAACTTATGTTTAAAGACATCAAATGCCAGTTGGATCCTATAAATGAAATTTGAATGAAAAAAAGGTCATGGCGCAATACATCAAGCAAGTTTCTTCCCAGTACGTTCTTTATTTATAACCTCTTTTTAAAAGATTAAAATGGTATTATGAAAAAGGAGCAGAGTAAGAAAAAGGAACATCATGTTTAAGCCCACATGACTGTCATTCGTGTTTTACATGATCCTCATTGACAACAAGTCATGCTCTGCCTCTTAAAGCAATGGAGAAGGACTAGGTCTTCTTAACTGAATAATCAGACCCTTTAAATTGGGAAGGATTATCACAATATAGGAAATCCTTGACTTACAACCACAATTGAGCCCAACATTTCCATTGCTAAGCAAGACAGTTGTTAATTTTGCCCCATTTTGCAACCTTTCTTGCCACAGTTGTTAAGTGAATCACTGCAGTAGTTAAATTAATAACATGATTGTTAAATGAATCTGGCTTCCCCATTGAATTTGCTTGTCAAAAGGTCGCAAAAGGAGATCATATGACCCCAGGGGACGGCAACTGTTTTAACTATCAGCCGGTTGCCAAAGGTCCAAATTTGGATCACATGACCACGGGGATGTTGCAACGGTCCTAAGTGTGAGAAACAGTCATAAGTTACTTTTTTTCAGTGCTGCTGTAACACTAAACGAATGATTGTAAGTCGAGGACTACCTGTACAGGATATCAAGTTGAGAAATAGGATTTTCACAATAGGCTTAAAACTTCTTTTCAATAATTGGGAACTATCTGAAATACAGTAAACTGTTGTTCCTCAGTAAAAAAGGCTTTATTTTTTTACACAAAAAAGAAAAATCAATCTTGCGTTTCACCGATTTAGATATTTAACTTTCATGAGCAATTAAGTGGCTATTTTCTGGTTTTTAGATGTTCTGATGCTCAGAAGTTTCCGTGGCACTATCACGTAGTTAGCATTTTAAGTTCAGACACATGAATTTTTCCTTACTTGAGCTTGCTTCAGGAAAGTTTGTGAAATCTTACCCAGTGTTTCAAAAACCATTGTAATTTTTCCTATTTATGGTTTTTACAGGGAGGAGAAAGTACATGGGAGATTTTATACTGGAATTTAGTGTTTCAGAAACAATATTTAGAAACAAATGAAACAGTCCATCACTTACCTGTTTCGAACAGACACTTGAAATAAAACATTAAATTTCTTCCAGGGGAGAATGGCTCAACTTATATTATCAAGCTTCACCTCACCATTTAAGAGTGATGTGTCCTGTCACCAGCTCTTAAATGAAGACTGACCTCTCCTCACCCCATTTCTGTAATTTTAAAAATTCTGTAGAAGAATTTAAGTCTTAAATTAAGTTCTGCAGAAGAAAGACTTGCTATTTCAATTCACAGGATGGAATCGTGTGAAAGTAAATCAAAGAGCATTCCAACTCTTCACTGGAGGAGGTGAATGTCTTCCCTGAGCTGCTGGTTAAAATTGAGTTTAGGAATCGAGAGTTCTAAGTGATTGACAGCAGAGGATTATTTCCAGTGCTGATTTGAAAGGACTGAGTAAAAAACTACTCCTTTTGAATTGTACCTTGCAAAAGAAAGTGCACTGATGCACTTTAATCAAGGTGAAAATGGCCATTTTGCAGTCATTTTCAGAATTTATAGAGAGAAACTGCTTAACATGATAGTTCCCCACAGCTTAAACTTAACACAAAGCATCAAGGGGCATCTCTAATGGACTTGGCCCTCTTTCTATCCAGATTGTCCCTAAATATGAGGTTAGTACCCTGATCAAAGTAAATTAACATCTGCAGCGTTTTCTAAGGGAAGAGTGCCACAACCATTACTCTTACAACTATTTTAAAAATACATTTTTAGCAACAAATCCATAAAACAACATGCTTTAAATCTGGAATAGTCACTAAAAGCAAAGTTACTAGAACCAGCTTCAGTGGCAATTCAAACTGCTGTAGCCTTTAAGATATGCCTAAATTGAATCCATTTTCTTTTATTTAAGAATGAATTTCCCTATACTCAGTGATGTTGTCTGATTGTTAGGTGTAAAAGTGATCCGGCTGTGCGGTTCCTGTTGCTGATCAGAAATACTTGCTTTAGCGTTCGATTGTTCTTTGTATCCTTTTTTCAAATATATTGTGGTAAGTTGTACAATGATGAAAGTTGTTTATTAAAGTATTTTCAATCTAAGCAGTCTAAATATAAAGAGTATTGAGCCCTATCTAACAAGATGCAGCTCAGTGAGCAATAAAGATGATTAGGGGAGTGGAAGTTAAAACATATAAAGAATGGTTATAGGAACTGGGCATGGCTAGTCTAGTGAAGAGAAGGACCAGGGGAGACATGATAGCAGTGTTCCAATATTTGAGGGGCTGACACAGAGAGAAGAGGATCAACCTATTTTCCAAAGCACCTAAAGGCCGGACAAGGAATAATGGATATAAACTGATCGAGGGGAGATTCAACCTAGAAATAAGGAGAATTTTTCTGACAGTGAGAACAACCAACCAATGGAACAGAAGTTGCCTTCAGAAGTTGTGGGAGCTTCATCACTGGAAGCTTTCAAGAAGAGACTGGACCACCATCTATCAGAAATGGTGTAGGGTCTTCTGCTTGGGTGGGGGGTTGGACTAGATGACTTACAAGGTCCCTTCCAACTCGTGTTATTCTGCATAGGTATAGAATAGTGGGTGGCTCCACCTCCAGGCTCAACAGTAGTAACTGTGAGAGGGATTTAGGTGCCCTAGTGCAGGGATCAGCAACCCACAGCTCTGGAGCCGCATGTGGCTCTTTCATCCCTCGGCTGTGGCTACCTATTGCTCAAAATATTACAACTGCCAATGTGTAGGCCAACCATGGATAAATCCAAGAAAAGAAAAGTTTCAGAAGAAAACAGAATGTTTCATTCAACTACATATGCTAGTTCTGTGGCCGCTTAGGAAATAGTCGGGCACGGGAACGGTTTTGTGGCTCCTGGTGTTTTCTTTTCTGTGGGAAACGGGTCCAAATGGCTCTTTTGAGTGTTTAAGGTTGCCGACCCTTGTCCTAGTGGATCATCGCTTAAGTATGAGTCAGCAGTGTGCTTCAGTTGCCAAAAAAGCTCTAGACTACATCAATAGAGAGATAGCATCAGGATCATGGGAAATGATAGTAGTTTTATATTGCACTGGTGAGACGACACTTGGAATACTGTGTCTAATTCTGGTCACAACACAAAAAGATGCTGAGGCCCTAGAAAGAGTACAGAGAAGAGCAACAAAGATGATAAGGGGCCAGGAGGCTAAATCATACAATGAACGGCTAAGGAAATTAGGTATGTTTAGCCTAATGATGAGAAGCTCAGGGAAACATGACAGCAGACTTATGACTGGTCCTTGCACTTATGAGCAGTGTTGCATTGCCATGGTCATGTGTCAAAACTCAGGCACTGTATTCATGATGGTTAGTGTCCCAGGATCATGTGATTGCCATTTGCGATCTTCTCAGCTGGCTTCCAAAAATGCAAAATCAATTAGGAAAGCCAGACTTGCTTTATAACCGGATGATTCACTTAGTAACTGCAGTGATTTGCTTAACGACCATGGCAAAAAAGATCATGGAATCAGGCGCGAGTCACTTTAACAAACACCTTGCTGAGCAATAGAAGTCCTGGACCTCGTTGTGGTTATAAAGTGAGGACTACCCATAGATTATTTTGGAAATGTCTTGCCGACATTGAATCTAGACTATAGCATGCTTATTCGTATCTAGAGTTGTATCGGAAAACCAAAAAATCTTCTGAAAACATGTAGAAAACTCCAGAAAATAAGATAAGGGATGTCTGCAATGTCAGGAATTAAGTTAAGTTTTATAATTCAATGTCATGAATTTACGCTAAGTTTTATTATAATATAATAAAATTAAGTTTTATAAAGTTACTACTTTATAAAGCCTTGGTAAGACCACATCTGGAATACTGCATCCAGTTTTGGTCACCACATTAGAAAAAAGATGTTGAGACGTTGGAAAAAGAACAAAGAAGAGCAACTAAGAAGAGTAAAGGCCTGGAGGCTAAAACATAATGAAGAAAGGTTGCAGGATTTGTTTTAACTAGTCTAGAGAAAATAAGGACTAGGGTGGACATGATAGCAGTATTCCAGTATTTGAGAGGTTGCCACAAAGAGGAGGGAGTCAATTTATTTTCCAGGGCAGGACAAGAAACGATGGATGGAAACTAATCAAGGAGAAAAGCAACCTGGAATTGAGGAGAAACTTCCTAATGGTGAGGACAATTAACCAATGGAACAGCTTGCCTTCAGATGTTGTGGGTGCTTCATCACTGGAGGTCTTGTAAGAAGAGACTGGACAGTCGCTTGTCTGGAATGGTATAGGATCTCCTGCTTGAGCAAGGGGCTGGACTAGAAGACTTCCAAGGTCCCTTCCAGCTCTATTCTAATTCCAAATTGTTTATTATTATTGGTTAGATTTTATATGCCGCTCTTCTCCGGATTCAGGGCGGCTTACAATGTGTTAAGCAATAGCCTTCATACTTTTGTATATACCTGCTTATTAGGACTTTTGCCCCCACCCCCAAGCGGTGTTCTTTTTTTATACAAAGTCAGCTTATTGCCCCCACAATCCGGGTCCTCATTTTACCTACCTTGAAAGGATGGAAGGCTGAGTCAACTTTGAACCTAGTGAGATTCGAACTTGCAGTAATTGCAGGCAGCTGGTGCTACTTAACAGCACCTTAGTCTGCTGCGCCACCAAGGCTCTTGAAATGATTCTAAACTTCCCTATCCCTAAAATAGCTGTGCACTAAAAAAACCGAAACAAATAGCTTGGGGTGGGGTGGGGTGGGGTGACCTAGGTAAATAGTTTATTTTAGAAACAAGAAAAAAAATTGAGCACTTGCTTGAAACACATGGAAGTAGAACCACCAGGAGGAACCGTGAAAATATTTGATTCAGTGACATTTTTTACATTATTTGAATTGCAAAGCTGGGAGAAACTCACTTTCATGGCTAAAATCCGTATTATTGTGTTGCCTTCAGAGGGAGACATCTGCAAGTGGTGGTTAAAAAAAAAAAGTCAAGATAGCAACCATGCCATTTTTTTAACAGCCTCTTTTCAACACCTCTGTTGCTCTTTTACCTGATCTGGCTATTTTTCAAGTATGAAAATGCAGCAGCATTAATGGATACAAGAGTTCATTTTTCCTTCAAACTTAGCTCAACCCCGAACGATTTTATTAAAAAATGCAGTCTGTAGCAATTTGGGAAACAAGACTGTCCTGTTACAGAGCCAAGACGAAGATTTACTGCTCTCCGAGGAATCTTGGATTAAGCTGGGAAGCCTCATAACTAAATAGGCTCATGTGAAGCAAGATGTCCTTTTCAGTGATCTAGCACAACAGCTCCTTCTGCTTAGAAATACTGAATTTAACAACTAATGAATATCAATGTACCTGAAGTTATTAATCATCCCTCCTTACTGAACTGTAACTCTTAGGAAAAATTAAGAGAGCTAAAAACTGTTAGTGGCGGCAGCTACAAGAAAAAAATTAAACCAAACCTGAAATGCTAAAATAGAGAAGCTTGTTGTATAGGTATATAAGCTGTTGGTGGCGCAGTAGTTAGAATGCACGATTGCAGACTAACTCTGCCCATGGCCAGAAGTTCGATCCTGACCAGCTCAGCCTTCCATCCTTCCGAGGTCAGTAAAATGGGACCCAGATTGTTGAGGGCAATATGCTGACTCTGTAAACTGCTTAAGAAAGGGTTGTAAAGCACTATCGAATGATATTGTTATATGTAAGTTTTTCAGAATCATTTGTACTTAGTATTTTAGACCAGTGGTGAAATCCAAATTTTTTTACTACTGGTTCTGTGAACGTGGCTTGGTGGGCGTGGCATGGCAGGGGAAGGATATTGCAAAATCTCCATTCCCACCCCACTCTGGGGCCAGCCAGAGGTAGTATTTGCTGGTTCTCCGAACTACTCAAAATTTCCGCTACCGGTTCTCCAGAACCTGTTGGATCTCACCCCTGTTTCAGACACCATCCTGTATGAACAGAGACTTCATTTAAAGGTTTCTATCGGAGACAACGCACACCTGAGGCTCACAACATAAATCATTCTCCACGCCACAAAGGACTTTCAAAAAGATTTTGTATTATAAATATATTGTCTTTTTCACAAAGCCCCTCCATTGGAAAATAAAGTTTGGTATTGTTGGTAAGGGAAGTATGAATTTTCTTATACATATGGTTTCATACAAATTCCGACTCGCTAGATAAGGCACAGTGCTCTATGTTTAAGTCAGAACTGATCTTGTCTCCATGCCTTCATGGGGTAAAATTGTTCTTCCTTACAGAATAAAAGCAGCAGTACATTTAAAATTACAATCTTGAATCACAGTGAAATTTAAAGACGAACCGTACTTAGACACACACACAAAAAGTCATTTTCTACACCCTGCCTTCAAACAGTGTCTTCCGGCATATGCAGACAAAGCACAGCTGCAGTTCTGTTCAAGCCTTTTATATGTGGACAGTTAATGGCTCATTTCTTGGAATTAGCTCAATTTATTTGTGAGGCATTAAAAAAAAAAAACTATACTGGGAGGGAGAATTTGTTTCTGGTTTTTTTGGCACTTGGTAAAACCAGGCAATTTGGAGTGAAGGCCCCGAAAGTACAAGTGGCTAGGAGTAGAAATTTTGAGGTCAATCAAATCTGGTTCATGACCTTTAGCCCAGTTCTACAGAAATGTTCAGGCACAAGTGTTCAAAACCAAAGAAACAAGTACCGTGCTCCCCCGAAAATAAGACCCGTCTTACATTTTTTTGAACCCTGTAATAAGTGCTTGGCCTTATTGCCATGCACTCAAAAGCCCGATTGGGCTTATTATCAGGGGATGTCTTTGTTGTGGTCCGCCAGCAGCCTGCGGAGCTGGCAGTGGAGTCGGACAGCGATGAGGCTGAGGAAGAACATGGGCCAGTCCTGGAGGCTGGGGAAGGCCCGGATAAGGGCTCTGCATCAGAGGCAGAGATGGGGCCAGGGCCATCGGGGAGTGAGGGGGGGACTCCAGAGACTGATAGGAGTGAGGCAGAGGAACAGCAGGAGCCTGTTCCTAATGCACGTATGAGAAGAGCTGCCAGAAGGCAAGAGCAGCTCAAGCAAAAAGGACAACTCGGGAGTAGGGTCAAGAGATGATTGGCCCCTCCCATAAGGCTTAAAACAGACCAGCAATGGCGTTTGGGCTTGGCCAGAAAACAACATGCGTAGCTTCGTCTTTTTCTTTGTCTATGTCTTGTATTTATTTTTGTATCTGTGACTTCTGAACGTTTGCCAAGAAAGGCCTTTGGCAGTTTGCCTAATTGGACAAGGTTTGAGATAGGACTGAGGAATTTGTGTTGGGAGGAATTTGCTTTAATTTAGTTGAACGACGCTAGGAATGAAGTAATTCTCAGCTGTTTGAATAAAGTTTGTTTGTTTTTTCACTGAGATTTTCCTACTATTTACTTGGGCCTGGGTCACAACAGTCTTATTTTGGGGAAAACAGGGTAGAAGTGATATATAATCCAAGCAAGCAAAGCACTTGTCAGATGATGAAAAGTTCATATATCCATTCTGCTTCCTTCACAAGTTTGGTGTCCCTACAGAAGATCTTTTTTAGCCATGGCATCTTACAGTCGTTAGCAATGAAATATATCGCTCAATAAAAAACATTTAAATGGGTATATCTGCAAAATATATATATGTATATATTTTGTCCATAGATAAAATATTTGTCCATAGAGGAAAAAGAGTGATTGGCACTGGAGACAAAAATTGGAGTGGGATAATTAGAGTAAACTATCAGTGTTAATCAAGGCAATGAGAAAGGGAAAAATAATTTGGACTAAAAAAATAAAAAGAGGCCTGGTATCATTCAAACTCTGATAAGGCACACCGTCTTCGAAACTCTTGCCCACGTTCGTGGATCCATTTATTGGAGACTATAAAAGAAGAAGAAAAGGAAGTATTTGTTAGCTCAAAAAATTTCCATCCTGCCTTTCCTTTAGAAGTTCAAGACAATGTACACAGCATTTGTTCCTCCAATTTGTTCCTACAGCAGGGCTGTAAAACTCCTGGCCTGTGGGCCAGATGCATCACATGCTGGCCACACCACGCCCAGTTTAGCGAGGGGGAAAAAAGTCCTGATATGTCATGTGATGCCACCATGACGACATGAGTTTGACACCCCTGCTCTTCAGCAACCATCATAAGGGTAGGTTGGGCTGAAAGACAACGACAGACCCTGAATTAGCTAGTGCAGGGGTCGGCAACTTTAAACACTCAAAGAGCCACAAAGGTCCTAACCGGAAATTCAATTCTGAAGCCAATCAGAGTCCGGTTCCCCCACCATAGCGTCTCCTCCTAGTGCGGCGTCCTTTTTCCTCTGCTGACCGGAAGTCTGGTTCCCCCACCATAGTGTTTCCTCCTAGTGTGGCATCCTTTTTCCTCTACCTATCCTAACCAAAAGCCCTATCAATTGTGGAGCTGATGGGTGACAGGGAGCCGCAGCAGAGGGATGAAAGAGCCACATGTGGCTCCAGAGCTGCGGGTTGCTGATCCCTGAGCTAGTGAGATTTCATGGACAAGGGTGAAGATGAATCTATTTCTCCCCAGTTCTCAACCAAAACCATAACCATCTCATCACACCAGTAGTTCACACCTGGTTATATTTAATGATTAATCCACTTATAGTAGTGTCATATAAACTGTATCAAATAGGTAGTCCTCAACTTATGATCACAATTGAGCCCAAAATTTCTATTCCTAAGCGAGACAGTTGTTAAATGAGTTTTGCCCCATTTTACGAACTTTCTTGCCACAGCTGTTAAGCAAATCACTGCATTTGTTAAATCAGCAATATGGTTTAAAGTGAATTTGGCTTCCCCCATTGACTCTGCTTGTCAGGTCACAAAAGGTGGTGCACATGACCCTGGGACACTGCAACCGTCATAAATGTGAATCAGTTGCCACGCATGACCACAGGGATGCTGCAATAGTCGTAAAATGTGGAAAAGGGTCATGTCATAAGTCGCTTTTTTTCAGTGCCACTGTAACTTCAAACACTCACTAAATGAATGGTTGTAAGTCGAGGACTATCTGTACTTATTATTGGGACGAGGAAGATTAAGAGAGCTATGCTTGAACCATGTCTGTCAGCCCCGAGCCCAAAGACAACACAAGATCCTTTATTTGCTTACAGCTAAAAGACAAGAGTCTTGCCAAGCAAAAGCGCTATCCTTTTACTATCCTAAGAGATTCTAGGACAGGGGTGTCAAACTCAATTTCATTGTGGGCCGCATCAGGGTTGTGTTTGATCTTGAGGGGCTGGAGTGGGCGTGACCAGCTCAATGTCACTCATGTCAGGCGCGCCTGTGGCGGCCTGACCGGGCTCCTGAGCTCAGTTTTTGGCCGCCACAGCCTCCTGCAACCCTTTGCCAATGAAAATGGAGTTGGGGGGGTGGGGGTGGCACACGCAGCCTTCGCAAGCTCCGTTTTCACTAGGAGAGGGTTGGAGGAGGCTGTGACAGCCAAAAACGGAGCTTGGGAGCCTAGTTTCCCTGGCAGAAGCATCACGGGCCGATCCTTTACTGTTTCCAGGCGGCTTTGTGGGCCAGATCTAAGTATCCCACAGGCCACATCTGGCCCCCGGGCCTTGAGTTTGACACCCCTGTTCTAGGATATGGCTATTCTGATCCTCTCCCATCAGCTCAGGTCTGCACAGTTTCTTAATTAAGGCCTTTCTCTGGGAAAACTCTGTGGTGCCAACATTCTCCTCACTGCTGTTCCAGATGCACATTCCATCACAATACTGAAGTGTCAAACCAGTTTTCAAGTTAGAAACAGGTTTTGGTTTTGGACAAGGGTTTCCCAAGCTTCACATAGATCACTGCTAGGGCTAAGAGGCTCTTAGCATCTGAGGGATTATTAAGTCATTCTCCACCCCCAATCCATTTCTACATAGCCTGTGTCGCAAGGTGTGGATTAAACAACTTCTTTTCACTGTTTGCAATTGGAGAAAGAAAATATGAAAACAAAAAAGTATGCAAGTGTGTTTCCATTCTGACTCCACACTCTTCCTAAAAAAAGTTTAATAGGTCCTCCCACTTGAGACATTTCAAGAATGTCCCCATACAGGATTTAAAAGGAGTCTATTAAAATCTTATCTTTCAAATTTCATACATACCCCATTTGTTACCAACTAATACCGGACATGCAGCGTGCCGGGTACTGTAGTCTCCTTCACCGCTTGGGAAAAGATTGTACCAAAATACTGCTGTCCCCTAGTAAAACACAAAGTAACAACAACTTATTTGGGGGTTAAAATGCAATACTAAAGAGGGAAGACAGAATGTAAATATTCTCCAAGTGCCTGACAGGATGTGGCAAAGCACTCTCCATCACCCCTGCTCTGGTTTCTAATGTTTCTCAAATGCTATATTGTGGAGAGTGGGCAAGATATACTGTATTTTTCGGAGTAAAAGACACCCCCCCCCCGAAAAGAGGCTGAAAATTTGGGTGCGTTTTATACTCTGAATGTAACCCCGCCCACCGGCCCCCACCCTTCGGCCATTGCAAGTCCTCTTCCTGGCTTCAGAGATTGCCACTGACAATGGCTTGTGTTTTTGGGCTCTGCGCGTTGCATTTTCAGCCTCCAAACGCTCCGTTTTGAGAGCCCTTCAAGAGAACAAATTGGCACGCATGCAGGCAGGCAGGCAGGGAGGAAGGAAGGAAGAGCCTGGACTTGTCCTATCTTTCCTCTAAAAGTGTTACTTCCAAAACCCAACTCTTATCTTTCTGCAAGCAAAAATGAAAAGATACCAGAACTTTTATGAGGTACATGGAGAGAACAGTCAGTGATGGTTACTTTACATCCACACCTTCTGCTTACCTTCTTTGGCCAAACACTGGCTCCAACTTCAGGGAATACAGTTGCTCCTCCTGCTGCCACGTCACTCATCTGAAAAGGAGAAAAAAATGACTATCCATTCACAATTCTCTTTGAACCCTACCTGAAAAGTAATCCCACAGATTCCATTAATGAATTGATAAACAAAGTAAAATTTTGACAGCACCAAAATTATTTATGCTAATTGAAAGAAAGCAATAATCGAAGATGGCAAAAGGCTCCAATTCTTTATTTAGGAAAATACTAAATATAGCTCAGTACCACAGAGGTACAGCTAACCCCATCATATGAATGCTGATGGAACTATATTGTTAGGTTATGAACCAGGAAAATGTTTTTAGGATTGTGGTGGAAAACTAAAAGAAAAAAATTGTCCTTTAGATATTTGCTCTGAAAAAAGACAAATTCCATGTTGGGAAAATCAGGAAGGAAAAAAATGAGAAAATAAAACCAGCAACATCACCATGCCTTTGTAAAGCTTAAAATATAGCCTGATTTGGTACATTTTGTGTTTTTTGTGATTGCCATAAAAATATTGTAGCCCTAGAAAAGGGACAGAAAAGAATCAAAAAGTAAATAATCATATCTGAAGCAACACCGTAACAAGGAAAAAACTCCGTCCAGAGTTAGACTGGGATAAGACAGGTGGCCAATAAATTTAATAAAAAATAAAATAAAAAGTGAACAGAGGTGAACATAAGGGATATGACAGTTATAAAAAAAGCCAATCAAGAGATATTTCCCCGCATGTTCTCAAAACTAGAACTGAGCTCTTCCAGTGAAGGTGAACAATGGGAAATTTAGGACAGGATAAAAGAAATGTGTTTGACCCCTTCTTATGAATACCTCCAATATCAGCGCCTGCCCTTTGGAACAATTTGTCCCCCAAGTAGAGATCCGCTCCCACCCTTCTGACCTTCCATAAGGACCTGAAGACCTGGCTCTGCCAATTGGTTTGGGGGCCCAATGGGAATGTATCATGCTGGAAGTGGTTGATGGATTAAGGGCAGACCCCCCACCTCCCATGCATCTTGCTCTCTTCCTTCCCATATTTTTAATCTTTACTGTTATGAAAAATATCTTCTTGGTTTTACTGGCTTTCATTGTTGTAAGTCACCCAGAGTCGCCTCAAACTGAGATAGGTGGCGGCAAAAAAAAATACAGGAGGAAGAGGAAATATTTTGCTCATAGCTCCTTGACGAGTTTCCCAGAAGCATTTTGGCTTGGCACCATGATAACAGAATAATGGCTTAATTGGCAGCACAATGGTAAAGGAAATGTTTCCATGTAGAAAGCTCTAAATCTTCAATTAAAAGTCACAACTGAAGTGTTGTACTCTGGAAACCGGTTTGTCTGCTTGACAGACTTCAGAGAAGCACCCTCATTTAGAGGTGACAAATCTTAATTTAATGTGCTAATTCCCTGACTTAGATATGTCCCTAGGCATAGTCTAGTACACACAGTACTGGATGGGCCAACCTTTGATTTGATCAAGCACATCTATTATGTTCTGGATATTTATGACAAGGGATATTTAGTTAAGGACATTGTTTTGTGAAAAATTGGTTCATTCCATTCACCGAAGACGTCTCCGTGGTCATGTGGCCAGCAAGACTAAACACCAACGGTGCACGGAGCGCTGTTACCTTCCCACCAAAGGTGGCCCCTATTTTTCTACTTGCATTTTTACATGCTTTCGAGCTGCTACGTTGGCAGAAACTGGGACAAGTAACGGGAGCTCACTCCGTTATGCGGCACTAGGGATTCAAACTGCTGAACTGCCAAACGTTCAATCGACAAGCTCAGCGCCTTAGCCACTGAGCCACAGTGTCCCTAATCCTAACCTAGCCCTAACCCTTCTATGGTAGCGTAACATAAATCGGAACAATACAAAAAACAACAACAAACAACCTCTGTGCTCTTCAGCAACTGATATTTTCTCTCCCACTTAAGAGAAGAATTCCTCGATTGCATTATAAGTGTAGACATCCTAACATCTTATCTTACTTACGTAGAATAGCCACGTAGCAATTCTATTGCCTGTACCCAGTTCTTTAAAGGCATCTGGTTCATCTTTCTGTGTTCAAAGACATAGATGGTATTAGGAGTAAAACAACAATGGCACAGAGAGGAAACATTTTTAAATATAATTCTTCTTGGAATGTCTGAAAAGCAAGAAAAACTGCAGCAGGGTTTTCTCCTTCAAGTTAAAATTGATTTATTCAGGTTTTATCTGAATAGCTGGGTTACATAGCTAGCCCACAAAATTCTTAAGATGCAAAGCATGGTTTTGTTATTCCTCTACCTTATATACAAGGGGAAATCTGCAACACTTACCGTACTTATACACTGAATACAGCCATTTTTGGCCTCCCGAAACCCCACCCCGCACGTCCCGTTTTTAGCAAAAACGGGGCCTGCAGAGTGCTCCTGGGGGCTAGGGAGGGCAAAAATGCAACGCGTGGGGGGGGGGGTTTGGGAAGCCAAAACCAGGGCAAAGATGGGATGCGCTGAGGGTTTGGGAGGCCTGCAGAGTGCTCCTGGGGGCCGGGGAGGGCAAAACCTTTTTTTTTTCTTGTTTACCTCTTCGAAATCTTGGTGCGTCTTATAGTCTGAAAAATACGGTATTCGTTGAAAACTTTCTTCTTTTTGGAATGGATAAGAGAGCCTATGCTCATGAAATTGATCAGCAACTTTTTTTGAAACCTACCCCAACAATGCCTAGATAAAATCCTATGCATTTACTTTGTCTTTGTATCAGGTCATTGCAATGCAATGGTTCACTTTTTCGCAATCTAAAATTCCAACCCATTTTGAGCAAACACTTTAGGAATGTCTGCAACACATCAGGGATAATCTTCTACCAGAAGTTGTATCCTATTTTTCCTATTTTACAAGATCTGATGTGTTTTGGGGAATTCATTATGCAATTGCCTTTAATCTTCTGTTGACATTTTTAAAGCCAGTTCTATTGCTTTTGTGGAACTTGAAAGAGTACTAGTGATATAAAGACTACTATAAGGTACTATGATTCCAATACCACAGGCATTACTGAACAAATTCTTCTCTAAAGCACATGGGTTTTTCAAAAAGTCCACAAAGAAACAAACTTCAGTTAAACAGAGCAGACACATGCAAATGTCTTTATGCCCACCTTCCAGAGTGCTACACTTCCTACAAAACAAACTCTCCTACGTCTAAAAATAATTTTTAAAAAACCCAGACAAGAAGGGATTATATGCTGTCCACTAGCTGCTATTCAAGTCAACCAAACAGCTAAATTATACTTGTCAGCTTAACCATGTTCTGCCAATGCAAACAGAATGTCTTTCATCCTAGAATTACAAGATAAACCTTTTCGTGCTGGTAAACTTAATTACTTCCATATGCAGATGTTTAAAATAGTTGAAAAATTGCAGTGCTTACTATTAAGTACTACAATAGTTTCTTCCCTATGAGCAACTTAAATGGGAGATTTTTATCTTTAAATGGCTAGAAACAATCTCACCAGCAGGAAACTCTTTTCTATGAATAGAAAACATCTGCCTTTTCCAGGAAAGATCTTCTTTAGAAACCCTCCTCCAGGGGTGGAGAAACATTTGAGTGGTGGCTTATTACAAGTAGTCCTTGACTTACAAACATTTGTTTAGTGACCGTTCAAAGTTACAACGGCTCTGAAAAAGTGACGCAAGACTATTTTTCACCCTTGCAACTGTTACAGCATTCTCATGGTCACATGATCAAAATTCAGATGCTTAGCAACTGGAGTGTGTTTATGACAGTTGCAGTGTCCCAGGGTCATATGCTGAGGTGGTATTTAGCCGGTTTGGGCGAACTGGTAGCGGAAATCGCAAATGGGCCTGTTCACCCTCCCCGGCTCTATGCTGTCCTATTTAGGCATGTTTTTGAAGCCAGGCACATGGGCGGAAGGCACGCATGCAAGCAAAGCACATGCACGGAGGGCCAGGCGCATATGCGGAAGGCAGGTGTGCATGTAAACCAGACACGCGTACGAAGTAAGTGTGCGCACCAGTGGTGGGTTGACCCTGGTTTGGACCGGTAGTAAAACCGGCGGGAGGCTCCACCCACCGCCCCGGATGTCGTCATAGGCAATCTGTGCATGCGCAGAAGCTTGGTGTGTAAGCGATCCTGTTGTGAACCGGTATTAAAGGTAAGTAGAACCCACCCCTGGTGTGCACGTGGAGCAAATCAATAGTAACAAAATGTGAAACCCACCCCTGGTCATATGATCACCTTTTGTGACCTTCTGACTAGCAAAGTCAACGGGGAAGCCAGATTCACTTAGCAATCGTATTACTAACTTAATAATTGCAGTGATTCACTTCACTGTGTGGGACAAGACAGGTCATAAAATGGGGCAAACTCACTTAACAACTGCCTTGTTTAGCAATAGAAATGTTGGGCTCAACTATAGTCATAAATCAAGGACTACCTGTATAACCCAGTCATCCCGGGGAGGTTTGTTTGATACCTGCACTCTGATATTTTTTAAATCATGTATGTATTAGCTATTTCTGTTTAATCTTAATTGTTTCAGAAGTTATAGAAGCTGGGATATCTTTTGATTCATAATGTTTCTGCTCCTGCTTCATTGCATATATCTTCTGACTGTTTAGCACTGATTTTGCATTTCATGGTTTTCTTTCTTATAAATCACTATTTTATTGTAAGTAGCCCTGACAAGGCCTGTTAGTGGCTGGAATAAAAACTTCATTAAATAAATGTTAAACTGAAATACATTGGACATTATGTAGCATAGTAGAACTGATAACACAATGCTACAGAAATTCACTGGTGCACTGCAAAAATATTAGGACAGAAATTAAAGTTACGCATGAACACAGGTTAATACACTGTTGATTTGAGAAACACATCAGAGGATTTTAAGCAACAGCGTGAATCAAAGTTTGATCTTGTGTTAAGGCAAGAATTTTTAAATTACTGTCCGACAGGTTGGTTCAAGAAAAATGTTAATCGAAAATGTTACTTTACACCAATGCTCCATAAATCACCATTTGAATTTATCCACGTTTGATTAACAGATAGTTCATTAAGGAAAAAAATATAAACAGGCATTGAAATGCAGATATACTGAATTTCAAGATCATTTTATTATTTTTTTATCAGCAATGCTTTAAACCAGGGGTACAAACTGTGAGCTTTTTAATGAGCTAAATTTGAAAAAATTAATATAATTAAAAACAAAAGCTGACCATTGCTTTGTCTCTACGCCATTGATAAAATGTAGAGCTTTATCACTATTCCCAATGAGCAACATTCTTCTGTAAAGCACTTTCTATGAAGGGACACTTTTAACTCTTTTCCTTAAGAGTTCACTGCAACTATCTTTTTATCGTTCAAATAGTGATTTAGAAAGCTTTATCCATTCAGAAGGATTAGACCACTCAAAAGCCCAAATTTAATACAGATATAAGACACTTTGGACAGCGTCCCAAAAGCCTAAAATCCGCAAACTTTTCCTTCACCCATCATTTTACTTGCCCGAGCAAAGTCATAGTGAGGCTCATATTGTCCTCCCACTCCATAATTTGCTACCTGGAAAAAAAGAAACACAGCACATATGAAGAAGCCCAAAGGCGAAGAAAGACTTACCCTTCCAAAATCAAAATGAGGCTCGTACTGGCCTCCTACTCCGTAATTGGCTACCTACAGTAGAAGAAGCACAAACACCCAGTGAAAGATCTAAGATGGGATCCCATACACTTGCTTCATTTCTAAGATGAAATCTGGCTAAAAGATAGTAGGACAACTTAAGTCTTCAGAGTCAGTCCCTCTCCCTAAAGCAGGGGTGTCAAACTCAAGGCTCGCGAGCTACATCTGGGCTGGGATGTGGTCGGATCTGGCCACGGGGCTGTCCTGGAAAAAGTATCTGGCCCGCATGGTTTCGGCCTGGTCTACCGAATGTGAAAAGGAAACATGGCAGCAGTTTGAGGAGTGGCGTCAAGCTGGCCCCACCCATCCAGCTGGTCCCACCTACCCAGTTGGCCACGCCCACCCGAGGTCAACCATAGCCCTGATGCGGCCCTCAATGAAATTGGGTTTGACACCCCTGCCCTAAAGGGATATACAGGTAGTCCTCGACTTACAATCACAATTGAGGCCCAAATTTCCGTTGCTAAGCCAGACAGCTGTGAAGTGAGTTTTGCTTCATTTTGCAACCTTTCTTGCCTTAAGTTGTCAAATGAATCACTGCACTTAAGTTAGTAACACGGTTGTTCAATGAATCTGGCTTTCCCATTGACTTTGCTTGTCAGAAGGTCGCAAAAGGGGATCGATGACCCCCAGGACACTGTAACAGTCATAAATACAGGTCAGTTGCCAAGCATATGAATTTTGATCATGTGACCATGAGGATGGTGCAATGGCTGTAAGTGTGAAAAAGGGACATAAGTCACTTTTTTCAGTGCTGTTGCAACTTTGAACGGTCACTAAATGAATGGTTGTAAGTCGAGGACTACCTGTGTAGGCAATTGCAAAAACTAAAGCAGGAACTATTGCAGACTTACAAATAACACTTAATGCATTGTTATTGAATATAGCTGAACATATTATTTCAGCGGCCCTCAAAGATGCAAAGTTAAAGTATTGGAATGCTTCATATGGAAGATTTTGTTTTTATGCTTTCAATTTCATTCAACATAAAGTGAAAGTTTATCTACTTTGTTCATTTTCTATCAAATAATTTTTAATGTTTTAAAAGTTTTACGCTGTAAGCCACCCAGAGTCATTTGATGCAACATGAATGATAAATACATCAATAAATAATAATAATAAAAATCTGAACTGGGTTTGATTATATATTTAAGAGTTGGGCATCAACTACATTCTTTGTTTTAAAAAATGAAAAAAAAATCAGAATGAAAGTTTGGGAACTGTATGTAATGAACTTGTTGCGCTACTTTGCCTTCTTTTTCCTCTAAGAAAAAAACAAAAAACTGATGAGTAACCATAGGTTCTAGCAGTTTACCTCTGATGAATATCATATATTTAGACAACGGCAAGAAAATACAAGACACAATGAAATCACAATGAAGACGAGATCCTCAACCAGTGATGGGCTGCAACCAGTTTAACAATTGGTTCTGTGAGTGCGCTTCAAAATACAGCAATTTGAAGCTCAACTGCTTATCTTCTAAGGCAGTCCTGGTAAGTAGAACAGTGAAGGTGCGGAAATCAGCTGTGCTGAGTGAATCAGCTGAGACAGAAAGGAAATATAGGACAGGGGCGGAGCCAGCTGTTCATTGGAACTACCGGTTCACTCAAACCGGTCCAAACTGGCTGCAGCCCACCGCTGTCCTCAATTTATAAAAAGTGTAGAGATTTGGTATGTAGCTCTTTTCAATTCTTCTTGGGGCCATGCTAACCTGGTCAGTCACATACTTTTGCAAACTCACCTGGAGCTCCTCAGCTGTGGAAACATCCAACCCTGTTAAATCCTGTATCCTTTTATTTATACGTGCCACTACAGGGTTTTCATATCCAGATAGCCAGGCACTAAAAATGGAATTATAGTATTATTCATGAACAATAAGATCTGAGTATTAATTTTCATGACCAATCACAAACTAATTTTAATTGAGCAAAGTAGTCTATAAAACTTAAACCTAAATGTAATTTTACAAGAAATATTTTGTTTAAGTCCACACACTATTTCTGCATGTAATGTCATCCAGACTTGCTTAGCTAGAGCACATTGATGATTAATTTGAAAAAAAAAAAGAATCTGCTGAGTCAAACTTCAGATAGTATAATGTCTACTACATTGCAACAGGATTTTATAGTCCTTTAGGGACAGTATTTTCTGTGAGGAATGTATTATTTTCTGCATAAGATTCCCGGGGTAATGTAAGTGAAGTAAATGAGTGAACCCAGGGTCTCTTATGTTATATGTGCCAGAAAAAGTCACTGCTTTAAAGCAACATAATTTCTTCACTGTTAACTATAATAGAAAATGGGAAAAAAACATTACTTAAATATGTACTTATCCAATTCTCGCAACTGTCAGAATTCTATGAATCAAACTTTTTTTCTTCTTCGGTGCATCATATAGGTAGTCCTCAATATGTGACCAGAATTGAGCCCATAATTTCTGTTGTTGAGTGAGTCATTGGTTAAGTGAATTTTGCCCCATTTTATGACCTTTCTTGCCCCAGTTGCTAAGTGAATTACTGCAGTTGTTAAGTTAGTGACATGGTCGTTAAGTTAATTTGGCTTCCCCATTGACTTTCGCTTGTCAGTAGGTTGCAAAAGGGGATCACATGACTACGGGACACTACAAGCATCATAAATGCGAGTCAGATGTCAAGAATCCGAATGTAAATCATGTGACCACGGGGATTTTGCAACCGCCTTAAGAGTGAAAAATTGTCACATTTTTTTGGTGCTGTTGTAACTTCAAAACCGTCACTAAACGAATTGTTGTTAAGTTGAGGACTACCTGTATTCTGGGGTGCACATTTCAAAAAAAAAAAAAGACTGACCCAAAGCTGCAAGAGAACCAGGATTACTTTTAAAAATCATCAATGACCACTGAAGGATTCAAGAAATCCCGCACATTCTGCTGGATTGGAAGGATAAAGTTATGCATTTACTCCAGCAGATTTGCTACCTTCCTTTTTACAGGAACACAACAAATCCCTAATCAAGAGCAGCAGATCAGGAACCAACAGAGATTACAGAATCTTCAAGAGTATGGAGGAAATACAGCTGAACATTTGCCAGACATAGAATGATTTTTTAAAAAACAAAATACTCAGTTAATGCACTTATTAGTCATAGGTGGGTTTCAGCAGGTTCTGACCAGTTCTGGAGAACCGGTAGTGGAAATTTTGAGTAGTTCAGAGAACTGGTAAATATCACTTCTGACTGGCCCTGCCCCCATCTATTCTCTGCCTCCCGAGTCCCAGCTGATCGGGAGGAAATGGGGATTTTGCAGTAACCTTCCCCTTGATTGGGGAGGGAATGGAGATTTTACAGTATCCTTCCCCTGCCATGCCCACCAAACCATATCCACAGAACCGGTAGTAAAAAAATTTGAAACCCACCACTGTTGTTAGTATATTGCTGGCATACTGTTAGTGTTGTGCAATATGAATTAGTATGAAACATAGTTAGTATGAAACAAAGCAGACAACGTTATCAGGAAGAGTTATCTCCTAAAGAGAGAAATTAAGTTTACAGTAACGAAGGTGTTAAAAGTAATGAATATATAGTACAACCCATATTTAACTAATGAACAACTACATGTAGCTGGGACTCCTGGTTGATATTTCATGCTGGCAGTTCAATACCTCCTAGCAACTAAACTAAAAAAAAAAAAAATTAATGTTTTCTTACGCTTCTTCTTGCAGAGAACAAAATAAGATAGCTCCATCAAAGGAGTAATTCTATACTGTTGGGGTTCGGCAACCTACAATTTGTCTATCCGCAATGTATTCTCATAAGTCAATCTGATTGATTTAGATAGGATTTGTTCTCAGTACATCTGTACAAAAGTGTAATTCAATGTATGGCCCTGACACAACAGAACACAGCAACAAGTCAAGCAGAGTCAAATAAGTCAAAGCTTTCTAAATCACTCTGGGATTGCTTTGGCTACTAACTAGCTTTCATACCAATATTTCTCATTCTTGGCAGTTTTAAGATGAGTGGACTTCAATTTTCAGAATTCCTCTGTGAACCTGACCGGCTGGAGAATTCTGGGAGTTGAAGTCCATCCATCTTAAAGCTGCCAAGATTGAAAAAAATCGTTTTAGATTCACTTTAAAGTGCCAGTTATTATATTGACAAAGTGCTAAATAACTGGATCATATCTTAAAGCAGGGGTGTCAAACTCGCGGCCCACGGGCCAGTTGCGTCACACGCTGGCCACGCCCACCCCCCGTTTAGCGAAGGGGAAAAAAGTCATGATATGTCACATGACGACAATATGACACCACGAATTTGACACCCATCTTAAAGTGTTGTTTGTTGTTTGTTTGCCACCCAACTCACCACAAGGTGATTTATTCCATATGAACCCTTTACATGCTCCCTAGGTGCATTTGGAAGCAGTTCTGATTTCAATCCTGTTTCCATCAGTGAATATCTGGATGTGTTTCAACACATTCTTGATTAAGCTTGTTAAAAAGGAAGCCTCCCTCTTACTAGATAGTTGGCTCCAATTACTCAGTACTGCTTTGACCTACATTACCCCCGAAATTATGAGGTTCTCTTGCAGGCCAACTTAAATATCCTTTTGGCTAAAAAGAAAGCAAAGAATTAGTTAATACGTCAATTTATTGCATTGCTTCTCTGCAGTAGTAAATGTCACCTTCCTTCCCATCTTACTGTTATTGTAAAGTGTACTCTTCGTTTTACACTACTGAATGTTACAGTTTAGCCTTAAATGCCTCTCTTATTTTGACTTTATTTCATCAATTATATATCCATTTCTTCTTCAGGGAACTTGAAATCTCAACACATTTCATTTTACTTCAAAGTATTCCAAGGTAAAATTATTTGTATTGTCTGTATCTCTTCAAAAAATAATGCTAGCTAAATACTATTGTAGTGTTATGAATATGAATTTTACATCTGAAAAGTTTTTAATTTAAAGGCCAATGTAAACAGTTACAACAGTGGAGGTAGTTGAGTAACAACAGATCCCACCTTTCCCCACTCTGCTCCCTCCCATGTAATTAGATTTTCATGGTTATTTATGTTTTAATGTAGATAGATAGATAAGATAGATAGATAGATAGATAGATAGATGATAGACAGATGATAGACAGACAGATTTTTATGACTATAAGATGTCCAGAGTTACCCTATGGGAAGATGGGTGGCCAATAGATTTTATAAATAAGTAAACAAATATATTTCCGAAATTATTACTATTTCAAATGAACTAACATTCATCAGACATGTACACCTTTCTCTGTCACTGCAATAATCAATGTTAATTTTTACTCTTTTCAAGATTCCACAATTCTATTGAGTTTCTAAATCTCCAGTTGTAAGAAAGGATCTTATAAAATACTTCAGTAGCATTATTTAAAAAGTATTCTCTCCTGTGACACCCCCCCCCCCCAAAAGTTTTACTTAAAGAGAAGTAGGAATTTCGACAGAGAAGAAAGTGGGTTTCTTAGAAGTATACTGTACACCCTTAACGGCATCTCGCAGAGGGTTGAGCTAGACTGACCAAATTATTTTAGTACAGTACTTGGCTTGGCTCAAAATCCTGGGCCCGTTTATACAATTTGCTTGCCACATACTTCAGAATGAACAGTAGTCCTGTCATTAAAAAGGGGATACTGTAATATGGAAAGTGTTAACTAGGGAAAAAGTTACTGGAATGCCTGGGCAGGGAAAATGGTCTTCTCTTCAAAATACAAGGAGGAGTTATTCAAAATACAAGGAGTTCAAAACCGGCCCACGGGAGAGATGGGCGTGTGTGCACAAAGCTCCACTCGCACGAACAGAGGGTACTTATGCTCAAAGCTCCAATGGCGTGAATGGAGCTTCGTCTTCGAGCACCCTCTGCTCACACGTGAAGCTCCATTGCCACTCACACAACCTTCCCCTGCCCCCCAAGCTGGAAAGGTTGGGTACCACTGTCCTAGTGGATGCTTTTTTTAAAAAAAATCAAGGAATTGTTCTGACATCCTTGTTAGTTTTGCCAATGCAGCTTCTGCTTTGGAAAATATTAGCTTTCAACAAATGAATAGAATAGAATAGAATAGAATAGAATAGAATAGAATAGAATAGAATAGAATAGCATAGCATAGCATAGCATAGAATAGAATAGAAGCATTGGAAGGGACCTTAGAGGTCTTCTAGTCCAACCCCCTGCTTAGATAGGAAACCCTATAGCATTTCAGACAAATGATTATCCAATCTCAACTTAAAAACTTCCAGTGTTGGAGCATTCACAACTTCTGGAGGCAAGTTGTTCCACTGATTAATTGTTCGGTCAGGAAATTTTTCCTTAGTTCTAGGTTGCTTTTCTCCTTGATTGGTTTTCACCCATTGCTTCTTGTCCTACCCTCAGGTGCTTTGGAGAACAGCTTGACTCCCTCTTCTTTGTGGCAGCCTCTGAGATATTGGAATACTGCTATTATGCCACCCCTAGTCCTTCTTTTCATCAAACCAGGCATACCCAATACCAGCAACCGTTCTTTATATATTTTAGCCCCCAGTCCCCTCATCATCTTTGTTGCTCTTCTCTGCACTCTTTCTAGAGTCTCAATATCTCTTTTACATCGTGGTGATATAGGTGTAAGTTTTCTCAATATATGTAGTATTTCACAAAATGACAAAAAAAAAATCACATTGAAACTTAACAATAAAAAAAATTATGAAGCAATAAAAAGAAATATTGCTCCACATTCAGGGACTTATTGAAATACTTTCTTGCAAATATTCTGCGACTGCATTTTTTAAAAAAGGCAGCTGAGGAGTACATACAGTTTATTTTGTGCATTCTCTATTTAAAAATAGGTGCTGAACTAGGAATTTCAAGCTATCATTATCACATGCGGCTTCCTGCTGGTTATGTGCTCCTTAAGAAGTCTTAAAATTAAGATAGATATTGAGAGACCATGGGGAAAAAGCAAACAGATGGTAGAACGTACTGTAGCCTCTCTAGTACAGGCACCAGGTTAGGAAATTCACATGGATTGTATTTAAGATGAAATAATTCAATGTGCTAGTTTTTATTAGGATCATGCAGAGAGGTAGTACACAGAATGCACCGACTGGTTTAAAAAGTACTAAAGCCTCACTGATTTCAATGAAAGAGAGTGAAGGACATGCTTCGACAACTTAATTTGGGTTAGCACTTACATCTAAAAGTATCCTTTTTTCAAACATTCCAAACTTTCAATGCCGTAAGTGTTAGCAATGTGTTTTAAGGCTGTTTCTACTTATCAGACAAAGGAACCCCAGTCCCAACCTTTGACACCAATCGCCGATCGACATACCCTGTAGTAGTTCAGAAGTATCCGTCTCCTCTTACCTCTTAGAGACTCTGTAATGTGCTGTGGTCAGTTTCCCAGTCTGAGGGTCATGCACAGTAGCTCGGCTCAGCTACAAAAAATAAAAAAAGAGAAAGGACGAGGGCTTACTTTAGAAGCAAGCGTCTGGGCCAAGCCACAGGCAATTGGGAGGATTCCGATTGGTCAAGATAAAATGTAATGCTCAGATCAGCAGGAACGCTTAAAGGATTGCAGTATCTGCTGTATTTCTCTGTCTCAATTTAATTCAATTGGTTTAATCAAATTTGGTTAGGTTGTCCTTTCACTTTTTCTTCCCCAAATGGAAAGCTAACTGCAAGCCACTTGTATCTGCCAAGTTTCACAGAGAACTTCTCAGGAACCCAGAAGTTAAAGGCTCTTCTTCCAGTTATTCTTTCTTTGAAAAAAATATGTAGTGATAGGTTACATGCTTAAATTTTATCAAAGTTATGGTGTTCCAACAATTGACAGACTGCTGAATTTATAGGATGCACTATAAATATTTGTAAATGTTCCATTGCCACGAAGAAAAAAGTGGGATTTTTTAAAAAGTGGGGTATGCATTTAAGTGAAATAAATAAATGGAATAAATTAACAAAATCAAAAAAGTTTCTGAACAAAACACAACACTTCATTTCACCTCTACAACAATGTCTGATAGGAACCACTAGGAGAACTGGCTTTTAGCCAGAGAAATTGGAAATTCCCAGTAAAAGACACATGTTGGAATTTCACACAGGAGTGAGATCCAATTATTTAAAATTTTTTAAATTATTCAAATTGTGTATGAACACGTGGGGACTCCCCATTTTCAGCAGTCAGATATGGAACAATTAATAAATAGAAGTGGAATTAAGACGAATTCATGAAAGCAAATAAGGTATTTTGAGACTCAAACATACCTAAAACTATTCTAAACTCCACTTAACAGCATATGTGGCTCCAATAAAACCAAGCATGTCCATAGGGCATATTAGTGCTACAAAGGATACAGTACATATAGAAACAGTGCATATTTCAATATAAAGAACCAATTTATAACCTTGTCAAGACAAGCTTGGTTTTTGTATATAGGAAGCAAAAAATTGCATATTGCTAAGTAAATAATTGCGCATGCCCACATCATCATGAAAAATATAATTCCAAAACAAAAAGAAGCTAGACTTTGAGGAGGAAACTTTCAAACCACAAGGAAGAAAGCAACATGAAATCTCTCTGTCAATTTACGCTAAGCATCAAATATCAAAATATACTTTAAATAAGCAAAGAAGGACAAAACTTCTGGCTACAAGAAGCACCTGAGAAACTCAGCAGTAACGTAGTGTTAGAAGTCTCTGTGAATAGCACAAACGACCAGAAAAGTTTTAAACCACCTTTTTTCTTTTCCTGGTCACTTTTCTACACAAATGAGTACCACAGAAGGTCTCATCACAAAGATGGAAGGTATGGCAAGTAAAGTCTTACCTTTTGCTAATTCTGTAATGTGCAGTCTCCAAGACTCCCGTTATGGGGTTTGAAATGGTGGCTCGCCTCAGCTGTGAAGCGAACCAATCAGAACAGTCGCATTACAATGTACATATTGCATCACATTTATCTGACCATTCAGAATCCGGGGGCGGAACCCCAATTTCAGTAGGGTTCTTTTCCATTAAGGAACAAAACCCATCACCACCGAACAAAAAATGTGGAACACGAAAAAAAGTTCAGAATGTCAAAAATAATAAAAAATGCCTTGATACAGAATGGGCCAATCAGACATAACATTCTAGTAACTTGCTGCATGATGATTTAATCCTACAGAAATAAGACTATACACTACTGTACTGTACAGAAAGAATCAAGTACATCTGTAATTAGAATTATAGCTGAATTTACTATTAGAATTTGTCTTGACAAAGACAAAGTGTAACAAAACTCAAAAATAGTACGAATGGTACTAATATTTGTCAGTTTGCCTGCTATAAAGAATTTTTAAACTTTTCATTACTGTTTTTCGCAACAAGCTCCCCAAAACAGGGCACGCCTACATTTTATTCGACATAATCGTTGGATAAGCAACAATGGTTCAAAGATCAGAACTATTTGTCAATCTATTCTGCTTGGATCTAACTAGACAAGCAAAAGCTCCTTTGCTATTTCAGAAATAAAATGAAGATGTCATTAAGTGATAGACTGCAAAAAGCTATTTAGCAAGGCCCAAGCAAGCTGCAATCAGGAAGCAAGTGAGGAAGTTATTCATTGGTGGCCTTGTTAAAAGAGTGTGGACTATTTAGATTCTTTACCCTTGGTTTTGAAAGCTCTTTGACTTTTGCTATTTCTTCGTCGGAGATAATGTCAAGAAAGCGGACGATCCGAGGGCGATCCCACTCATCTTCTTGTTTGACAGGTCCCAGGATGTAATAAGGGTTCCTGTGCCCATCGGAATAACGGCAGAACAGCTTCTTTTCTTTTCTAGGAGTCTAAATGTTTGAAATAAAGGGCAAGCATTAGTAACTCAATGCATTATTTTTCATTCACAAATAATGTTCGTATTCCATTCAAGGGAGACGCCAAAAGTGCTTTTTCTAAAGGCAACTGGATGGACATCCTTCAAGGCATTTTGCTTCTCATCCCAGAAGCTTCTTCAGTTCTGATTGAATAGCGGGGAATGGAAGGATTTATATTCATTGCAGCAGAGGTGGGATTCACTTAGCTTCCCTACCAGTTTGCAAAGAAGGATTTATATTCATTGCAGCAGAGGTGGGATTCACTTAGCTTCCCTACCAGTTTGCAAATGTGAGTGCGGGAGCGCACGTGCAGTAGTCTCACATTACATCTAGGCAGGTGGGCGAAGCCTTCCGCAGTCGCCGCTACCAGTTTGCGTGATCTGGGCAAAACCGGTTGAATCCTAACACTCATTGCAGCATTGCAGTCATCTGCACTCTTCGTTAGCACTCTTTCTGAGAGTCGTTGAGCCTTATCTGTGCCCTCACCCGAATAGTGCAAATGGATGTGGAACCTTCTTGGAATTGCTGAAAGATCCTTTTAAAAAGGCACCTTTAGGACAACCATGACCTGTATGATTGAGAATCTCCATAGGGATACTCATGTTTCCCCAAAAATAAGACCTGGTCTTACTTTTTGGGGGGAGGGGGTTCCAAAATAAGCATTAGGGCTTATTTTCGGGGAAACACAGTATCAGGGTGATCAGCCCGGGAGATGGTGGTATGGAGTGGGCGGGCAGCTATGGGATGCTCATCTTCGCGTCTCTCGGCTTGTCTGTGGCCCACGCAACGCATGTCCGGATCAAATTCCTCCCCCGCCACCTCTGCCTGCTGCTTGGACAGGTAATCAACTCACCTGTTTCGCACAGGCTGCAGCTGAACACCATCATCCTCCACGCCCTTGCCACCTCCAATGCTAGCCACCCCCTTCCCGATGACAACTGTAACTAGGGCTTATTTTTGGAGTAGGGCTTATATTACACAGGTGTCAAATTCGCGGTGTCACGTTGCCATCACGTGACGTATCGCAATGTTTTTTCCCTTTGCGGAGGTGGGGTGGGCGTGCCCTGCACGTGATGCATTCGGCCCGCCAGTTTGATACCCCTATTATATTAGGAGCATGCTAAAAAAAAACCAGGCTAGGTCTTATTTTCAGGTAGGTCTTATTTTTGGGGAAGCACAGTAAAAGGGAGAACATACCATTTTAAGACCTTCACCACGGCATAATTTTTCATACTTCTGTCTCTCGGGCAGATAATCTTTGGGAGGCCCTCTTTTCTGAGTCTTCACTTTTTTCCCAGTCTGCTCATCTGTGTTGGCCACGGACTCATTGGCTTCTTTTTCTTTTTCTTTAATCATGATGTATTCAAAGTATTTCAAATTCCCATTTGCTCTCTGATGCTCGGGATCTGTTGGACAAGCAGGTAGAGGACTGGTTAACTCCATGGAAAAAAGCTGTTTTTAAGAGGTTTTGTCCTTTTGTTTGAGTTCAGTTGTCGTTAAGATCTGATGAAATCTGTATATGTCAGCATCTAATCCACTTATGTCAGCTGGAATGTATCTCTATCTTCATATATAAATATCCAAATCACAGAAGCAAATGGCATGTAAAGTGATGGGGAGGGGGGAAATTAATGCTTCCTAAACACATTTGTAGTTACAGGGATTCCCAGCAGCATTCTATCCTTCACTCCACTGCATTAATTAGTTTGAAAAGCCTGTACATCCAAGTGGAAAATGTCTGAGGGGGAAAAAAAAAGTTAAAAGCAGTGCAAACATGCTGAATACAAGAAAGATTAACCTACCCAATTCAAGTAACCGTTTGGTGAGCATCATTGCTTTGTCCAAGTCCCCCTGCTGGTATATAGCATAACTCAAGTAATCTAGAACAGAAACTTTGTTGATTGATGAAGAAACTTCTCCCTCATCCAACTGTTTCAGAGCTTGCTCCATCCACAATTCGGTATGGTAGTAGTCTGCTTCAGTATAGGCAATCTTTCCCAACTCAAAGCAATCTTCGGCAGTTAGAAATACCTTATGTTTCACTCCTAGTGGAGAAAAGAAGCAGCAACAGCTGTTAAAAATCCCTTGAAATTGTGCAATTTTTGTATTTATGTTTTTTTCCCTGCAGCACTCTCATGGGTGGGATTCTACCGGTTCGGGCAAACCGGTAGCTTCGACAATCAGACGGGAGCGAACCGGTTTGCTCTGACAATCAGGTCAGCCCAGCCACCCATCCCGGTGCTTTACTTACCTTTATCTTCTCAGCTGATTGGCGCGGCAGAGCGGATTGCCACACCTCAGCTGTGTTACTCCCAAGTGGTAACACAGAAGGTTAGAATTTGTAAAACTGCACCCCCGCGCGCAGCATGCGTTAGGTGTGTGCGCGCGCAAAGCACGAGATCACCGAACTGGTTGTTAAACCGGCAGCATCCCACCACTGAGCAACTGTTTAATTCTTACGTCCTTGTTGATAAAACTAGATAGACTACGAGAGTTATTTAACTGTATTCTCAAATGAAAAAACAAAATGTTAAAAAGTATGATATTTATGTAGTTACTTACGAGGTACATCTAAATTATATTAAAGTAACCATAATATTTTTACAGTCCCCAAGGCATGTCACAACTTTTGAGCACCCCTCATGTTTGGAAGTTGAAAGTTGAAAAAATTGACAGACCATTTCTCTATTGGGTTTTTTTTTTTCATTTTGAAATGATTGCACTAAGCTGGACATCATATAGTACAGGTAGTCCTTGACTTATAACCACAATTGAGCCCAACGTATTTGTCGGGAAGTGAAACATTTGTTAAGTGAATTTTGCCCCATTTTACGAGCTTTTGTGCCACAGCTGTTAAATGAATCAGTGCAGTTAAGTTAGTGACAGTGTTGTTAAGTAAATCTAGCCTCCCCATTGACTCTGCTTGTCAGAAGATCACAAAAAGTGATCACATGACTCTGGAACACTGCAATCAGTTGCTAAGCATCCAATTTTTGATCATGCGACTACGTGGATATTGCAATGGTCGTAAGTGGGAAAAATGGTCATGTTACTTTTTCCATGCTGTTGTAACTTTGAACAGTCTCTAGGCCAGTGGTGTCAAATTGGCGGCCTGCGGGCCGGATGCATCACGTGCAGGCCACACCCATCCCAGCTCCGCAAAGAGAAAAACATTGCAAAAGTCACATGACAGCAACGTGACACCGCAAGTTTGACACCCGTGTTCTAGGTGAACTGTTGTAAGTCAAGGACTATCTAAATCTTCAGATATTATATTACATACTATTTTGCATTTATGTTAATATAGTATTTTTCTAATATGCTATTCCTAAATATAATTCAGAGATATGTCTATTGCTGAATGTTTAATTTGCTATGTTTTTAGTTTTTTTTAATTTCCTAAGTTCTACTAGTGCCAATAAAATAGTGACAGAGTCTACCTAATTTTTTGAGAAAGGGAGGGGGAGACCTCTCACGCTGAATTTTTAATTCATAAGCTAGATCTGCCTTTCATCACTCAAGAGCAACTGGCCTCTAAAAAAACAGAAGATCAAATGGAAGCAAATTCTGTTAAAGCAAATAAAAGGGGGGGGGGGGGAGAATCACAAGTTTCAAATCACAGGAGAGCCACCATTTGCACCCTGATCCTGAATGTCATGGATCTGGTGGGAGAATAATCCTGACCAACACAACCCAATGTGTGTGTTTTCCTCTGTTAGTTTCAATCACCTCCCCTGCTCCCAATTCTATGATCCTAAGCCTTTTCCAAAAATATTTTCTTAAAGCAAAAAGTATGCTGAGAAATAAGAAATCTTGAAAAAAAACTTTCAAGAGATTCAATCTTTTAAAAGGACCAATACATAGAGATGTATTACACTATACACTCTTCTGAAAAAAAGAGTAATTAATATACAATGCAATTCCCATCTCAGCTTTAGTTATTGATAGTAGCAAGACTAAGGTTAAAAAAAATGCACAGAACAAAAACTTTTGTATCACAGGAGACCAATCAGAAATAACTAATACTAAAATATATCAATGATATCGGGGTGAAATCTGGTTCTGACATGTTCTGGAGAACTGGTAGCGGAAATTTTGAGTAGTTTGGAGAACCGGCAAATACCACCTCTGGCTGGCCCCAGAGTGGGATGGGAATGGAGATTTTGCAATATCCTTCCCCCAGGAGTGGGGAGGAAATGGGGATTTTGCAGTATCCTTCCCCTGGAGTGGGGGGGATGAAGATTTTGCAGTATTCTTCCCCTGCCACACCACGCCCACCAAGCCAAGCCCACAGAACTGGTAGTTAAAAAAATTGGATTTCACCACTGAATGATACCTATGATAATGACCCAAATGTATTTTAGTTTTTACACATTATGATGCCCTGAGTTTTACTTAGTTATAGAATAAATTCACACGGGAGATCCCTTGGTCCCACACATAAAAACTGTGTCAGAGTATGAAGAGTTAATAGCTGTAAGTTGATAAGAAGCTGTAAGCGGAGGCAACCAGTAGCTGATGCAATGGAATGAGGCAGCAGGGTTACTGCTACTTTAAGAAGCTGGGTAAGAAGCTGCCTGTATAAGGGAAGCCCTTAGAGGGCATTTCCTTCTCCTCATGCTTTCTCCTCGTGCATTATACTTGTTCTCACATCGTGTGTACCACTGCTCTCCGTTGTATCAGTAGCTGTAAAGATATTTAACCACATACATTTCACTGTAGATAGAACCACTGTTATTTATAACTAAAAGGCTCTGTGTGCTGTGTACTGTCTTTGCTCCTGGGTTTATCTCATATTAGTTATGCTGCCTATACTCTGACAAACTGCCTGTATGTTACCTGTCATTATTATTTCTAAGTAAAACTGATTTTTTTTAATGGAGAAAGCATAATTGTATATTTTCTTTTATTATTATTATTCCTTTCTTCTCTTCTTCTACTTTTACTGCAGTGAAAAATTTGAAACACACACACACACAGAGAGAGAGAGAGAGAGAGAGAAAAGTGTATTTAAAATCAGAGCATCTTAGAAGAAGAGAAGGAGAATAAACTATGAAATTTTTTTGATCTTCCCTATAGCTAGAAATCACATATAAATGCGCTCTGTCCCTCTGAAACAAAACATTAGGGAAGCATTTTGTTTCCCTAAAATGCTGTTGTCTTACATACCTGGAAGATTTCCCCTTGAGATCGTGTCAGTATCTAACTTATACGTATCCTGGAGCCGCAAGAGAGCTTTGCCAGCACCAGTCTGATCTTCGTCATCAGGGAAAAACAGCCGTTGAACTGTCATGTTGGAAATAAACCCTAAAAATAATTTTAAAAAGGGGTTATTGTAGTGGATAAAATGATTTTTATTATAGTCACAGACCAGCATTATAAATAAAAACATTTAAAATGATAAAAACAGACAAATTTCTGTATTTTTCAGACTATAAGATGCACCGGACTATAAGATGCACCTAGCTTTAGAAGAGGAAAACAAGGAGAAAAAATAATTTTTGGCCTTTGTCCATCGTGTTTTCGCCCTTCCCAGCCCTCAGAAGCACTTTGCAGGCCAAAAGCAGGCCCATTTTTAGTCTCCTCAACCCTCCGCGGATCCTGTTTTCGCCAAAAATGCACCCATTTTTGGCCTGCAGATTGCTTCTGGGAGCAGGGAGGGTGAAAACGCAATGCGTGGAGTGTTCAGGAGCCTAAAAATGGGCCCGTTTCTGATGAAAACGGGCTGTGTGGAGCACTGCAGAATACTTCTGAAGGCTGGGGAGGGTGAAAACATGACGTAAGGAGGGTTCGAGAGCCCAAAAACGGGACCGTATTTGGTCTATAAGACGCACCAAAATTTTCAGCCACTTTTGGGGGAGGGGGGTAAATATGTCTTATACTCTGAAAAATACAATATATGATTAGTAGTAGATTATCAATGGGCAGTTAAGAGTCTGCCTAATCTTGCATACAGTATAACAGTGATGATTAGGGGACTGGAGACTAAAACATATGAAGAATGGTTAAAGGAACTGGGCATGGCTAGTCTAGTGAAGAGAAGGACCAGGGGAGACATAGCAGTGTTCCAATATTTGAGGGGCTGTCACAGAGAGGAGGGGGCCAACCTATTTTTCAAGGCACCAGAAGGCCAAACAAGGAATAATGGATAAAAACTGATCAAGGGGAGATTCAACCTAGAAATAAGGAGAAATTTTCTGACAGTGAGAACAATCAACCAATGGAACAGCTTGCCTTCAGAAGTTGTGGGAGCTTCATCACTGGAGGCTTTCAAGAAGAGATTGGACTGCCATTTGTCAGGGTCTCCTGCTTGGGTGGGGAGTTGAACTAGATGATCTACAAGATCCCTTCCAACTCTGTTAATCTAATCCAGGGGTCTGTAACCTTAAACACTCAAAAAGCCATTTGGACCCATTTCCCACAGAAAACAAAACACGGGAGCCACAAAACCTGGGTGGGCGTGGCCAACTCGACATCACTCACTTCTACCAGTCACATGACACCCCCCTAGCCACGCCTACCCAACTGGTCATTAGGGCAGAGAACCAGTTGTTTAAAAACACCAGGAACCACAAAACCCTTTTGACATCTCTCTCTCCCTACCTCTCTCTCTCTCTCCCCCTCTCTCTGTATCTCTCTGTCTCTGCCCCAGCCACTTCTCCATCACCTGCCGTCACCCTTACTTTCTCAGGCCAGGAATGACTGGAAGGGGAGGGCGAGGGGTGGTGCCAGCCAGTGGTGGGGTCACCCGACAGGGAGCCACAGCAGAGGGCCCAAAGAGCCACATGTGGCTCCGGAGCCGCAGGTTGCTGACACCTGATCTAATCTAAAAAACTACATCAGATTGACCTGACCACAGTACTATACATAGAAGAGATCCATTTTTTCCTGGGTATTTTATCAGGTGAGATGTTACAAAGTGGGTGTGTGAATTCTTATAGAACATACAGTATAGTAGGACATGAGCTATAGTTTGATAGCCCCTTGTCTACAGGGGCACAATCTCAGCTCATGTAGCATTTTTTTCCCTATCAGTCCTTCAAAACTGCTGCAAAAATTGCATTATAGTACTCTCAGTTCCTCTGAATGGATCACAATTCCAAAATGATCTCTCACCCACCTGCCTTTTCTCCCCATCTTTGCTCATAATTTATCTTCCTCTTCCTCCTCTCAGCTGCTTCCAGACTGATGACTGGCTCACGGATGCTTTAGGCATGACTAAATCTGGATCGAGTCCCAGGTTTTTTTGAGGGGGAGGAGGGGATAATGTGAATGTCTGCAGCCTTCTTGTTATAAATCACCTTCTTTTTGATCATGGAAGTGGTATTTAGTTTGTAAGCAAAATGAATTACCGGTGAAATGCGTACTTTACATAACTACGATAAAGCTTAGTTATGTATTGTTATGGTTCAGTAACAATTTCTTTGACTATTACTGGGATACACGGAGTATTATAAATGTATAGGGATGTGTAAAATTGATTGTTTCAAGGACAAAACAGAATGACAGAGTTGGAAGGGACATTGGAGATCTTCTAGTCCAACCCCTATAGTATTCTGGAGAAATGGCTGTCCAGTCTTTTCTTGAAAACCTCCAGCGATGGAACCCGCAACTATTGGAGGTAAGCCGTTCCACTGATTAATTGTTAATTGTTCTCCTTGATATGAAATTTCTTCTTAATTCTCGGTTGAATTTCACTTTCATAAGCTTCCAAAAACAAAAAACCTTCCCTCCCCTGTATGTTTCAGCAGTTTTTAAAACGCAATTCTTCAAGAATTAGAAGCACAAGAAAAAAAGAACAGACTAATCCATGGTTCTCAGAAAACAGTATGTTTTACATATCCTTGTATATCTTATCTAACCTTACGGACCACTTTTGCTTTCACTGGGATTTCTGGCTTCTATCTTTAATAAATACATATAAAATTTATATGTAAAATACATATAAAATTCCAAATTTTCATTACTTTGGAAAAGAAAATTGTATGAGTTCTTTTTCCTCCCTGGGGTAGGGGAGGTTTTTAGAACAATTTAGAATGATTTTTAAAAAATAAATTAAAATCATTCTACTTTATTTTTTCAAGATTATATAAGCTATTGTTTACACTCGGGGTTTCCAACCTTGTCCACTTTAAGACTTGTGGACTTCAACTCCCAGAATTCCTTAGCCAAGGGGATTCTGGGAGTTGAAGTCCACAAATCTTAAAGTGGCCAAGGTTGAAGACCACTGGTTTATATTGTTCATGAGATTGTTGTTCACATTTGCTGTATTAAATTTAAATATTTCTTTCGTTAGGGGACTTTGCCTACAGTATTAGATTACTAAACATTTAATTGTAATCAAGTATATAAAAAACATGTGTTCCAAAGCAAAGTGGAATATCCTGTATATTTCCCAAAAGGGACCAATGAATCCAAGATAGTTCTTGTATTTCCAAAAATGGATTGTTCATAAGTATGTCTTCAGCCCCACAAACTACATTTGGCTCAAACAAGTTACTTCCGAAAATATACAAAGTACATACAGTGCTTCAGCATCAGTGCTTACACACATAAATCAACCTTTTTCCTGGATAAATAATGGGATAGTTCCAGAACCAGATTTCTCAAAAAGAAAACAGTTTTATACTTTTCCCACCAGCACTAACCGAGCAAGCCACTAGTATATAAAATGAGAGCGAACCCCATTCCCTTCTAGCACGGATGATGTTATCTAGTTTGGTAAAAAAATGTTTGCAAGGAAACAACAAAGTTTGGAGAACATCAAAAACCCTACAGTTCAACCCTGAGCTACAAATATTCTCTTCCATCAGTTTTACACTTTCTTTATTAGAATTTGATTACTTATAAAAGCATAATTCAATACTGAAATTAAATTCAACGCACTTAATGCAGAACACTTTTTTGTCAATAAAGAGGCATTTGTCTGTCCTGGCCAGAAGGGCAGGTTCAGAGGGATGGAAGGAGTCATTCCAACTAAAAGAAAGCTTAGATTTCTTGACGAGCTCAAAAGTAAAGAAAGCACAGGTAATCTTCAACATACAACTGTTTGTTTAGTGACCATTTAAAGTTACAATGGCACTGAAAAAAGTGACTTACAACTGGTTGCCACACTTGTAGCATCCCAACGGTCAAGTAATAAAACATTCAAGCACTTGGCAACTGGTGTGATTCACTTAACAACTGTGCCCAAAAGACACAACTCATGTAACAATTTGCTTGCGTAGCATGGAAATTCTGGCCCTAATTGGGTTGTAAGTTGAGGACTACCTGAACTTAACCGTTCCTTTTCTGTTAAATATGTGAATGCTAAGAAGCCAATGCTATTAATTGCAAAGGAATACAATAGATTATTGACGATGACATTCGTCAGTAATTTGCAGTATTATTCTTGATGTAACTCCAATCTCATCACTAAAGAAACCAACCATTGTTTGGTTGGTTATTATTTTTGTATTTTTTGTTATTATGAAGAATAACACTGAACTCAGGAAGACAGAGGCTTCCATTCAGATCTAATTAGTAAACACTGCCTTGGTGTGTTCTAAATTTATTTACAGATACATCCTCTGGTCACTTCTAGCCAGAAGTATCCATTACTTGGGCAATATACAAATAGTTGCGCTGCTTAGACTGGAGGATGTAATACCAAATTAGTTTTCATAGTTAAGCATACTTGAGACTCTTCCCAGTGAATTCACCCCTAAGGCATGAATTGAAATCCGGACTTCCTTGGCTACTCAAGTGTATTTAATGATTGATTGCTTCAAAGGATTTCAAAAGCCCTACCAGCAGACATGTCCTTCAAGACCAAATTCTCAAGCTCATTCCACTCGGTGTTCAGTCGTTTCATCAACTTGAACGCATTCACCGGATGTCCCAAAAATCCCTCTGGGTCCTTGGTCGCAGTATCTGTCAGCTTATCCAACCTCTCAGCCCACCTAAGCATAGGAAATAAAAGCTTAGTAAAATTGCTAAGCCAATGCTACAAATAACATGAACACTTGCACCCAAACATGCACACGCATACATACTCTATCATGAGGTATATATTTTTGAGTTTGCTCTTAATAAAATTAACCTTGTTTATATTTATTTTATACTAACTGATAACTCGGCATTGCCCGGGTATTTATTTATCCCATCCTGTATTAGACAGGAAAAGGACTGGCTCAACCACTGTGGTGAGAAATAGAGACCTAATTGCCCTGAACAACAGCCTGGGAAAAATTCTATAGGGAACAGCCTTTGAGGTGATTATCTGCATTAGCAGGCACCTCCCCCGAAACTTGCCCTCTTTGCTTGAAGCTGAGGGAGGGAACCCCCTTGTGGAGTACTGTGATGCCTTTACCATGGCAACTCCACTGGGCTGTACAGTAGAAGCCATTTTAAGGCACAACAGGCTGTATCTTAACAGAACTTGTATCCAAAATGTACTGTCAAAAGTATTGTGATTTGACACTATACATATAATTCATTTCTTTTCATTTCAGCGGCCCAGGCGTTTCAGAGTTATGCTGGAACATACACACACAGACACACAAACACACCCACACCCAGAGGGGTGTTAGGGGTGTCTTAACCCCACAGTATTTGTTTCCAGAGAGTCATGGTTGAAATTGCTTGAGGCGTTCCAGAGTTATGCTGGAACATACACACACACAGCCATTTAGATAGATAGATAGATAGATAGATAGATAGATAGATAGATAGATTTATTATCCAACCTTTAAAATGTATACAAATAATTCAAGACAGCGAACGTATGCAATACAGTTTCCTCCTCCTATTTTTCCTATAATAACCACCCTGTGAGGTGAATTGAGCTGAGAGTGTGTGACTGGCTGGAGGTTATTTAGCCCAGCAGTTCCCCAACCTTTCTGGCTTCAGGGCCCAGCTTTGGAGCAAAATTTTTCTTCCATGGACCGGCAGTGGGGGAATAGTTTCACACGTGCAACCTAGATCATGTGCACGCACAGATGAAGCTTTACTCACTCACCTGCCACTTGTGCGGCCTAGTTCCCAACAGGCTGTAGACCAGTACTGATCTATGGCCGAAGGGTTGGGGACGCCTGATTTAGTTGGTTTTCATAGCTAAGGGGGGACTTGAACTCACAGTCCTCCGTTTTCTAGCCTGAAGTCTTAACCATCAGATCAAACTGGCTCTGATACATATCACATCTTATACTATATTATATATACCCTATCTTTTCTCCAGGAGTTCAAGGCGGCTTACATGAAAATCTCTATTTTACACACTGTGAGGTAGATGTCTATGGAGATTCTCAATCATCCATGTCATGATTGTTCCAAAGGTGCTTTTTTCAAAAGACAAGTGAACTTTCTTAGATTTTTCTCTGAAAATGTTTCACTTCTCAACCAAGAACTGAACTGAACCCATAAACTGAAGAAGTTTCTTGGATGAGAAGCGAAATATTTTTAAAGAGAAAACAAAGAAAATTCAGGTGCCTTTTGGAAAAAGCCCCACTGGGACACTGTGAGGTAGTCTGAGCTGAGTGAGACTGAATTTACCCAAGTGATTTTAACAATACTGTTTTTTAAAAAAGATATGAAACAAATAAGGGAATGAACCAGTGGTGGGTTTCACTTACCTTTGCTACCGGTTCGCTCATGCATGCTCACTTCATGCGCGCACATGCCACTTCTGCGCATGCGCAGAGCGTATTTGATGATGTCCGGGTGGCTGGGCAGAGCCTACTGCCACCGCTACTACCCACTTGCCCGAACCGGGGAGAACCACTAGCAACCCACCACGGGAATGAACCTCAGGAGCACTTACTGAAATGCCATTACTTACTTATAGATATTTATCTCTGAAGATTTTCAATAAGCTTTTACAAAAATTGTAGAGAGAATCTTGCCCTTAAAAAATGGTAGATATAGTTTTACTCAAAAAAGAGCCATGAATTAATTAGCATAAGGGTTTTTTTTTTCCATTTTGCCTGATAGAACACTGCTAAATATTAGCATTCAAAGAATTACATACTGCCTTAATTGTTCCAACTTGCTTTCTTCTGCCTTGATATAGTCTTTCAGTGATATCACCAGGTCCTTTTCTGTATGAATCAAGTCTGTCATATGACCTAAAAGACAGGTCAATACAATCAGTATGTTCATGAACATTGCGATGAAATTCTAACAGTTTTAGAACAGAAATTACAAAATTTTTAATAGTTTTAAAAGCCAACAAGTCCAGATAAGTAAATTTGCAGTTACTTTCTTACAGTTTTTTGGAAAAAATATATATATTTCTCTTTGCTATAGAAGCATTAAATTAATCTTTCCCATTTTGTTAGGTAAGAAGACTATTACCAGAATAAATTACAGCTGAATGTAAGCTGCAAGGCAGTGATGTATTTTGCCACTCATGTCTGGCAAATACAGCAAAAATAATTTCATACTGGCCTGCTGAAATTAAATTACCCCGGTATACTGTCCCAGATTTTGAATGCACAAACCACTTTCTCGGTGGCAGTTTTATAGCAGATTAACCTTCACTCATAGTTTTGCAGCTGTTATTATCTGTTTGCTTTTTGTAGTTCAAATTGTCATTTCATGGGCAAGTCAATGAAACATGGGATTTAGAATTTCATACAGATTAGTAAGCACATAGCTAAAACCTTACTTTTTACTCTTTCCAGCCTCGCACTCATTCAAGTTAATTCTAGATATTAAGACTGCAACGCCCGCAGGTATACCAAGAAGGCACAAATACTCTACTATAAAACCACCAGCCACACATCTAATTTAATATTTGCTATCAGAATTGAAGACAGATGAATTATGTTGATTGTTTTTATGAGTTTAAATGACAAGGCAACTGACATGTATATTTATTGAGCTGCGATAAAGTATAGTCACATCAATCGTTTTAATGTAAATAATATATCTAAAGTAAATGTTGACATAACATTTACTTTATAAAGTAAATGTTATTCTTTTTTTTCCCATAAGCAGAGTGGATGCCAGAAATGCCATGAAGCAGAACTGTGACATGTACAAACAGGAAGAAAAAAAATTAAGATTATTTTTGTAATTTACTGATTGTGGATTGAAATAACATTATTTATAGACAAAATGCTTCCTGCATATATTTACAACAATCAGATTATATGCCCAGTCATTTTGCTGGACACTGCAAAAGACACCATCATATATTCAACCCATCCAGAAATGTCATCAAAAAACATATTCTTAGGTAGTTCTTCCTTTACCAATAAGAAGCAGTACTAAAATATAAGCAACACAATTCATGTAAACTGGTAATACTGTTTCCGATATATTTTTACTGCTTCTTGAGAGCTTAAACCTATCTCTTATTATTGTTTGCTGGTATTTTTATATAAGACTTAAGTTTTGTGACTGATCATATTCCAGCCTTCAGCAGATGGATAACTAATAATCCAAGCAATTAATTTACTACACTTTTGGTGTTGTTATTGCTTAATCAGTTAGAAATACTTAAAAACATCACTTACCAATTGAAGTGAAGAAATCTGTATGAGCATGAGAAGAAGGTAGTAGAATCCAAAGGACCAGAAGATACCACTCCCTTGAGACCACCATAGTTTCACTATTGATTTGCCTTAACACACCTACAAATATAATTTTAATACAATTATGAAGAAAGGTTCATTTCTCAATTATCCAAACTATTTTCCCCGTAGATTTTCATTCTGCAAAATACCTACATCACAATTTTGTCCTGAGCAATATTTCAATATTTACCCTGGCACAACTTCTACCTTCTCCTTCAATAATTAAAGAGGAGAATATAAAGGCCCTTTTCAGAAAACTTTGGTGTTGAAGCACAGATAGTCTTCACCTTATGACCACCAATGAATCCACATTTTTGTTGCTCAGTAAGACAGTTACCGTATATACTCGAGTATAAGCCGACCCGAATATAAGCCGACCCCCCCAATTTTACCCCCCAAAAGTGGGAAAACTTATTGACTCGAGTATAAGCCGAGGGTGGGAAATGCAGCGGCTACTGTTAAATTTCAAAATAAAAAAAGACTGGTCAAAAGTGCGAGGACCTATCAGAAACCACCTTTTTCAGCCCTCTGGGTAGTCCTTTTGTGCATATGGACTACTCAGAGGGCTGAAAAAGTAATTTTTGACTGGTCCTCACACTTGTGACCAATCCTCGAACTTACGACTGTCCTCACATTTTACGTTTTTGCCCTATCTTGTCACCATGGTGAAGAGAAGCAGTTGTGAAATGAGTGACATGGTTTTAAGAATGCTGCACGGGCATTTTGCATGGTGACAAGATAGGGCCAAAACGTAAAATGTGAGGACAGTCGTAAGTTCAAGGACTGGTCACAAGTGCGAGGACCAGTCAAAAATAACTTTTTGAGCCCTCTGAGTAGTCCATGTGCATAAAAGGAGAACAAATATGAATAAATAGCAATAATTAGAAACACACATACAAACATACAATGTATTTTCTTTGAATATTGAATATTCCAATTATTTCCATGCAATCCAATTTCTTACAAATCAATTAATTATATTTACCAATAATAATAAACCAAATAATTTCCCCCAATATTCTTCCAAACCACAACTTAACCATTTCTGCTTTCAACACAATATACAATTAATAATATCTCAATTATTACAATTCCCTATTTAAATAGAGCTTTTTTTTTCTTTTGTGTTTTAAAATCTTGAACTCCCCTCTTTTGCCATTTGCCATAAATTTCCCATTGTTTGCACCAATCTTTTTTGATGAGGAAAAAGAAATCAAATCTGCCTTAGCAAACAGCAAAGCCAACAAGCTGTTTTAGTTTCGCTTTGGGTTTCAGCAGGAGAAAAAAAATGTGCTCTTTGCAGCAGGCACCTTTTTAAAAAAATGTGCTCTTTGCAGCAGGCACCTTTTTTAAAAAAATGTGCTCTTTGCAGCAGGCACCTTTTTTAAAAAAATGTGCTCTTTGCAGAAGGCACCTTTTTGTAGCCGGCAGGGATCTTCTCATTTGTTTTTTTTTAACCCTGATCAGCTGTAGGGGGGGCCTTTGAAGCCCCACCGCAAGAATTTAAAGTGTTTTTTTTCTCTCTAGCCATCAGCTGGAACTCAGGAGGCAGTCCCAATAGATTGGGAGTGGGCGGGGTAAGCAAACCCCGTTCTCCCGCTGTTTCCTAGCTTGCAGGGAAAGTCATTTTTTTGTGACCTGCGTATAAGCCGAGGGGGCGTTTTTCAGGCTGAAAAACGGGCTGAAAAACTCGGCTTATACTCGAGTATATACGGTAAGTGATTTTTGCCCCATTTTACAACCTTTCTTGCCAACGTTAAGAGAATCACTGCAGTTAAGTTGGTTCAGAGGTGGACGGCACATAAATCAACAACCGGTTTACCCCAGCACCGAAAATGTGAGCGCGCATGCTTGCATGCGGCTTTAAAAATGCAACTAAATAGGACAGCATAGCGCTGGGGCAGGAGGCAGGCCCATGTGCAGGTCACAACTACTGGTTCACCCGAACCAGTCTGAACCGGCTGATTTCCACCCCTGAGTTGGTTGCTAAGTCTATCTGGCTTTAGCAACTGTTAGCAAACATGGTTGTTAGATGAATCCCCATTGACTCTGTTTGTCAGAAGGTCCCAAAAGGTGATCACATGACCCCGGGACACTGAAACTATTAAAAATGTATGCCAGTTGCCAAGCATCTGAATTTTGATCATGTGACCATGGAGATGCTACAATAATTCTAAGTGTGAAAAATGGTTATGAGTCACTTTTTTCAGAGCTTGTTTAACTTCAGTCACTAAACAAATGATTGTTAGTCAAGCACTACCTGTAAACTAAATGGTTTACATGAAAATCAACATTTTGAAATCTAAATTCAAGCTGTATTTCTATAATCCATTCAAAGATAACGATCAGTTCCTAGATATGCCATCCAATTACTTGTGCGTAACACTGCATCTACCCTCAACATAGTAAATTACTGTATTTTTCAGAGTATAGGACGCACCTATCTTTTTTGGTGAGGAAAAAGAAGAAAAAGAAATCTCCCTCTGCCTCTGAGCAATTTTGCCTCTTTGCAGCAAACAGCAAGCTTTACTTTCATTTTCGTTTTCAGCATAGCTTGATTAGCACAAGGGGAAAAAAAAATCTGCTCCAGCAATTTACCTCTTTGCAGCAAGCAGCAGAGCCCTGCGCAAAACAGCTGAGAGCAAATCAGCTGAGAGTCGGGAGGCTGATCCAATCAACTTGTGCTAATTAGGCTGTGCTGAAGTTGAAAGCTTTTTTTCTTGCTGTTTGCTTGCAAGGAGGTAACTGCTGCGAGGCAGGGTGGGGGCTAGTGGGTGGGCAGGGCTACATTCGGTGTATAAGACGCACCTAAATTTTCACCCCCTTTTGGGGGGGGGGAAAGGTGCGTCTTATACTCCGAAAAATACGGTATCTGATCCAAAATAATGCAGTAAACAAGCTACCAGATGAATCTATGAACGCTACAACTAAACATTTCTGGAGATACAACTTAGCAACTTAATGTATTTCATTATTCCTCTGTAATAGAACTGATGATATAATGCTGTGGTAAAATTTAATCAACCTTGTAATCCGCTCTCTTATTAAATACTGTAGACTTGGTTTAGGAGAAGTCAGTGTAAGGATTTGCTTATTTTCTCACATTGTGTACTTTCTACAAAAGCCATTTTTCTATTAATGGCTATTCCAGCTGCAGTCCTATCAAATCATATCATGGTCATTACACATGAGTAATGTTTTATCTCCAGAGTCATTTAAGGCTCATTTAATATATATTGCTCCCTCCCTCCCTCTTTCTCTCTCTCTAGCTGCCTCTCTCATAAGCCCATTATTTCAAACATTCTTCATTCTTTCAACAAAGCTCTTACAAAAGCATTGCTGAATTTCGCCCCATCTACTCTGGTATTTAGAAATGATGCAGCTATTAACCATGCAAAGTCTGGGAAACTTGTCTTGTTAAAAAAAAAGAGGTTCTCATCCTGGAATACCCATATCCATATCCATGAACACCTAAACAGTTCGAAATAGAAAATACAAAATCCAAGATTCCATTTACTGAGTTTTAGGTGTGAAAGCATCAGGGATCAATCAAGAAAACAATATATAGCCCTTTAAACATATAATTCATAACTTTCTGCATTAACCGAATGCTGACATTTGAAAAGAAAAAAGAAAATTAAGGAAGAATTTTAATATATCAGGAAAGAATAGGGTGCTGAAAACAACAGTGCAAATCAAAAGCAAAATTGTTCCCAGCCAGCTTCTGGCAACCTAGCAATTCGAAAGCGTGTAAAAAATGCAAGTAGAAAAATAGGGACCACCTTTGGTGGGAAGGTAGCAGTGTTCCATGCGCCTTTGGCATTTAGTCATGCTGGCCACATGACCACAGGGATGTCTTCGGACAGCGCTGGCTCTTTGGCTTTGAAACGGAGATGAGGACCATCCCCTTAGAGTCGGAAATGACTAGCACATATGTGCGAGGGGAACCTTTACCTTTATGCCACTACAGGACAAGAACTATACCTGATCTCATTTTATTTAGCAATAGCAATACTGTTAAGATTTATATATATATATCCCCATAGTGCTTTACAGCAATCTCTGGGTGATCTATAAAATCAGGGTGCAAGATGCAAAGGAAATAATTGCTAAAATATATAAATTTGAAACAGAAGAATACATCAAAGAATGCATAATAAAGTGGATTAAAACTTTGGTTATAATATACAAATGGAACAATGGGCAAATATGTGAAATCATTGAAAATTTTCTTAAGGGAATTTTTATAAAAGGACGTACCATTGGTATATAAATGGTAAAAATATATCCAGAATGCATACAAGTACTTCAAATTTATGTTGGAAATGTGAGCATCAAGAACAAGGTAATTTTATCATGCTTACCAGACATGTAAAAGAGCTAGAAAATATCCGATTCAAATGCGTACATTGATTAAGAGGATTTTAAAGATTAACATTCAATTGAAAGGAGAATTTTTACTCCAGAAAATGATGGATAAACAAGTTAGAAAAAAGCCATGAAATACTGTTTTTATATATGATAACTACAACAAAATTATTGTATATACAAAGGCAGAAAGATATGGCAATGCCTACAATGGAGGAATGGTTGATGAAGACAACTGAACTTGCTGAAATGGCTAAATTGACTTGTTTGATTAGAGAAGACACTATCTACATTTATAGGTGACTGGAAACTCCTTATAGAATCTTTGTGTAAAAACAAGAACAATTAATTTATGACTTGTGGTCTTGATGATTAGGCAGGATACATTGTTGGAAATAAATAAGAATATAACTTGAGAGAGAGGGTAACTAAAATACAATTGTACTTATAACTGTACTGAAGAAGATTGGAAGCCACTTCTTTATCTTTCTTAATATCTTTTTTATTCTATTTTTCTTGTACTTTTTTCTTTCACCATTTTTAGTTTTTTCTCTCCTTTTCTCTTTCTTCTTTCATTCCATCCATCCATCAATCCACCCACCCCCCGTTTTAAACTCAGTAAGAATGTTCTTTTGTTAGAATAGACAGGATGAATTTGGCAAAACAAACCAAAACTTTCCAGTATTAACTTTATCCAAATCAAGTTTTCATTATGCTTCTGGGATTTTATGATCCCTGATTGAAACTGCCACTGTACTGGTACAATGCAATCATATCGAATCTCCACTAGAAACTACCTATTCTCAGACAGCAACACCACTTGAAATTTCATACCATATTACACTTTTTCCCTCCAGAAAGTTACTATAGAATTCTGCACTGCAATCTTGCTTTCTTCTAGGTATAACAATGTGTTTTCAACCAAGACTGCCAAGTAATTTGCAGCATATTCTGCAACATTGGGACAGCTCTATACAATATAAGTAGTCCTTGATGTACGACCACAATTGAGTCTAAAATGCATGTTGCTAAATGAGACATTTTTAAAGTGCCCCACTTTATGACTTTTCTTGCCACAATTGTTAAGTGAATCATTGCAGTTGTTAAGTTAGTAACCCGGCTGTTAAGTGAATCTGGTTTCCCAATTGACTCTGCTTGTCAGAACATCACAAAAATTGATCACATGACCCTGGGACATTGCAATATGACTATGAACCAGTTACCAAACACCTGAATTTTGATTCCATGATCATGGGGATGCTGCAACGGTCGTAAGTGTGAAAAATGGTCATAAGTCATTTACTTCAGTACTGTTGTAACTTTGAACGGTAACTAAATGAACTGTTGTAAGTTGAGGACTACCTGTAAGGTAATGACTGATGACCACCTAATGTCTTCATCTCTGCAATTCTCAAAGATTTCTGAGACCACATTTGAATACTTACATTTAAGTAGTCATCAATCCCAATCTTAAAATGAGTTTAAGATCAATGGGAGTTACTGACAGAACTAGCTACTGATGAATGAACTAGTTACTGATAATGAGACCAGTCCTGCCTTTCTTTTCCTTCTGTTCCAAGTTTTCCAAGTACTTTTTCCAGGCATATGCTGTAAAATATTCCACAGTATACAAAAGATTATTGTTAGGGGAAAAAAAGCTCTTTCAAGCAATTTTAAAAGACACTGTCAGAATGACTTTTAATTAGAACATACAGTACATAGCAATAACACTTAGACTTGTATACTGCTTTACAGTACTTTATAGCCCTCTCTAAGCAGTTTACAGAGTCAGCATATCGCCCGCAACAATCTGGGTCCTCATTTTACCCACCTTGGAAGGATGGAAGGCTGAGTCAACCTTGAGCCTGGTGAGATTCGATCTTCCAAACTGCTGGCAGCTGGTGATCAGCAGAAGTAGCATGCAGTACTGCACTCCAACAATTGCGCCACCGCGGATATCAAATTCAAAAAAATCCTAAATTTGCCCACTTTTGTCATTCAGCCCACTTGAATGTTTTCTTGGAAACCCAGAAAATATTATGGCTAGAAAGGTTTACTATCCCTCTATCATAACTCTCAGAATTTCTGATCAGCGGAGATCACATTGGCTAAGTATTCTCAGAATTTGACCTCATACATTTTGAGGGCACCACGGTTGTGAAGATACTTTGAGAAACTCTTATTACTCTGTTCCATACACACTTTGCCCCTATTTTGCAGAGACCACTAAAACATGAGTTGAAAATTGCAAAACTCAAAACTCCTGTGGAGTAAATAAATTAATACAGTGATACCTTGATATTCAACTGCTTTAAAACTCATTGAATTTGTGAAAATGTCCTGGTACTCACTGTTTGGTACTCAACACACAAGCTAGAATTGTTCAGTGCTTGTGACTCACTACATCATTCCTTATGGGGGGAAATTGTTTGGTACTCATCTTTTTGGTACTCATCGTGCCTCCCATAATCAATTAACAAGGAGTACTGAGTACTGAGGTACCAACTGTATCTTTTAATTGTTTTGGCAAGTTTCTTCATTAATTAGGCAGATCACAGTACAATCTCCATTCCAATGTAATTATCATGCCAACAAATTAGAAACTATATTTTCGTTTCTAATTAAGAGATCAGTACAATCTTTATCACAATCTTAAATATACTTGTTAATAGTATTTTCTATGTTGAAGAAAACCCTAAATCATGTGGAGGTTGGTGATTTAACAAACCATTCTCAAAGATACAGTATGTAATTTCAAGGGCTAATTAAAAGGGCAGGATACTTCCTTTAACAGAATAGAAAATGCTATTTCACTTATCTATGGTTCCAGCCCATCACCTCAAACTTTGTTCTATCTTAACTTTCAATCTTAAATAGAATCCATCTGTGCATATCATATATATTCAAAGAAAGTATGTATTTGCATTACAGGTAGTTCTCGACTTACGTTCACAATTGAGCCCAAAATTTGTTGCTTAGCAAGGAAGTTGATAAGTAAGTTTTGTCCTTTCTTGCCACGGTTATTAATTGAATCACTGCAGTTATTAAGTGAACCTGGCTTCCCCACTGTCGTTACTTATCAAAAGGTGTAATGAGAATAAAATAAACTAACTAAGGTCACAAAATGTGGTCACATCATCCTGGGATTCTGCAATTGTCATAAATACATGCCAGTTGCCAAGTGTCTGAATTTTGATCACATAACTATGGAGCATTGCAACAGCCGGGTGAAAACCAGTCATAAGTCACTTTTTTCAGTGCTGTCATAACTTTGAACGGTCACTAAACGAACTGTTGTAAGTTGAGGACTACCTGTAGGACTACTTATTTATTTTAGTATGCCTTAAACCAGGGGTCAGCAACCCGTGGCTCTGAAGCCGCATGTGGCTCTTTCATCCCTCTGCTGCGGTTCCCTGTTGCTGGTCAGTTCCACAATTAATAGGGCTTTCAGTTAGGACAGGTAGAGGAAAAAGGATGCCGCGCTAGGAGATTATGATGGCGGAACTGGGCTTCCGGTTCGTTCCAGAATTGAACAGGGGCTTCCTGTTAGGACCTTTGTGGCTCTTTAAGTATTTAAGGTTGCCAACCCCTGTCTTAAACCAATTTTTCTCAACTTTGGTGGCTTTCAGATGTGAGGACCAGGTCTGGGAAGTTGAAAAACATCCTGAAAAAATTGGCCAATGATGTCTGGATTGCTGCCAGCAAAACAATGTGGATATTATCCATGAAATTGCCAGGAATCCATTTAGGTTTTATCTTTTAAGAACAACTTTGCGATCATGCATTTAAGCCTTTCTAGATGGAGCAAGTGCTATTTGTATTATGGCATTTGGCTTTTTCTGCCTCCCTCTTCCAAATAAATCAAAACCAGTTTATAAATATAGTTCCTAATAATTTATTGCACCATCTCTGTGGATTTGAATTCATTAGAAAACATGAAAAAAGGACAATAGTAATGAAAGCAAAATGAAACCACATTAAGTCAGCTGGCCATCAAGACGTTCCAACAAAGCCTCCAAGACATTGCAAGACCTGAGAAGCAGTCTAGCTGGAACAGACATTGGTGACTTCTTCACCTGCCTGTTTTTCTTATTTCTTCCAATAGAATACTGTATGAGTGGACAGTAAGTATCTAACTAGAGTCTGGCTTTGCAGACTGGTGGTGGCAGCAGATGTGGCGGAGGGAATGGTTCTGTGTGAGCAGTGAGCATGTGCGAGTGCCTGCCACCCACCACTTGGGCGGCCTAGTTCCAAACAGGCCATGGACTGGTAATGGGTTGCAGCCCGGGGATTAGGGACCCCTGTTCTAATGTCTTTATTGCTCTTTTTCTATAGTCCAAAATGGTTTCTATAGTTTTTCTTCCACAGAACACAAAGTGGTTTAGAATGTAATCCTGGATGGATGGATGGATAGATAGATATGATAGAGATAGATAGACAGGCAGGCAGGCAGACAGACAGACAGACAGACAGACAAATACCTTGTTTTCCTGAAAATAAGACCCTACCTTATATTTTTTGAACCCTGAAATATGCGCTTGGCCTTACTGCCATGCACTCAAAAGCCTGATTGGGCTTATTATCAGAGGATGTCTTATTTTGGGGGAAACAGGGTAGGTAGGTAGGTAGGCGGGTGGGTGGGTGGATGGATGGATGGATGGATGGATGGATGGATAGATAGATAGATGGGATGAGATGAGATGGGTAGATAGATAGATAGATAGGCTTATATGAAGTACCTAAATAAACGTAAATGATAGCATTCTCAAAATTGTTGTCTTTTAGATATGTTAAGGCCCCACTCCTTTCCATTCAATCATGCCTAATTCTTGGACACTGCCTGGACAAATCCCTGTAGTTTTCTTGGCAAGGTTTTTCAGAAGTGGTTTACTATCGTCTCCTTCCTGAGAGAAAGAAATTGACCCAAGGTCACCCAAAAGTGGGTTTTGTGCCCAAAAGAATACTAGAACTCACAGTCTAGCTTTATGCCTTAACCACTACACCAAACTGTCTCTCTTGCATTAAGCCTACAGTTCTCAAAATTCCCACCAAACATGACCAATCCATATGACAAGGAATTTGGGGAGCTGAAAGTCCCAACATATGGGAAAGCCATCTTTTGTCCAAATCCTATGGACATCCCAGGTAATACAATCAGCAAGTTGATAAAGAACACTAATATTACATTGAGTGTTGCATGACTTAGTTACATAGCATCTTCAGATACTTTTATGCAAGAAAAATAAATCTGTTATGTGCCCATTTCAGGTTCAAATCAATGTGACAGTTAATGGAATTTGTGAAGAAGTCAACTAATGATGATGTATCCATACAAATTTTTATGGGACAAAAGCTCTATCATTTTTCTATCTTATTGACAAACCATGCAGAACTCAACTTAATAACTCAAAAATGTTACTCTAGTTACCTAGTTTGGTATTATTCAAGTATTAGGCAATACAACTTCCTCAGAAAAGTATTGTGAAACATTTGGAGGGAAATCAAATACTACAGAGAATCAAGAAATGATTTTATCCATTTTTTAAAATTTGGATTTATACATCTTTCTATCCAAATTTACCCAAAGGGGCTAAGAAAAAAAAAAGCAACATAATTACGCATTTTTGAAAGCGTAGGTTTTTCATTGGCCTGAAAGTGTGTATTATTCATATTTAGTAAGCAAATAGTAAGAAGGCAAAAGCTTTTTTGCCAGAAGTTTCTAATGTGAGCAAAAGGTTAATGGAAAAATGCTACTGCCACGTCCCCCAAGTCACGTCCTGCAATGGACACTTGGCTTCAAAATTCTTTCTTAGCCAAGTCTGAAAAAGTACAACTCAACAAGAATAGGTTAAATTACTACCTAAAACTATTCTTTTTTTATGACCTCTTCCACCCATACCCCCCTTTGTTCCTTCTTATTTGCAAGATGATCTATTTTCAGTGCCCCACAGAGAGAAAAGATTTCAGCATAGGAACTTCTGCAAATATCAGTCCTATGCCTTTTCTAGAAGGTGCATTTCATCTATTTTTTTAAAGGAATCAAATTACTACACTGACTTGGCTATAACCTCAAAAGCAAAGTCTTTGAGATCTAGTTAAGCTACAGGATTTTTGTTTCAACGTGTTTTTTCTCTCTCTCCCCAGCCTCGCATCCATCCTGAAACGAGGGCAATGCCAATAATAAAATAATCCAGCCCCCCCCCCCCCCCCCCCCCCCTCAATCTTTAAAAGGAGATTTGGAGATTCTATCTAGGAAGGAATAGATTTCTTCCCGCGGGGCACTTTAATCCGTTAAGTTTTTTTCTGGGACAGCGAAGAACTTTTTCAAAGTGCTGCCTTAGAGGAGGGAAGGCTGAAGCAAAGTTGGAACATATTTATAAAGGATCCACCGTCCACGTCAGCCACAGATGTCTCTGCTCCTTTCGGAGCATAAAGGGAGAAATCTTTTGCTTGCACTCGACAAGAGTGGACAAGCCGGGAAGTTTATTCGCAAGGAAACGATCCCTCGAGGGCTCGCACGCTCCTCGGCTGCAGCGTTGGCTCAACTCCTGGGTTCACGAAGGGGGAGAAAAAAAAATCGATCTGGGAGATCAGGAGGAAACCATGGTCCCCAAATCGGTCCCATCGATCGATCAACTCCGGGTGCACCAGATCTCCCATTCAGGGAGCTCAGCAAAAAAAAGAGAGAGCGCGAGAGAGAAGCGAAAGAGGGCATCGGAGCAAAGGAAGGCACTTAGCTTAATGCACGGGGACCTTCCGTGACAAGAGGGGGGGGAAAAAAGGCTTGACACGCGATGCAGCATCCCCAAAGGGAAGTTTCACGCCCAGGCAAGCATTCAGACGTGCGCTCGTCCCGCATCTAACTTGGGTTTCCCCGCAGGGAACAAAAGACGAGGAGCTTTCGCCCTACGGGGGAGAAGCCAACGGAAGCCTTGCTCATCCAAGCAGGGATAAAGCCGAGTCGAGCCCGCCAGCGCGGCCACCTACCTCGGAGAAGAGCCCGCCGCTCGATCTGCCGCCGCTCGCTCCCAAAGCAGGCCCCTTTCGGAATGCTTCTTTCGACTTGGCCCCGCCCACACCAGCCTCCGGGGGCGTTCCTCGGAACGCGGCGGCGGCGGCGGGAGCGCTACGTGAGGTGGGTCACACACAGGCGGGCGAGCGGGCCTGGAATTGCGCAGGCGCCAGGGACGCCTTGCTGGTCCCCGGCCTGCTCTGAAGAAACGTGCGAGACGAGGAGCGGATGAAGAGGGGGAAGAGGGGGGAGTGTTGAAAGGAGATTAGGATGGGCTGGGGTTCCCTGTAGGCGAATTGGGAAGCGACTAGTGAAAGAGGGGTTAGAATTTAGAAGATGGGATGGGATTCCCCAGCATCATCCAGTCCAGTGTTTCCCAAAGTGGCAACCTTGAGAGGGGTGGACTTCAACTCCCAAAATTCCCCAAAGAGCCATACAAGGCTGGGGGAATTCTGGGAGTTGAAGTTTGCCCGGCTCAATAAATTGTCAATCGGGTGCAGCCCTCTGAATGTGTTTGACAAACCCATTAAAGCATGGGAGTTATTTTTTTAAAAAAAAAATTGTTTAAAAATACATTTAAAAAAATACAAACTAAGAAAAAGATAGTTTAAAAAATTGAAAAGTATTGAGGAAGAAAGGGAGAAGAAAGAAAAATGTAAAAAAAAGTAACTTTTTAAAAAATGACTTATGCCTGTATCAAGACGGGTACAAACAATTTCAGTAATTTTTACTTTTTTTAACATTTTAACTAAAGATCTTTTTTTCCTATATGATATGTGTAAACAAATTAGAAAGATGCAGCATTCAATCTTAATCAACACAAGTCCATTAAGGGTTTCTCAATCTTGATGGCTTAACCATGGGTAGAATTGGTGGCTGGTGAATTCTGGGATACAGAATTGAAGAACAGTTGTAGAAGAAGAGCAGGCAGAGTTGGAAAGTGGAGTAAAACATGTCATTAGTTGGTCATTGCACTACCACAAGTGACTCAAGTCCACCCCACCCTACCCTGTGAATTTCATTGATTTTTATCTAATGCCAATCTAACACTGACCATTAGATTTTTCTAGTCAACAATAAACTCTTCTGTGCTTTGAACTCGGTGAATGCTTCTGGTTATTTGCTCCTGACAACATCCATCTTCAAGCAACCAAGGTTGTCACAGCATCTCATGGTCACTTGATTACCATTTTGGGTGCTTTGCAACCAATACACGTTTACCACCATCACAGTGTCCCGTGGTCATATGATCACCATTTGCATGCTTCATAACCAGCTTCCATTAACCAAAATTAATGGAAAATGTGGAAGTGAAATTGCAAGTTGCAGTCATATGACATCTCGCTCAATGACCATGGTGAGTCACAACGGAAGAGGAAATGATGTTGCAAGCCTGGCATTGTCACATGATATCTCACTTAGTGTCTGCAGCACTTAGCGATGGAGTTACTTGTCCCAATTGTAGTTGATAAGTGAGAACTATTTGTACAGTAGTGGGTATTCTCTTCCATGCGATGTGTAGATTAGTTCAAACATCCATCTATTCCTAGGTTTATGATGCCTTTCCATGTGCAAGAACATCTGATTATTTTGCTGTAATTGTGATTTGCAATGATTATTATTTGGAATCTTTGTTTTACTCTGTTGGTGAACTTATAACAACTAGTAATTTATTTTTTATTTTGACACTGAACTTAAAAAAAAGTGCTTATCATGTTTGCCATCATTTATGTTTGATTCTATAGTCTTCTTGCTTCCCAAGTATTATTAAATGGGTTATAATCAACTAATGATAATTTACTCTCTTTTCTGGTAATTAAAGACCCATGTGTTATTTTCCAATCTGAAAGGGTCCCTCCTTGTAACATTTAGGCAATTACATCACTTAGAATGAGTACATGTCACTTAGAACTTCTGATAGCGTCTTTGTTTTAGTGGGCCCATGCAAAATATTTCACCATTTTAATTTGTGCAACCAATGCAATCCTGTTTTTCAGATGTTGCTTCTTGGCATTATACTTAATCATAAAAAAGTTATCAGGCTTTAGGATGAAGAACAAACATTTGCAAGTTGGCATTTCTTGAAGAAAGATCCATATTATCTTAAATTGTAGAAGACCTTTGTCATCCTTAACACATACAAAGGACAAAAGGTGGGAGAATTCTATCCTGGTCCCAAATTCAAAGTGGCCTGATTTAGCAGTAGGGCCATTAATATGAAGACACAATTGGAAGAAAAACACAAGAAATTCGCTGACTTGCAATCTAAAAGACAGAAGTACCATTCTATTCAATGTATTTTTTTTTTCATAATTATAAAGATTTGTTATTTCATATTTGCATTTCTTATATACAGATAGAAAGAACAGGATATCTTCCCAAGTAGACCGGACAGAAAACACGACCAGGTGAGCTAATTCTACTACTAATAAAGGCTATATTAATAGAAACTTGCAAGTCTGAAAATATATTTCTCTTGCTGTCCCCTTTGTAGCCTGAGAACTTGGGGGGGGGGGTCCCCTTCTGAGCCACTTTCTCTGCCCATTATGTAACTATGTTGTCTCTTAACTGACATTCCCTAGGCAGCATCTTTTCATCCCCACCATTCCATCTTCCAAAGTCATTCCCAAATACTATCACATCAACCAGTGTCAGAAAGGAGAGGTAAATCTCATAAATACAAGGCATTGTATTCAGTATATAGGCATGGCATATTTCATAAGAAGGTAAATGTACCATTAAATCCCTAATATTATACAGACACTGGCCATAGTTATAAACTGCCAACTGGAATACTGCAGATGCTTTGTTTAAAGAACTACAAAATGATTTGTTTTAAGATTCAAAATAATATCTGATCTGGAGAAATTATGCTTGGCCAGTACTGATAGTTCTTGACTTATGACCACAATTAAGCCCAAAATTTCTGTTGCTAAGCAGGACAGCTGCTAAGTGAATTTTGCCCCATTTAACAACCTTTCTTAACAGCAGTTATTAAGCGAATCACTGCAGTTCAGTGGTGGGTTGCCCCCAGTTCGCACTGGTTCTATAGAACCGATAGTAAAACCGGCGGGAGGCCCCACCCACCAACCCTGATATCATCAAAATGCTTCTGCGCATATGCAGAAGAGTGCGTGTGCGGTGTTGTGGCCCGTCAGCGGCCTGTGCAGCTAGTAGCTGATTCCGACAGCAAGGAGGCTGGTGTGGTGATGCGCCAGCAGACTGTGCAGCTGGCACTCGAGGCAGACAATGAGGAGGCTGTAGAAGATGTCATGCCAGAGGCAGGGATTCAGCCAGGGCCTTCAGAACCTCCAGAAGCTCCCATAAGTGAAGAGGAAGAAGAGGAGGAGTCTATTCTTGATGCACGAGCATGCAGAGCTGCCAAAAGGCAGGAGTGGCTCCTCAGGAGGAGGTCTCCTCAAGAGTAAGGCTTGGGGCTAATTGGCCACTCCCCTACCCTATTTAAGGAAGGATGACGACTAAGGCAATTTGCAAGAAACAACGGTTCATATTCCTTTGCATCTTGATACCAGAAATATCTGATTGGCTCTTGCTCCTTTCTTGTCAGTTTTCCTGCAAATTGCTCCTGGGCATTCTGCCAACCACAGTAAGATTACAGTTATCTGAAATACTGTGCTTCAGAATTGAATTATTATTCTTTGGATTCTTGTCGGCTGTTATTGAAGTTAAATTAACAGCCCTTGTTCAGAAAAGACTGATTTAAACTGTACTTGTGTTCGAACAACTACTAAGAAAACTCATTAGTAGTCCTTAATTAGTAAACTAAAGTTTGTACAGACTTTGTGTGTGCTGCGTTCTTTGGGGTCCGTAGCTGGGGCAGAATACGCAGCCCGGCTGCAAACCGGTAGTAAAGGTAAGTAGAACCCACCCCTGCTGCAGTTGTTAAGTTAGTAACACAGTTGTTAAGTGAATCTGGCTTCCCCATTTACATTGCATGTCAGAAAGTTAAAAAAGGTGATCATTTTTTCAGAAAGGCCAAAGAATTTGAAAGAATGCAATAAATTTTGTAAATAAAAATGGTGACGGCTCACCAAGATTACTAGGTCTAAATAGAAATACACATTATTTCCATAGCAAGGAAGATAAAGCAGGAATGGTTAACATGATTATTTAAAGAGGAAAATATGTTCTTATTTGTACATCACTTCTGGAATTTGTGCTTGTGAAGAAAAACAATGAAATTTTGAAATTGGTTTTGTTGATTAGAAAGATTTGGTGTTATAGAAATGGCTAGTTATATATTAATGTGTAAAAGGAAAAAGTTGAGTGGTGTGTATTTATCTTATACTGTGCTAGGAAGAGTTGGAAGCCAATGCCCCTTTTTCTTTCTTTTTCTCTTCCCCCTTGTATCTCACACCCCCTTTCTCCTGTTTGCTTTCCCTCCCTTAATTTCCTATTTTCTTTTCTTCTTTGTATTTTATATAATAAAAATAAAAATTAAGACAGAAAAAGATGATCATGTGATCCCAGGACATTCCAACCATCATAAATACATGCCAGTTGCCAAGTAGCCAAATTTTGATCACATGACTGTGGGGATGCTGCAAGGGTCATAAGTGTGAAAAATGGTCATAAGTCATTTTTTCAGCACTGTTGTAACTTTGAATGGTTGCTAAATGAATGATGGCAAGTTGAGGACTACCTCTATGTTTGCATGAAGCATAGGCGAAAGTATGACTGGGTTGAAATAAATGGAATGTTTTCACATTTAGGATTAGTTTTTTTCATTCCAGGTGATGTGGTAGATCAGATAAAGCCACTAACTTATGCAACAACAAAAATATATATGAAGCTTTGGCAGCACAAAGAGGCATTCATACAAACAACCTCATCATTAGGGAAAGATAGTTCTTTAATTGGTACAGGTCCCTTAAACATTTAGAAACAAGATTCTCAAAATTTGATTTTTGTGACTCTTCCATGAATAAAATAAAACTATTAAATAATTATTAAATAAAATTATTTAGTGAGCGTTAGAGTTGGGCAAGATAAAATAGATTTCCAACCTTAATTATTAAATGTTCACTTATATTACATGCAGTTCTCAGATTTTGCAAAACCACAACTGGTTTATGCAGACAAAACAAGGAAGAAGAGCAGAAAGGGGTTTTTCCATTCTGCATTTTGCAAAGATGACTATGCTTTTAAGCAATTTGTAGCTCCCCACTGAATTACTTATGATTCCACAGTTGAGAACCTAAAAGAGAACTCTTTTAGTGATAATGCAAAATAAAAAAGATTATACATTTTGGGATTATTCCGATGCTGATGGTGCTTTTTCTTGTGATAAATCAACTGATTTAGCCACTTAACTGCTTACATATTTAGGCACTCTCAAAGTAAAATGTATTGATGTATTCTATGAGCTCGGTAATTTACATTTGCTTAGATTTTTCTCTGTACAAAGCTTTCTTTACTTTTTTTTTAGTGTGCTGATTAATTAATTAATGACTGAATTCTGATATTATGGCTTGTAAAATACATTTCTGTGGCAGCTTTCCAGAGAAAAGCAAGTTATGTGTTCAAGTTAGTTGTGCTAGAATATGCATGTGTTAATCAGTGGAAATACCTTTCTGCTAACCAAGCTGGAAATTTTTATAACAGTTATAATAGAAATTACTTTAGCTTCACCTCCCATTAACAAGAGAGAGATTAATGTGAGTGCTTTTCTCAGTTTCTCTTGTTAGCTCGTAAGAAACCATTGCAGCATTCTACATGATTTTAATGTGTGTGTCATATATCTCCTCAATGGTTTATTTTATTTTATTGCTATGAAGATATGACTTCTAATGAAATGGTTGACATTCTTTATTACTCTCCTGGAGTATAAGACCAATAAAGGGATGACATTGTCCCAATATATTTTGTAAGCATCCAATTTATTTTTGTATAAAGTAAAGAGAGGGCCACACTAATGTGCTACTGTAGCATATAAGTGGCACACGTAAAAAAGAGGTAGTCTTTGATCACATGGCTATAGCATTTGTTGTTTCTTTTTTTAACAACCTCCCCACTTTTCTCCGGCTCTGAGTAGACACTCCTAACCAGAGCACTTCAGCATATGTTATTCTCAGCATGGTTGTCCAACAAAACTTATGTACAAGTACTTTACTTTTGTTATGGTACTTGCTTATGATTATGTTTGTAAATTGAATTGACTATTCGTTGGTTAAGATCAACACTGGCTGCAGTTTGATAGATATGTAACTTCTATTAACTGTATTGGAATTGTTAACCCACAATTCCAATACAAATAAAACAATGCCAACTAAAATTAACTGTGTGTTCTTACATTCACTGGTTGGAAGGTTATGGAGTAGCCTAATCTGTGTGGGAGTTAGGAAAGTTGTAAATGTGGAGAACCTTGCCTTTAAAACGTTCTGCTAAATAAACCCTGTTTTTCTGGAAGCCACATGATTCTATGAAGATGCTCCTCATCAACATGAAATCTTTCTAAAACATAGCTGACATAGGAGATGCTTGTGAGACTTGATGGATATGGAGGATAAATTGTCCCAAATTCTCTCTTTTATCTTTAACTCCTGATGCACTATCTTAACCTTTCGTGTCACATGAAGAACTGTTGCAGGAACTGGGTATGTCTAGTCTAGTGAAAAGAAGAACTAGGGGTGATGTGATAGCAGTATTCCAATATTTGAGGGGCTACCACAAAGAAGAGGGGTCAACCTAAGGGCAAGTCAAGAAGCAATGGATGGAAACTGAACAAAGAGAGAAGCAACCTAAAACTAAGGAGAAATTTCCTGACAGTAAGAATAATCAACCAGTGGAACAACTTGCCTTCAAAAGTTGTGGGTGCCCAACACTGGAGGCTTTTAAGAAGGGACTGGACAGTAATTTATCTAAAATGGTACAAGGTCTCCTGCTTTGAATAAGGAGTTGGACTAGAAGACCTCCAAGGTTCCTTCCAACACTTATTCCATTCTATTCATTAATTTTCTCAGTATTTTTAGCTCTTCCTTCAGTTCTTCCCACTCCCAATTCCAGACTCCCATTTCTTCATCTCATAATATGAATTCACCCTTCTCCTGCAGTTATTCTCAAGCATCCTGGCTCCTCAACAGTGGAAATGGAGGGTGCATGAAAAAACATTACAACGCATGGACACAATTTTATTTTATTGATTTAATCCATTTTAATTTGTTTTTCAGACTGAGATTTACTTACTAAAAGTATATTCGTGAAATGAAGACATTAGATAGCCATAGGTCATTACTTTCACCACTCAGCTAAAAGTAATTTAAATATAAAAATGAATCACAGGCATCAGCAGAGAGTTTTATAGGCACCTGGGGAAATTACTTATAAGTGCTCCAGGTGTGCCCTAGTTTTTATGAGTATCCATATATTTCACGTTTTAGTTGATGTACACAGTAGTGCATCAGTCTCTAAAATCCCTTCCAATTTTTTTTATTTTGTTAATCCTATTTTTTGTGTGCTGTAAGACTTGAGATATAGCACAACAATTAGTTTTAATGTGATTAAAACAAGGAGTTTTAATCACAACAATATAAACTCTGTGATACAATTAAAAATATGTAACAATAAACAGCCCCCCCCCCCAAATTATATCACAGATTCATAAAACCAAGCAAAAGCAATAAATATAGAACTATTTTAAGATGAACTGGGAACAGTAGTAGTGAAGAAGCAAGGTGTCATCTATGAAAGTAAATAGCTGTCATTTAGGATATTATTCTGCTCTGCCCCCATAGTGAATACCACTACCACATAGCTGACTATATTTCTTGGGTGCTCATTTCTGTAGCTACACATTGTTTCATAAATCTGCCAACTTCACATTATTTGTAAGGAAACTATTTTAGCACTGATGATGTTACCTAGTTGGGTAGTGAAACGTCTGCAAGAAAACAACCAAGCTCAGAGAGCACCAAGGACCCTAACCTAGGGATGAAATTCAGCCGGTTACATCAGGCTTGGGCAAATCAGTAGCGCCGGCGGCAGGAGGCTCTGCCCACCTGCCCAGATGTCATCATGTCCCATTTTTGATCCTCTGCACAGAATTCCCTGCGCATGTGTGGAGGAGGCGCACATACGCTCACATTTGCAAACCGGTAGCAAAGGTAAGTGAATTCCACTCCTACCCATATGGTTTGGTCTTGTCCTGTTATTGTCACAGATTGGGATGGCATTGTTAGACTTGAAACCGTATCACTATGACTTTGTTACATAGTCATATGTAACATGTATGATTTGCTGCATGCTAACGATAAATATGTTGTCTATGAAATATATAAATTGCCACAATCTCAAAGACTGTAGTACATGTCCTTTTGGTATTTGGAACCTATCAAGATATGAAAAATTACAGATCTGGGGCTAAGAATTAGCTTAAAAATTATCAGGCAACACTAAAGAAATCAAACAAATTTGCAGCTATAAAACTGTTGAATGTCTTGTCTGCCAATATTTAATTCGGGGTTTGGTTTTTTTTAACAAAGGAGGAAGAAATCTTGTGAGCAATAGGATTACAATTTTTGGGAGTTGTTGATAAAGGAATTTGCTAGGAACCTTTTTTTCTTTCAACGTTCTTACTAACAATACTTTTTTTAAAAAATGACCATTATATTTGAAATTACAGTATACTGTTCCATGACAGTATACTTTCCTTTTAAGTTAGCTTAGTTAGGATCTAACATTGATTAAAAAGGATTATCAGGAGCATATTCTAGTATGGAGGATTGACAAACTGTTTCATATTGAATTAGCTACTGTGAGGGCTTGCTAGGGAATTCTGGGAGTTCACATAACTTCCAGCAGCAAAGATTGCAAAACACTGGTCTACATTGACTGGCAGCAACTGTCTCTTTGGCAGTTCATTTTCGGGTGAAGCTACAGTTCTTCCATTTAGCCTACAAACGTGAGGAGAGTCTTCTGCAGTTGAGTGTAGCCCTGGAACTAAACCGAGATACATTTATGAGACTCGATCCCAGGTTGGAGCTAGCTCACTTTCCTTTCCTATTCTTGAGCAGCCTATTTTTTAAACCAGCTAACAAAACCAGCGTTTGCTGCTTTCTTTCTTTCTTTCTTTTTTTTGCATTTTCTCTTTGGGCAAAAACGCTTCGGCATCTGCGGCGTTCATCTTCCAATTTTAGCAACTCCTCCTTTGCTGTTTTAAGCCTATCCTTAAGGGGGAAACATCAACAGGACGCTTTTTAAAAATTTGCAACTTGTTGTATATTTGCAACATAGGTTCACTTACCTTGGGAGTACCCAAGGCGGAGGCATTATGGTCAACGTAGTTTACGGTAGCAAAGCTTACTCCTTTCGTGGCGGAACTGCAAGGCAATACTTCCTGCTGGAGGAAATTGTTAGGAGCTGCAAGGCTAGTAAGTGGAAGGCGTGACTATGTTTGACTAGCGTTGGTGCTAAAATCACTATTCATCACCAATGAATAGTCCCACTTTCTCAGCTGTCTATATTTAACTTTTGATTCTGCGTGTCGGTGTTTTGCTGTCTTTGAAAGCAGAGCCACACTTTTCAGCATTTCCCGGATTAAAGGTTAGAGGGTGATCGAGAAGTTTAAATAATCCTTTACTTTCGGATTAAAGATCCCTGCCTCCTCCCCCCCCTTTCCTGATGGTCGCCTGATGTTGGTTTATAATCCATAGCTTGTTCTAGAATCCCTTAAAAAAGCACTAGTTTCATTTTTTTTAAAAAAAACAACTGAAAAACGTTAACACGGTTTCTTTTTAAAAGATATTGTTTACTTTGCAACCTTGAAGAGTCTTTAGTAAAAGACGAAGACGGAAATACCGCATTCCATTTATTGCCATTTTCTGAATGAAACGGGGGAGGGTAGCTTTAGTAGTTTCAGAGCTTGGTGTAAGCAATAGAAGTGAGGATTTTTTGTTGTTTTACAGAAACAATATCACTTGCCGTTTGAAAACTAGAAGAGGCAGCTGTAGTTGCTCAGACACTACTGATAGTAAGTTTGAGTAGAGGGAGAACATTCAGAAGGCTTCTAGTTATTTAGTGTTTTTATATATATTTAAGTCATTAAAGTATTTTTATGGGAGCCGGTAATAATGAAAAACGCCTAAAATCTAAACAACAGTGAAAGAAAATGATATATAATAAGTATGAACTGTGTGTGAGTAACTGCTAGCTGTGGTATGTAGTATGGCATTTCTCTCCTCTGCCTCCTCCCCTTACGAATGAATGAGATGGCTTGTTCCTTCCATAATCTGGTTAGGACACTGGTAATTTATGACTATTTTTATAACTCTGTTTTTTTCAGTTGTGGCATGCAGGATGGTTATAGCTTTGGTATGTCAAGTGGGATATAGAAGAACTTCAGCTCTATGTTGTAGGATTTATTCAACCTATGTCAGGAGAATGAGGTATGTATGTTCTTAGCCCATGAGAAGTCTGCGGCATAGGCTGGTTCTATCAGGTCTTCTCAAAATATATTCGCTAATGAGATAAATTAAGAATTATCGGGCGTTATAGTGAAGTTTTACAAAGTTTGTGAATATAACAGTAGACTTGTATTCTGGTCAAATAATTTGGGCTATCCTGCATTTATTTAGACAAGATAGAGCCCTATTGAATAATAATCATTCCCCTCCATGTGCAGGGACTCTGCCAATTTATAATCCATGCTGCCCTCTTGTGTCTCCACAATACTGTGCAGCTCTTTGCAAGCTGAAGTTTAATTCTTTAATGGATTTATAGAGCTGTTGGATGTGACTCTGGCTGATGTACAGCTGAAACAAACATATATAGCAGTGATGGCTAACCTTTTTGTCATCGTGTGCCCAAACTGAGGGGAGCGCGGTGGGGTCACACGCACGCGTGCCCACATCCCTAATTCTATGCGCCTCGCCCCCCGTGCTCCCCCCACTTTTGGCACGTGATGGCACAGTAGACTCGTTTTCTGCTCTCCCCAGGCTCCAGAGCCTTTCTAAGAGCCTGGGGAGGGCAAAAATGGCCTCCCCCTTCCCCAGAGGCTCTCCGGAGGCCGGGAACAGTGTGTTTCCTGACTTCTTGTGGGCCCAGAAGGACCGAAAATCAGCTGGCTGGCGCATGCGTGCGTGCCGGAGCTGAGCTCGCGTGCCCACCGATATGGCTCCGCGTGCCACCTGTGGCACCCGTGCCATAGGTTCGCCATCACGGATATATAGCATTAAAAAAGAACAATATATAAAATATGAGCAAATGTGGTAATTAATCATTCAACTTGGACCCAAATGCTGGGGGGGGGGGGGCACATCTTAATGGGATTTTTAAAATTTCAGAGTTGGGGTTCATCATATACAGGTAGTCCTCGACTTACAATAGTTCATTTAGTGACTGTTTGAAGTTACGATGGCACTGAAAAAAGTGACTTATGACTAAAAGTCTGTAGAAATTCTCAGTCATCCAGGTCATGGTTGTCCCAAAGGTGCTTTTTCAGGAGGCAACTGTGTCAGAGTTTGTCGCAGCACACACCATCAGACACAATTAAATAATTCTGCAGGATTCAACTACATATAAGAAACTTCTTTATATACAATACCATACAGCAGAATTCAGCATACAATATCAGGAACACAGAAGCAATATTCATAGAAGCAAGTCATTACAGAATAGAGAGAGACAGAGGCAGCCATTACAGAGGCCAAACCAACTCTTATATACAGTTCAGCAAGTCTAGGCCACGCCCAGACTCCAAACTGTCTCTTATGGCCCCATGCAAACAAATACTATGTTTCAGTTTCCAAACGGTCCCCATTGGCTAACCTGTCACCATGTCTATTCAAATAGTCCCCATTTGCTGACCTGTTGCCATGTCTATTTCATCTCATAATTACTTATATTGACAAACTGGACTTTCTTGTTTTTTCTTTTGTTTTTTCTTTCTTTTCTCATTGAGAAGCAAAATGTCTTCAAAAGAAAAAACAAGAAAGTCCAGTTGCCTCCTGAAAAAGTACCTTTGGGATGACTTGTGCCTATTTTTCACACTTATGACGATGCCAGTATCCCCCTGGACACATGATTTATATTTGGATGGTTGACAACTGGTTCATATTTATGACAGTTGCAGTGTCCCAAGGACATATGAACATCTTTTGTGACCTCCTGACAAGCAAAGTCAATGGGGGAGCCAGATTCACTTAACAGCCTTATTACTAGTTTTAACTGCAGTGATTCATTTAAGAAATGTGGTAAGAAAATAGGGCAAAACTCATTTAACAAATTTCTCTCTTAGCAACGTAAATTAAGGACTTGATTGTGGTCGTAAATCGAGGACTACCTGTATAGGGGCAGAGACTATTCCTAAGGGACAGCCTGGGAATAGGTGACATAATAGGAAGTGACACTTCCTAGGTTCTATATGATTACAATATTTAAAGGAGAACCTGGAGCATGCCTTCCCTATGGAAATGTGTAGAGTGAGCAAATATTCTTTGGAATAGGTGGCCTCTCAGGTAACTTGGATCTATGCCATGTAGGGTTTTAAAATGAATCCAGCACCTTGCATTGCAGCGAGAACCTAGAGAGAGAACCAGTATAACTTGCAGATGGTGGAATTACAAGGGCATAATGACCCGCACCATTGCATTCTGGACCAACTGTAGCTTCTGAATAGTCTTCAAGGAGAGTCCCATGTACCTCAGCTGCTGCTCCCAGCAGTACAGTTCCCTACAAAAGATAGTTTGCAGTATTTCTTAGTGAGCTGCAGGATGGATAGTCCTGCCTCATCTTCTCACAAAGTCCCCAGGATTCTTCTCTCTGTCTTGAAGCCAAGAGACAGCTTTGCCATGATTTTCTTTGCACTCCCATCTGGCAAACTAAAAAGAAATGCTGCTCAGATTCTAAGAGAATACAAAGAACAGCAAGGAAAACTTGCTCTGAGAACTTGGCAGCCAGTGCCAACAACTCATAAGAACAAGGGTACAGTTCTGAACAAACACAACAGGATTAGATTGTTTTATGTACCTCATATGTGTGAATGTAGGGAAGGTTATTATGTCTATTCATGAGGTGCTCCTTCTAATCCTTTCCTAATTACAGATACATGTTCAAGCTGAAAGAAGATGATGATGCTTGTCGGCAGGCCTATAATTCTGGAACTTTCTTCTTATTTTACAACTTCTCTCCTTTTGTGCAGCGAAAAGGAAAAGAGTTACTAGCCCCAAAGTTAACGGCAGCAGGTATCTTCTGTATTATTCAAACATAATTCTACTAGATCAGTGCTGATATTCCTGAGCTGTGCTCCATCTATAGGAATCATAGATTTGGAAAGTGCCATTGAGGCCATCAAGGCCAATCCTCTACTCAGAGTGGTGAAGAAAAGGGGGTCAACCTATTTCCCAAAGCATTAGAACGTAGGACAAGAAGCAATGGATGGAAACTAATCAAGGAGAAATCCATCCTAGAACTAAGGAGGAATTTGCTGAAAGTTAGAACAATTAACAAGTGGGTCGATTTGCCTCCAAGAAGTTGTGGGTGCTTCAACATTGGAGGTTTTCAAGAAGAGATTGGACAACCATTTGTCTGGGTTTCTTGCTTGTGCAGGGGGTTGGACTAGCAGACCTCCAAAGTCTCTTCCAGCTCAGTTATTCTATTAAATTAAATATCCGGAGAGGTGGCTTTGTACCTTCTGGTTGACCACCTCCAATGATGCGGATTTGTTCTGATTCATTTGGTTCCACCATAAAGTCTCTCTTACTGCTAGGAAGTTTCTTTTCTATCAAGCAATCAGAATTTACTTAGGGGGGAAAAAGCCTTGAAGTAAAGAACAAGGGCATCCTTGACTTAATGTTACAAGATATCAAAGATGTCCTTGCTTTCTGCTTGCAAGCAACCTGGGATGATAGCAATTTATGAGATGAAGAGAAGGGAGTTGGAGATCTTGAATAGAAAATTAAGTCTCAGTGCTCTTGTAAAACTGCAATCATTGGATTCCTTTGAGAAGCACTTTTTATTATAATGTTGCTTTCTATTAATCCAGATTTGTGATAAAGCATCTGTGCATCTGTTTTAGACTTGCTATATTAGATAGTAAATATGTTAATGAATCTTTATGGGGTGGTGGTTGTATCTTTTAAGGCATCTCCTTATTCTAATATCTTTCAGAAATAAAAAGACTTCTGCAGAAATTTCAGAAGAATGAGAAGATGATAGAGGAGTCCATGCTGGTGGGCTGTTCGGAAGAATGCACTCCATATTTTGCTCTTGACCTAGGTTAGAATTTGTAGGAATGAATGTTAATAACCTGACCCTTGTTGCTACATTAAAAATTGTGTGAAACTGAATCTCATATCCTAAGTATGTGCAAATTTGTCAATGTGGGAACCGTTAACTCCAAAGGGTTCTGGTATGATTCACCCAAACTTTGCCATTTTTGGCTTCTGGTGGCAAATCCTCAGCATCGGAACTGGGGTATTCTGGCACTTGTGCATTTGGTTCTCGAAAGAAAGTTATTTTATGAATGAAGGTAAATATCTGTGTCCCAGAATAAAGTTGCAGGATCCAATCTGGGTTGGACTGCGAGATCAGAGGTTTAGTTTTCCGTGCTTTTGGACTTGTGCTGGAACCAATCCTCAGGGAATTTCTCTCTGCTGGAATGTGTGCTTTGGGCTGTTCTATAGATCATATTTATGTGGTGCCTGGTTGGGTGTGACTTTCTATTGGTTAATTGGCATGTTGATGGTCAGCCACATGGTTCCGAAAGCTTGGAAGACTAAACCTCTGGTTCCTGTGACCGATCCATACTGGATCTTGAAAACTATTTTGTATTTTTGGAGTATTTTGAGAGAGGAGATTTAAAAACGCCCTCATTATATTTTTGTAATCCTCTGCCATGCCTTTGCTTAATCATTTTTAAAAAAGATTTAAATTCAGCCATTCTCAGCAGTCCACTCTCCTTTGTAAAATGAAAAGGTCATAACTCTACAGAATAGTTCAAGGTGGATGTAACATATTCTGTTTAACCTTGTATTCATCAAATTGCACGTGCAATGCTGATGCTCATTCATTCACTTAGGAGGGAGAGTTTTCAGGTGTCCTGAATAATTTGGTGGTATTTGCCAACTTGATTTCTGGTCTGATTATTTATGTGTTCTCACCAAATACAACTGGACCTATATTTTATGAAAACATTGTTAGGTGTTTCTGAATTCCGTAAGTGCTAGAAGGCTTTATGGGATACAACACTTGCTCAGGACTCTTTACAAAAAATGGAATGGCATTTTGTATACGTTGAGTTTATTTGTAAATACTCAGCAGATCAAGTCTTTTGGTTCACTATTACACACTATATTATTTCTATAGCAACGCTATTTGTTTTTCCTAATTTCCTAGAAATTAACCCCCTGATCCTGGCCATAGTTTCCTCTAAAAGTGATAGCGGGTTCTGTTTTTAAAGGCGATAATCATGAGTTATATCAGGATAGGCAGCAGAAAATGTGGAGCTGTATCTGCCTATTTAATGTGAGCCATTAATCTCCATTTCTGTGATAAAGAAGATAATTGCCAGAGCCATTAATCTTGCTCATACCACAGCCTATCCTTTATATAGAATCACTGACCTGAATAATGTTGTTGAATGATTATTTAATTTTATAGTACAATTATTGGTTAACTTATCAGCAACAGTATTAACTCTACAATAACTATGGTTTAATCCATGGAAAAGGTGTGGGGGAGGGGGTAATAACAAAGATATTTGATTCCCACAGATTTATTGAATTCCAGGATCCTTGCCAAAATCTGCTGTGGAATCTGAACTTGATGGATCGTTTGGAGAATTACAGAAAGCTTTCTTCCAATTAGAGGAGGAAGATGCATCTTTGATTTCCACGGTATGGTTTCATGCATAAAATATTGTGAAAACAAATGTCATATGCAAACTCCTATATAATGGTGATAAAGAATTGCAAGCATTTCCAGAGGAAAATAGGAATTTCAGCTTCCTGATGTGGGCAATTTTTGACTGCTTGATTTATGCTTTCTCTCTCTCTTTGTTTTTGTCTCCTCAATTCTGCAAACTGCTCTTCTATGCGTTGGCCTCTTGGCTTGTGATCAGAATAGCTCAATTTGGTCAATACCATCCAGAAATTTTGATTGTACCCAGTCAATTTCCATTCATTGAAGAATCTGGAATTTGTCGTACTTTACCCCAGTGAAATTTATGACAAATTAGAGATACTTACTGCATTATTCCATTGAATTATTGGAACAGGTGAACATAAGGAAGATCAGAAGTGATTCTTTTTTTGTTTGCTAGTTTAATAACTTTATTCATTGTATTTGGCTATTATTTGTTTTAATTGTAGTTTGTTAAATAGGACATAGGGCAGTGATGGCTAACCTTTTTGCCATCGCGTGCCAGGAAGGGGGGGCGGGGGAGGTTTGTGCGTGTCCATACCCATAATTCTATGACCCCCTGCCCCACGCATGCGCGCGCGACCCCCCCCCCGCGCTCCTGGCATGTGATGGCCTGGTAGGCCCGTTTTTCTTTCTCACCTGGCTCCAGATCCTCTCTATGCATCTGGGGAGGGCGAAATCAGCCTTCCCCACCCCCTGAGAGGCCCTCCAGAGGCCCAAAAAGCCCGTTTCCCAACTTCCGATTGAACAGGAAGTGACTTTTTTGCAGCCCCCAGCCTCCAGAGCCTCTCTAGGAGCCTCTCTCCACATCAAGCATGAAGTTCAGAAGCAGTTTCCATGTGGAAACAAAAGTACTTGTGTTATTCTCTTTAATCAAAGTAGTCAGTTTTGGCATTTCAGCCAACTCCATCAACTTCTGCAACCATCTTCCGTGGTAGGAATCGAAGTGTCCTTCCATTTTTGCACATACAATAGTCTTGCTGCTGTCAACATATACAGTAAAAAAGTTCCACATTTTTTCTCCAGTTCTTTTTCCATTAGACCCTAAAGGAAAAGTTATGGTTTCATTTTTATCTCCGTTTTTAGAATTTTCTATATAAAATATGAATTGTACTCCATTTTTTTTTGCGTTATCACATGTCCACCATAGATGATAAAAAGTCCCTTTTTTATTTTTACATTTCCAACATTCATTTAACATGCCTTTATACATCTTGGAAAACTTAACCTGATGTTAAATACCAACGATACATCATCTTCTAGAAATTCTCTTTTAGATTATAATTTAGTGTAAATTTTAAACCCTTCATCCATATACTTTCCCATTGTTCAAGCATCACATTATATCCAAAATTCCTTGCCCACTGAATCATACAATGTTTTTACATGTTCATTTTCCAAATTCAATTTCAATAACATTTTATAAATCTTAGCAATAATATATTCATCGTTGCCACACAATGAAAGTTCCCATTTATTTTTTAACAAAGTCAAATCCATAGCACTTTTTATCCAATTTGAACCTTTCTTTCAGTTGCTGATAAGTAAACCAGTGGCAAGCATAACTTTCTGTTTCAAGTTCTTCCCTCGGCTTTAGTATTGGGTCACCAGAATTAAAAGATAAAATTTTACTGTACGCCAGCTAATCTGGGTTTGCCACCATTTCTTTTCTTAAAAAAGCTTCCTGGGGTTACAAACAAAGGGGCAACTTTGTAGAGAGCTTTGTTTTATATTTACTCCAAACTCTTAAGTATGGCACGTCTAACAAAATGGCTATTAAAATCAACATTAACTTTACTTTTGTCATACCATAAGTAGCCGTGCCATCCAAACCTTAATTCATGGCTCTCTAATTTGAGTAGCCTCTTGTTCTGGAGACTCACCCATTCTTTTCCCAGGTTAAACAGCATGCATCAAAATACAATTTCATATGTGGTAGACCGAACCCACCTCTTTCCTTGGCATCTTACAATACCTTACATCTAATTTTTGGTTTTTTTCCCCTTGCCCTATAAACTTAGAGATATCCTTCTGCCATTGTTTAAATGGGTTGTCAGTTGTGAGTATTGGTAACATTTTTTTTTAGTTGAAGCGACTTTACTGTGCTGTAGACCCAGTTCAATCCCAGGAAAGGCCTGGCAATAATAAATTACGCTTTGAATATTATCTGAGTAGGTATGGCATCCAGTAATAGGATATTCACGATTTGGTAGCACTCTCTGTGCTGGAGAGACTGAAAAGAATCTCTTACGGAATAATTTATTTTTATTTCCTAAATAAAAAAGAGAGGGAGAATTTAAAGTCTTTCTGGCAATTTAAAGTCTTTCTGGCCTCTTTTTGGAAGGAATCTCACTTAAAGGAACTGTACTCATCACACACTACTATGAATGAGCTAGATTCTCCAGAACTTTGAAATCTGTCCAGTTCTGCATTTCTTAGCACTCGTCTCTTAGCTCGTCTCTTTAGCCCAGTCCTGGCAAAAAGCAAAAAGTCCTGTCGGTCACTCAGAAATGCAGAATTTAAGAAATCTTATCTGGGTCTACACAGGAGCTAGCTGCGTAGTCATATAGTCTTGCCTTGAGAAGATGATTTTAATGAGAAATTCCCTCAAGCCAGGTTTCTAAAGACAAAGGTAAATTTATCGGGAAAGGGGAATCTTGAAGGGGAAGCAAGAATTGAACAAATTCCAAGCAAAATCAGTGCAGTCTAGCTAGAGTAATTGGAGGTAGTCCTTGATTTACAACAATTTGTTTAGTGACCATTCGAAATTACAACGGCACGGCACTGAAAAAATTGCCAACAGTTTTTTACACAACTATTGCAGTACCTCCCATGGTCATGTGTTCAAAATCGGGACGTTTGGCAACTGGCATGTATTTTTGGTGGTTGCAGTATCCCGATGATCCCCTTTTGCGACCATCTGACAAGGAAAGTCGATGGGGAAGCCAGATTCACTTAACTAGCTTAACAGCTACAGTGATTCACTTAACAACCAGGGCAAGAAAGGTCGTAAAATGGGGCAAAACTCAATAGCTGCTTCGCTTAGAACAGACATTTTGGGCTCATTTGTGGTTGTAAGTTGAGGACCCCCTGTACTTAAATTTTTGTCTGACCAGAGCCTTTCCTATCCTGATTCACTGAATTGATTTTTGCAGTCTCACACACTCCTTCGATGGCATGATAATAACCAATATTGCGGCAAAACCGGAGAGCCCACAATGAAGAATTTGTCTGGGAGCAAACGAATTTGTCATACCAATGGAATCATCTATTATCCACAGGTAGGCCTCCAAATGAAAAAGAATGTGGTCTAAAACCATCCAGGCAGCCAGCGAGATTTGTCTACACTGGCATAAGCTTTTTGTAAATATATATTTTTTAAAACCCTAATTATGAGTTACCCTTAGGATGATTCTTGCAGAATAGCAAAGAAAATTATTGTGTTTTTTTTACTTTACTATATTTCCCAAATGGTCTAAAACAACTTTGAAGCCAATGTGCCACTTCTGTTGATCTCTAAACACTGGGAACATGCAGAGAATTCCCTGTGTCAGTCCTTCTACCAGTGAGTAAATAACAGCATGAAGTTCTCCTGGGTGCCAGTAGAATAAAAGCCATGTCACCCACTCCATCCAAAATGAAAAGAAAATACATTGTTAGCTATCTCCCAAACCATTTATAGCTTAGTTCATATGCTGCGCGTCGACTTGTTTATAAGCAGAAAAGCAAAACAAAAATCCATGCACACGAGCGGTTGATAAGAGGGAGAGCTGCCAAGTTGCCAAGCCACCTTTCTGCCACTCTATTTAATTATCCTTCTCCGCTATGAGGATGGAAGAACAGCATGTTGTGATTTCTGCAACCTTGTGTCTTTCCTAATAGCTGAAAACCAGCTTACACAATATTGTGGTCTTTGGAATGAAAGAGAATGAATATACGTTTCAGATGATCAGGATATTAAAAAGTGTATCAGCGAGAGGGTTGCCTTGAAACTAGGAGACTGGTGGTGTACTGAAGCAAAGATTCCCAATAGCAGGAAAACTCTCTGTCTACAAGTTCTACAGAGCTGCGAGTTTACAAATAGAACATTAAATGTGTTTTTATTTCAAGTAAATTACAATAACCCTCCCAACATGGTAGTTTTCAAAGCTAGCTAGCAATGTATTATCTTTAAGATCCAGCAACCATGTGACCATAAGAGGGATATATGTGCAGCCATTATAACTTTGAAATGGAGGCTTCAGTATCTTTTTGGGCGGTCCATTGTAACTTTGAACTTAGAGGACTACCTGTATTCTCTGATCAGAACTTGTCCCTGTGGTAAAACGTGGTAATTTGGTAAAACATATAATGAGCTTTTGTTTGTTTGTTTGTTTTAAAAATAATTCATTTTAATACCTTAAATAAAAGTAATATTTTAATACTCCTACCTCTGATATTTTCCCAACAACCAGAACCCTGGGAGGTGGGTTGGGCTGAGAGAGAATGACTGGCCCAAGCTCACCCACCTGGCTTTCATGCCTAATGCTGGACTAGAACTCACTGTCTCTTCTAGGCCAGCAGCTTAACTACTGCACAGGTATCTCATCTTTTCTTGATCATCAGTCTTTTCTTTTTTTGCTTTAGCTAGCGATAGCTTTAAGGTTGACTTAATGTGTTCCTGCTGTTGTTATTTTGGTCCAAGGTAAAATGTAAGTGAATCACTCTTGCTGGTCCCATATTCCACACTTCCGTTATTGTGCCCCGAATTGCAACTTCATGTGGTAGCTGGCTAATATAATCATTGTCCTGATGAGTTTGTGCCTTTTTAGATGTCTCCGGTGGTTATTACATTGGTGTCCGATGGGAGTCGATGCCTTCTTGTACGGCAGGCGTCATTTCCTAAAGGGATGTACAGTGCTTTGGCTGGCTTCTGTGATATGGGTAAGAGAGTATGTCCACAGTATGCATTTTTTACCTAATCTGTTTTAACATTATGAATATAGAATTCGAGTTATTTATTTGGTAAATTGATGAAATCTCCTTTTATGACTCAAATCAAGCATCTTTATAGCTTTTTCTGTTAGAACAACAAAAAGGACAATAATTGACAGGTTCTACATTAATTATAAAAATAAATTAAGCAAGTATTTTTGTAAAAAAACAAACCGGCTTTTAACTGCTGTGTAACTGTCAGTGTTATTAGATACGTTTATAGAAATTTATTTATTTAAAACATTTGTACAATATAGCCAATTATTTTAAAACAACCCTGGTTGACTTACAGGTAAACAGTTCATTAAGTATTTTTCTACTTGGCTTTTCTGCTGACATGCAAAAGCTAGCTTAAGTGGCATTAAAAAGAGAAAAGAAAATGAAATACATTTTCTGAAATAAAGCAAAGTGATGGCTACTTTGATATTTTTAAGGGAGTTGTGCTAAGGTCCTGGCAGACTTATTCTTTAAGCATCATCATCATCATGGTTTCATGAAATTTTGATGACTCTTGGCATATGGACAATACTTGGTAAGAAGAAGGGCACGTCAACTCTACTTTCAGTAGATCATATTCCATTTTTTAAAAAATCCTGATATTCAACTTTCTTTTATGTCAGTAAGAGGTTTTATACTTATGCTGTCAACATTAAAGATACAAAGATTGGTTATGAAGACGTCCTTCATCATGTTTTCTGCTCCCAGGTGAGAGTCTAGAAGAGACAGTCCAACGAGAAGTTGCTGAAGAAGTAGGCCTAGAAGTGAAATCTCTCTGGTACTCTGCATCTCAGCACTGGCCATTCCCAAACAGCATCCTCATGATAGCTTGTCATGCATTAGTGCATCCCCTACAGAGCAAAGTAAGAATGCTGGTAGAATCCTACTTTGATTTTATTTGATACTAGTTTATATATGAGAACCTAACCTAACCTTTCTTGAACTCGGATCTTCCTTTCAGATACAATATATTGGACTTACTATTCCAATTACTTTCTGGAACTTCTGAACGTTATAATTCTATGCATTTTGAGGCTGCTGAGATCCCTAAAAACTGACAAATAATTCTTATTCACTTTAGTTCTTTGATGTTTTATGAAATTAATGAAAAACAATTCTGGATCATGTCCTTCCCCAACCCAACTTTTCTATATATGCTGCCTGGTGAGCATATGATTGTAAAAGTCATGGATATCTGTTAGATTATATCATGAGCTTTTTCTTTGAAGAGAATACTTAATGTATAAATCTTCCATTGTAGCCTCTGTAGTATTTCTCTAAAGCAGGTTATAGGCCAGTGATGGTTAACCTTTTGGACACCAAGTACCTAAACCGGAATATGCGCATGCATGCTGGAGCACCGGAAACCCGAAGATGGGCTAGCCGGTGCGCATGCGTGCGCCGGCCACCTGATCTTTGGGTTTTCAGCGCACTGGCCCGCTGATCTTTGTGTGCGCCAGAGTGCCAGAAATGCAAAGACCAGCTGGCCGGCCTGTGCGTGCCGGAAACCAAAAGAGCAGCTGGTGATGGTGTGTGTGCCCACAGAGAGGGCTCTGCGTGCCACCTCTGGCATGCATGCTAGAGGTTCGCCATTATGATTATAGGCTGTTACTGCATGTGGGGAAAGGAGTTTGGGACAATAAATTCTTGCCTTCTGTTGAACCTGGGATGAAGCTGGCATTTGAACTGAAGGCAGTGTTGTGTTCCTACTCAGTTTTAGTTGTAGCTATGGCTAATGCACTAATGCACCTTCAGTAGAAGACAAACATTTTTTTTCAATTTATTTTCAATTATTTCATTTACAGTGTTCAATCAATACTCAGGAGCTTGAATCTGCCAGGTGGTTCAGCCATGAGGAAATGGTGAAGGCACTTGAACGGGAACCAAGGCCTTCTAAAGAAACGGATGACAGTACCTCTTTTTGGGTGCCACCCAAACAAGCTATAGCTCGACGGTTGATCCAGGAATGGGTGAAGCAGAAAACTTCTTAGTTTTAAAAAATATACAGGGGGATAATGGTAATTTTATATCTGATGTCTTCCATATTTTGTGCAGAAGATACTGCACAAGTACACCATATTAGGTCCTTTAACATATTGTCTTGAAAATTAATTGCTATAGAAATCACTGAATGGATTTGGAATGAGAGGTTGATATCCCCATATGGCAATAATATGTACTTTATTACCATAAAGTCTAATATAATTAGACTAGCAAAACTAGTCTAAACCGCTGTTCCTTTTGAAAATGAGTAAGAATTGGGTGTATTCTTGGGATTTCTTAGTAAAGCCATTTGTGGCCAAACCTGGCCCTTGAATTGCTTGCTTGCTCCTGGAAGCATCCTGACCAACTGGGGTTGGGAATGAAATTAAAATTCTTGATCACCAGAGGACTATCTATGACCAATTTTGCCCTTTTTAGGACTCGTCAGGTCCACATAGCCGTTATAGTTAGTATTAGCCTTACATGGTTGACTTTATCCGTTGGACTCCTCTTCCATCTTTTTAAACAGATGCCTCCTGTCTCTAAAAATAATGCAGTGGTTTGCTAAATATACATGTTCCCCAACTGAAGTTCGGTTCTCTCATTCTTCCTGTGAGAATTCATGTGAATTTAAAGGATTCTGATGGGGGTGGAGGAAAGTTCATTTATATTTGAAAAGTTCCTAATTATACACACACAAGCAAAAAGGGGAAAAGCAAGCTGAGGTTGGGGGTGGGGGGGGGGGGTGTTATATTTTCCCAGCATACTTCACTGAATGAGTTAAAGATCTAAAGACTACTTTCAGCTAATCTGCTAATTCTGTTTAAATTTAACCTTCCATTTCTCTTTGCTTTGGTTTGTGGGTAGGGCCTAAAGGCAGCTCATTCAAATAGGTTATTTTATAAAAAAATAATAAATGATTTAGTTCAGTAACCAGGTTAAAATTGTGTGAATTCAGACAGAATATTGATTTAGTGTATTATATGGAGTTTACTGGAGCTTATGTGCTTTGGAGGGTAGATCCTAGCACTTTCTTATACAAGTAGTTCTCTATTTACTACTGGTTGCTTAGCAACTGTTTGAAGTTTCAACGGACCGCCTCAGGGTTACTAATGGGTTACTCAGATTCAAAGTTCCAACTGCTGCCCTCCTCCCTGCAGTCACATGATTGCATTTTGGGCACTTTGGCAACTGGCTAGAATTTATTGCCATTTGCAGCATTCTGAAGTCACGTGGCCATGATTTGTGATAAGTTTTGCCAGAAACGAGTTTATTTCCAGTTTCCAGCAAAAAAAAATAAATCCATTGCAGACAATGAATTTGCTTAACAACAACAGTGGCTTTGATGATTTACTCAATGACTCCTTCAAAAAAAGGTAGTAAAATTGGACATGTTCATATGATGACCCAGGTAACACCAGCATGGGCTACTATTGTAATTTGGGGTTCAATTATGATCATAAATTGAGAACCATTTGTATTTGAGGACTGAATGTTTTACCGTTTTTCTTCGTCTCACTATTTTGTTTTCTATGAAATACATGAACCGTTGAAGCAGTCATCTCAGTTGGGAGTATTTATATTTGGGGTTCAAATAACAATAGCACTTAGATTTATATACCGCTCCATTCCCTGGGCGGTTTAAAGAGTCAGCATATTGTCCCCAACAATCTGGCCCCTCATTCGACCTCGGAAGGATGGAAAGCTGAGTCAACCTTGAGCAGATCAGAATCAAACTCCAGGCTTTGGGCAGTGTTTGCCTGAAATACTGCATTCTAATCACTGCACCACCACAGCTCCTTGGTAGTTGTTTTGTAAAATTGTGATGCTTCCAATTTTGCAAAATAAAATATTTACTAAAAATGTCAGTTACATCCACATGTTTCCAAAGGTTGTCCACTCTAAGAGAAATTGTGGCTGATAAAACACTAGATTATCCTTTTGCACAGGAAGAAATGCTGCTTCTATGATCTTTACCTTAACGGTACCTGCTTCCTGTTTGACATTGCAGAGAGAACTTTGCTTTCAAAGCAGATTTCTATTTCTCTAAAACTCCGAGGGTTCTTGTCCATAACAGCATTATAAAAAACAAAGTGCATGAGGCAGATTGAGGGAGGTTATGGAATTCTGATATCTCCCACTTCTAAATTATGCTACTAAACAAGGCAAAATGTCCATATGCCAGTTCTACTTCTTTCCTATTTCCTGCTCATTTAGTATTTTTTATTTCTTTATAATATTTGGATCTTTAATTCTCCAAGGTTTCTAAACTTTCAAAAGCAGTTTTGGATCAATAGGAACAACTAGCAAAAAAAAAAAAAGGGCGGGGGAGGAGAGAAAGTGAAACAAAATAGGGCCACTGCTTTATTTTGTTTTAAAAGTGTTGGTATAAATATAGTATCACTCAAAAGGTGGTTTCTCCATTTGTGGATATTTTCAGGATAGGATTCGTATGCCCATAATTTGCTTTAATCAAATATTATCTGTGATAATATGCCAGCAGAGAAGAGGCTCTTTTGCAAATGAAACATGAATGTGGAAATGTGATTTCCACATTCCCATGTGACTCCTCTCCTGCACGAGCTGCATTGGCTCCCGGTGGACTTCCGGGTGCACTTCAAGGTGTTGGTGATCACCTTTAAAGCGCTCCATGGCTTAGGGCCGGGGTATTTACGGGACTGCCTTCTGCCACCAATTGCCTCCCACCGGCCAGTTCGCTCCCACAGAGAGGGCCTCCTTAGGGTACTGTCAGCCAGACAATGCTGGCTGGCGACTCCCAGGGGGAGAACCTTCTCTGTGGTGGCACCTACCCTCTGGAACGATCTACCCCCAGAGATACGAGTGATCCCAGACCTCCGGACTTTTCGTTGGGCCCTGAAAACACACCTTTTACAGTTAGCTGGGCTGGCCTGATTTTATTTGGTTTTAAAATTCAATATTGATTTTAAATTGGAATATTTTAATCTATATGGGCCAAATTTTATATAATTTATTTTAAATAATTAGTTTTAACTTTTTTGTATAATTGTTTTATTATGGCTGTTCACTGCCCTGAGTCCGAAAGGAGAAGGGTGGTATAAAAGTTTAATTAATTAATTAATTAATTAATTAATTAAATAAATAAATAGGATCAATAAGCCAGTTGTAATTGTAATGATTGAAAGATGTGAGTTGGTAATTTAATTCTTGCAGTTTTTTCTTAAGTGAGTCTGACATAAAACCAAAATCCAGATTTTGTCTAGGAGTTTTTGCTGATTCTCCCAATATGAATTTTACCATTTCAAAATCATATTTTTGTACTTGCCTTTCTACAAAAATCATTATTGAAATGATGAAAATTCTGTTTTTCTGCCAAGATGATTTAAGTTTCAAGTTTCAAAGCCTTTATTGTCATTGTACATCATGTATACAATGAAATGGGTTTAGCCTCTACTGGTGCAGTCCATGAAAGAATACAAGACATCATGAATAATATAAAGAATAATCCTTATACAAGTGGTTAGCAAAAAAACCTAGTCATACAATTCCATATGTACGTCATATTTTTATTTATTTATTTATTTGTTTGTTTTTTTGTTTGTCAAACACGTACAAGATGTATGGTATGAACATAAACATAAAGGAAGTGAATGCAAATAAACGGGATAGTAAGACAGAGACCGTAGGCACGCTGGTGTGCTTATGCATGCCCCCTTTACGGATCTCTTAAGGTGTGAGATCCATGGTAAAAAGTTTGAAGTTGAAACTGAGGGTTTGAGACTAATAATGGAGTTGGCTAGAGCATTCCATGCGTTGACCACTCTTGCTGAAATCATATTTCCTGCAATCGAGATTGAAGCGTTTTACCTTGAGTTTGTATTAATTGTTTGCCTATGTACTATTGTGGTTAAAACTGAAGTTGTTGTTGACAGGCAAGACATTGTAGCAGACAATTTTGTGTACTATGCTTAAATCGGACCACAGGCAGCGCAATTCCAGATTGTCCAAGCCAGGGGTGGGTTCCAATTTTTTTACTACCGGTTCTGTGGGCGTGGCTTGGTGGGAGTGGTTTGGTGGTCATGTGACTGGGCGTGGCTTGGTGGTCATGTGACTGTGTGGCCAACTTGACATCACTCACGTCAAGGGTTAGGGTGCCTGGCCTCTCCTCACCTCAAAGGCCTCAACGAGATACAATTTCCCTATTTATTTACTACTACTGAACATTCAAAATATACTATTTAATTCTATGTACATATCCCATATGTGTACATACATATTACATAGTATAGAGTGTATATAGGCACACAAAAAGATACATTATCTACTATATATACTGTATGTGTATGTACACAAAGAGAGAGCTCTTTTAAAACTAAACATATTCAACCTCACTTACTACATTTGGAAAAACACACCCAGAATCCACTTTGCCATACATTTAACTATAACTTCTATAGTTATAGTTAAACTATAGAACATTACACACACCTTCAGATATTCTTCCCTACCTAGCTTGCACATCACTGTTAGAGTCAGGAGAGGTCATGGATTGAGTAAAATGTGGTGAAAGTCACTTAATGACGCTCTTGTTTAGCAACCAAAATTTTGGGCTCAATTGTGGTCATAAGTCAAAGTAAACTAGTCCTAGTAAACTCCTTTTCCTTTCTGGCAATTTTTCCCTCTGTTGGAGGCACCAAAACAATCTAGATGATATAAGGTTTCCTGCTGGAGCAGAGGGTTCGACTAGATGGCCTTCAAGGTCCCTTTCAGCTCTAGATTGCTATCCTGTTTCAAAGTGACTTCTGAAGCCACGTCTAGTGCCAGGGTTTGTGGTCCTTCCTTCCTTCCTTCCTCTTTTTCTCTTTCTCTTTCTCTTTCTCTTTTTCTCTTTCTCCCTCCCTCCCTTTTTCTTTCTTTCTCTCTTTCTCTCTCTTTTTCTCTCTCTCCCTCCCTCCTTTCCTCCTTAAATGCCAGCAAAACCCACCACTTTGCTCCTAAAGTGGTCTAGGGCAGAGGTCTTCAATCATGGCAACTTTTAGATTTGTGGACTTCAACTCCCAGAGTTCCTCAGCCAGCAAAGCTCCCAGAGTTCCTCAGCCAGCAAAGCAAAGCTGGCTGAGGAACTCTGGGAGTTGAAGTCCACAAATCTTAAAGTTGCCAAGGTTGGAGACCCCTGCCTTAGGAAAACAATCCACATTGCTAAAACAAACAACCCACATTGCTTCTGTTTTAGGGGAGGAGGTTCAATTCATTCATAATTTGCGAAGCAAATTAAAGCCTCTTTCTCTCCTTCTCTCCCTCCCTTCCCCTGCTTCCCTTTTACCTTTGTTTAATCCTCTGAAATATTTTCTCTCCCAGGCAAGAAGCAGCAGGGGACAGAAGCAGCAGCCACTGACTTGGAGACCACATGGAGCCCTTCACGTGTTCTCCGGCAAGCTGTTTTCTCTCCCCTGCTCTCTTCCTGGGAGAGAGAGAGAGAGTTTTTTGCAGCACTGTGCTTTGGGGACCCATCCAGAAAGCCTGGCACAGAGAAACAGCCAGGTTGAAAGCCGGTACTTTCAGCACCCACGAGGAACCATTCTTTGGCCCCAGCCATGTGTTTTCAAGCTCGGGCTGCTTGGAATGAAAAGCTATTGCATGAAAACACATGGCTGGGGCTGAGGAGTGGTTCCTCATGGGTGCTGACTTGCCTTCCCTTCTACCATCA
>WNWU01000021.1:4905484-5009420 GCA_012654045.1 Ptyas mucosa | reverse complement strand
GCATTGAGGAAAGCCCTCCCGAATGACCCTGGCCAAAATGGCTTCAAATGCCTCAGGAATCTGGGGAGTAGCCTCCTGGGGAGAAGGATCCAGCGGAATAGGGTCTGGAGAGATGGCGGGAGATGAAGGGGCCTCAGATCCCGTTTGAAATAATGGTTCTTTTCCTGGAGGAGGAACCGGACTTGCTGGAAGGGGACGATCCAGATAGAGCTCCCTGACACTGTGGCCATCGGCCTAGACAATGGACCAAGGACGTGAAGGCGGCTGCGAAAGAGGCGGAGGAGCCGAGCCAGAAGCCTGCTGAGAAGCTTTGGAGAAAGCCTTTTCCATTGCCTTATGGCGACGCTGTTCCACCCTGGACGAGGTGGAGGTGGTGGAGGCAGAGGAAGCCTTACTGGCTTTAGCTCTCTTTGCTGGGGGGGAATGCCCCAAAGCCCCCTTAGATGGGCCAGATGAGTGATGGCTGTGGCCAGAGGAGGTGGATGCTGACTGGCATTTACGGCCCTTAGAGTGCTCCGCCATTTGAGGGGAAAAATATGCAATCAAAATGGCTGCTGCTATAAACGCGCGCCTTTAATGGCCGCTAAAATAAAGAGACTCACAAGCTGAGTATCCTCGCTTCTGAACCCAGCAGGCTCCCAATCCTCCTCAGTTCGTTCTCCTTCGAATTACCAGCAGGTAAAATAGAGAGGCAGAATCGCTAGCTCAAGGCTATTACTGCGATAAACAGAGCGGCGAGGGAGGCTCCAGCTGATTAGAACAGCTGCTAGGCTAAATGCCGTTACAACGCAACGCTGTCTGTCTGAGGCGATTGGAAAGCTGATTACAGCAAATCAGCCAACAAATTCCAAGTCAGAGCCCCGGCTAGCGCCAGAGATAAGCCCTTCCAAAAGAAAGGAGAAAAGAATACCTTTCAAAAAGGCAGAATCTACAGGACAGCTGGAAGACACGTCTATCCAGCATAGATCAAGTCGAAACACTGGGCCAAGAGGGCGGAGCTATGCAAATTTGCCAGATTCGATCTGTTCGAGATTGGGAACAAACGAAAGGCCGAGCTAAAGCAACATGGTTTATTATAACAATCAAGGATTAAAATGTAACGTTTACAGGTCACTGCGCAGTCGCTATTTTATTGCAGCTGCTCAACTCGCATGACCAATAAACCTCTTCACATCTTCCCGCTGGCTGAGCTATCAAACTCAGCCAATCGGGACACTTCCAGGTTGCTGGGCGGACGCTCGTCAAACTGTAACACGATCCATGCTGCATAGAGGAAGTCTTCCCCTGTCTGACTGCCGTTTCTTTCCTTTGGAGAAACCAGGTATCCCCTTCTTGCTGTCAGAATGCTTTAAAGTTTAATAATTTTTTTTTTGAAAAAAGCATTGAATTCAACTTGATATTAACTCGAATTTGTTTTTGTGACCATAAAATGCTTGTAAATTACTATTTGAAGGTTCAGCATTAAATGTAAGAATATAAATGCATGTCTTAATACCGAGAATTACTATTTAACCTGTTTTGCATAATGTTTTTTTCAAAATGGTGCAGTAATAGTCATTATCGACTTTAGGCATCCATTTGAGCATGCTTTCTATGTCATCTTGTTTTACTTTGGATACTATGTGTACCTGTAACTCTGTCTTAGGCACAGGCAATTTAACAGATGCAGCAGGCGGTGTTGGTAAGCAGGTTTCCCGCGAACACTCCTTGTCTTCTTTTAAAAGGCATGCATGGTGACCATGTTCCAATTTTCCACAACGAAGGTTGTCTTGAACATTACTGTTGAACGGGTCTGGGTGAATTTTAGTTGTGAAACTTTAGCATACGGCACATTACTGTACTGAAACTGCTTTGACCACTTGGAGTAATTTTTAAAATGTGGAGGCTTCATCTGGATGATTTTGAACGGCAGGCGTTGCTTGGCTTTTTTTAGCAATCTTAGTAAAGAAACATGTGAAAACGGACGTTGCTTACCTGAACGTCCCTTCTCGGCGCGCTGATGGAGAATCCAAAGCGTGGGTTATTCACTGTGAGTTTGTCAGAGACTGAGTGTGTGTGTTCCTTTAAATTTTGCCTCGGTTCCGCCTCCTCTTCTCGGCTGATGTCAGTTTAGTTCACGAAGAGAAAGGAGAGTCCAGATGAAGGCCAGACACCCCACTGGACCGGGAAACGTCAAATAGGAAAGGAGGGTTGGATTCTCCACCAGCGCTCCGAGAAGGGACGTTCAGGTAAGCAACGTCCGTTCTCCAGCGTGCTGCTTGGAGAATCCAAAGTGTGGGATATACCCAAGCAAGTCTATTTGGGGGGGCCAACAGACCGGTCCGGGGCAGGTACAGAGGCAGTGATCGATTGCAGCACCTGGCGACCAAAGGAGGCATCAGCCGCAGCAAAGGATTCAATTTTATAATGTCTAATGAACGGAGACAAGGTAGTCCATGTGGCCGCTCTGTAGATTTCAGCAACCGAGGCCTGGGTTGCCCATGCCGCGGACGTTGAGGCGCTCCTAGTAGAATGCGGCAGGACTTTGCCCAGGAGAGGCTTGCCTGACAAGGTGTAAGCTTTACAGATGCAGGCTTTCAGCCATCGACCTATAGTGGTAGCGGAAACTTTCTTGCCAAGAGACGCCAGAAGAAACGAAACAAACCGGGCTAGGAGTGACGGAAGGACGAGGTACGCTTGATGTAACAACGAAGAGCCCTCCGAACGTCAAGCATATGCCAATGGCCCTCCAACGGGTGTCGCGGCTCGGCAAAAATCCAGAAGGACCAGTTCCTGCGTACAATGGAATAGCGAATTGACTTTTGGCAGGAAAGAGGGGTCCAGGAGTAGGACAACTCTATTAGAGTGGAAAATGCACAAATCGTCCCAAACAGACAGCGCTGCCAACTCTGAAATCAGTCGCGCAGATGTGATTGCGATGAGAAAGACAACTTTGAGGGTGAGGAGACGTAAGCCGATAGACCCCAGAGGTTCAAAGGGGGGTGGATGTGAGGGCTTGAAGTACGAGCGGCAGGTCCCAGGTAGGGTAGCGATGAAGTCTGGGAGGGCGGAGATTAGAGGCCCCCCGCAGGAAGGACCGAATCGGCGGATTGCGGGATAGAGTCGTCAGCCGGCGGTGAGAACGGTGTCCAAAGCGGCGACATGTCTGCAGAGAGTGCTCGCCGCGAGACCCTTATCAAAGCCCGCATGGAGAAAGTCTAAGACGTTGGATGCCATGGCCGAAGTGGGATTGGAGTGCTTGGAGGCGCACCAAGAGCAAAAGGAGCGCCAGGTTGTGTTGTAAATCCTCGTAGAAGGCCGCCTTGAGGCCTGGATGATAGAGATAACCCCTCCGGAAAGGTTGTCTTTGGTCAGGCGGATCCTCTCAAGTTCGAGACGGTAAACTGCAACCATTGGGGTTCTGGGTGCAGTATGACCCCCTGGCTGAGATAGATTTTGTGGTCCGGTGTCCGCCACGGGGGGGGGGCAATCGAGAGGCTCACCAGGTCGGTGAAGTACGATATGCGCGGCCAGTGTGGAGCTACAAGGAGGACATCCGCTTGTTCCAGGAGAATCTTCCGGATCATCCTCGGCAGGAGCGGGAGGGGAGGGAAGGCCAGGGGCAGAGGAGGGCTTCGATGCCTTCTGCCGTGGGACACTAGAACCAGGAGAAAAATCTCGGAAGCTGAGCGTTGGTCTGATGTGCGAACAGATCGAGAAGAGGCCGGCCGAATCTCGCGGAGAGCTGTTGGAAGAAGGATGGGTGAAGGCGCCACTCCGTGTGGTCGATTTGTTGTCGGCTGAGCCAGTCCGCTTGACAGTTGTCAGTCCCGGAGATATGCTCTGCCGTCAACGAGCAAGTATGAATCTCTGCCCAATTCAGAAGCTTGGCTGCTTCCTCCATCAACGGCACTGATTGTGTTGTCCCTTCGCGGTTTCGTCCGCCTTTGCTGTCATGTCTGTGAGGATTCGATCATGTTTGCCCTCCACGAGGGTTGGAATTGGAGGAGGGCTAGCCGTATCGCGCGGAGCTCAAGCCAGTTGATGTCGTTGGCCGCCTCCCCCGGAGACCAACTACCTTGAGTGACATGGTTCAGAAGGTGGGCGCCCCAGCCCGACAGGCTCGCGTCCATGGTGTCTGACACGCAGGGCGGGTCCTGAAATAGGCATCTGGAGCGCAGGGATGGCGAGTTCCACCAAAGTAAGGAGTCGCATACGTCCGGCAGTAACTGAACCCGGGATCTGGAGTTGCTGTGACAAGTTCTCTGAAACGGTAAGAGGTACCATTGCAGGGGCCAGGAATGGAATCTGGCCCAGGGGACGACTGAAATACATGATATCATTTTTCCTAACAGAGTGGATAGAAGCAGCAATGGTACTCGTGGAAGCGTCAATATCTGAGACGCCAAGGACCGGATGCTGAGACGACGGTCCTCTGAGAGAAACACCATGCCCAGGCGAGAGTCCAGAACCGCTCCCAGGTGCAGAATCCGGGTCATCGGCTGAAGGTGGCTCTTCTCAACGTTGAGCATGAACCTGTGCGACCGGATAGAGGAAGTCACCACCTCGAGATCCCGCAGTGCCTGACTGTGCGACGACAACAATATGAGGATGTCGTCCAGGTAGCAGTAAAGCCGCATGGGGATCACCCGGAGGAAGGCGGCTACTGCCGCCAACATCTTTGTAAACGTCCAGGGAAGCGATGATAGGCCGAACGGCATGGCCCGGTACTGAAAGTTCTGACCGTCGTAGGTAAACCGAAGGAAACGGCAGTGCGCTGCACGGATGGGAATATGCAAGTACGCATCCTTCAGGTCGATGGACGTCATCAGGTCCCCTGTACGAATGCAATCCAATATCGACTGTAGCGTTTGCATCTTGAACTGATGGTACTTGATAAACTTGTTGAGTGCTTTTAAATCCAGAATCCCTCTCCATCCCCCCATTGGCCACCAGGAAAAAGATGGAGTAGAAGCCGGTCCCTTGGTGTTGAATAGGGACCGGCTGTATGGCCCGGATGTCCAGGAGATGTCGGATTTGCTCCTCCATCAGGCTCCGCTTTCCAGGTTTTGAGGAGACGGGACACCGAATGAACCGGGGAGGAGGTAGCTGAATTTCAGTATAAGTCCAAGATGCACTGTCTGCCGGACCCATGTGTCCGTAGTGGTCAGCTCCCATTGGCCCCTGAAAAGGTGCAGGTGACCTCCAATGGGAGCCAAGCGAAGGTAGTCACTTTCGCCTCTGGTAGGGACGGCTGCCCGCCCCTTGGAAGGGTCTCTTAAAGGAGACTCTGTCTCGAAAGGAGGACCTATCTGACGGTCTGAAGTATCCAGAATTGCTGGGGCGGTACTGAAAGGACCCACTGGGCCCGGAGTTAGCCCAAAAGGGCGGCCGCTGTGGATACGGGGAATAACGACGTTCACCACGTCGGAATGAAGTCGACATTACCTTCCGTTTGTCTTTATCCTCGACAAGGATGGGAGTAAGCGCATCGCCAAACAGATCCGAGCCCTTGAACGGGATAGTGCCAGTTGCCATTTTGTTTTATTGTCCGCTCTCCACTGACGTAGCCACAATAGGTGACGGGAGGAAACGGTGGTGGCAAGGGACTAAAGGCGAATTTGGCCGCGTCCAATGATGCATCGGCGCAGTACTCAGTGGCCGCCACCAACTTATTGATGTCTTGGTGTAGATGCTTATCATCCGGAGGTAGGCGATCCTGCAGCTGGCGGAGCCAGATGAGGGAGCCGCGGTTGAAAAAGGACGCCAATGTGGCAGTCCTGATCACCCACGTGGCTGCCTGATGGTTCTTTCGTAGAATGACCTCTGCCCTTCTGTCCTCCGTATGCAGACCGTCTGCGACATTGTTAGTGAGAACCGACGAGGTCCGTTGAACCACTGGACCGTCCACAGCTGGTAATTGCAACATGTCTTGAAGATTAGGGGCGGAGCAATACAATTTCTTATCCAAGCCGTTTGGGGCTGGCATGGAACTTGGTAGTCCCCATGGCCTCTGGACGATCTCCGAAAAAAGTTGAGGGCAGGGAATAAAGTCCTGGGCTGCCGCTTGAACCTGAAAAAGACCATCGGATGGGAGAGAGGATGTCAAGGCAGCCTGTTGGTCGGAGGGGCCGGCCAGGTTCGTGGAGACCTTTGCCTTGTGGAGCAGGGATTTGAATAAGGACGGGTGGAAAAGTCTGGTCATCGGGGGCCTGTCTGGTAAAAGGCCCTCGTCCTCTGAAAATTCCGAATCCCTATGGTCGTCGTCCTCCCAGTTAGAGTCCTCACTATAGATGGAGTCCTGGTAGTATTCGTAATCGACGTAACAACCTGATCTGGTCGCGGCTAGAGACTGCGGAGATGGCTGTGGAAGTGGGGCAGCAGGAGCCGGTGTTCTGTAGATGATGTGTAAGCAGTCATATTGTACAAGTTAAGTTTACGGTTGTAAAAAAAACTGCTTGTACCAAGATTTTGGAGAATGATGACATTCTCCATGTCAAAACATATTACTAGCCTTTTGTCTCCTCTTTCTTCCTGTCTGTGATCTCTCATTAAATTCTTCTGTTGGATATACGAATCATTTCTTTTGTAGCATGTCTTCTATCTGCCCAATTGAAGAGGCAATTTTATGTTGCTCGCAAAGGTGACAGTGATTTTTTTGGGTACATAGAATGCCAGGTTAAGTTCATTGTTGAATACAGTTTGATAATAAGAGAGTTTGAGTGGTTCAGTTCCTGCTTCCCTGCTTTTTTCTTTATAGAGCTTGTACATGATGCTTACACTCAATGAAGTTTCGAGGTACTCTTTTTTAGTTCTAGCATGATAATAATGTGACTCCACCCTCAGAAATGAATTAATATGTTCAATTACTGTTTGATTGTAGCAAAGAATTGCTTATGAGGGTGCTTTCCCCTCTTGTCTGTAGGTGGGATATCTGTTACTAAATTTTTCTGGCAATGGTAGTTGTACACTGGCCTTTGATTGCTTGCCAGTGTTCCTAGATACTTTGCAAACAAGAATTGCTGCATTTCTTACATACATATGGTAGAAAAAACTGAATTTGCACCTAGCAGGTCTTTTTTTTTTGGTGTGGATGACGCACGGATTCCCTGCGTGTAGTTTTGCCAATGTAATGTAACTTTTCATTAGGGCTCATAGCATTGTATGTTCTAATTATTGCTTCATGTTCCTCAGTTGTCACTGTTGTAAAGCAAGCAAATTTGCAATTCTGCATACAGTCCTTTTGTGAGTTAATTTTTTTAGCAGGTACAGTTTTTCCACATCTGCTTACATATCCTTCCCCCCTCTGACACTTTTTTTCCTAATATTGGCTCAAGTTTTGGGTCGTCTCTGTCTCTTCCTCGTAAGTTTTTTCGATGTTACTACTGGTGTGTCAGTGTTTACTTGATTGTCAGTATAAATAGGAGGATTGGCAGAAACATCCATTTCTTGTCTAGAACAAAATAAAATATTCACTTATTAAAGTCAACTTAATTCACACCATCTTACTTTTGCATTTTCGATGTTATTAACACCAAACAAAACTTAGGAACCTCTGTTCTGCCAAACTCTCTCCTCCACACCTTCCTCACTAAAGACTTATGCCTGTTTAAGCTATTATGATAGATTACATAGTTCAAACTGCAGTTCCCTGAAACATGTACCTTATTTTTTGGAGTATTTTAGAGCACCTTTTTTCCCCCTAAAAGAGGGTGAAAATTTGGGTGCGTCTTATACACCAAACATAGCTCTCCCCAAGCCTCTGAAACAGAGGTTTCAAAGGCTGAAAAAAAAAGCAAGGCGCAGAGCTCACAACTTAACAAACCTGTTCCTAAAGTTCACCTCTTGGAACAGCTACTGGCGATATTCCGGGAGGTCAATCCATCCCAATCAGCCTTTTCCTTATTTTCCTCCCCAAATACTAAGGTGCGTCTTATACTCCAGTGCCTCTTATAATCTGAAAAATACTGGTATATTCGAGTGTGAGTCATAGCCATAATTATTACTAGGATCAAAATGCAGGGTTCCGGGCCTGCATTGTAATAACGTTAGTGAATGGTATAGACTTAAAGCACAGAATACTCACTCATTTTCAATTAATAGTTCCATGTCCGATTGGTCAACCTCAGTGTCTTGAACATACTCGGATCCACTCGGTTCATATATCTGGTTTTTTTTTTAGAGTATAAGACACACCGGACTTTAAGATGCATCTAGATTTTAGAGGAGGAAAACAAGGAAAAAAGTATTCTAAACCAAATGGTGTAGTAATATATTATTTAATAAAATACCAGTATAGCACAATAATTTTTACAACCATGTACACTTTTTACAACCATGTACGCTTTATACAACCATGTAAAGTCAACGGCGGTATTAAGAAACATCATCACTGTCATTAACAAATGAGAGCCTTTAAGGTTCAAGCACTCCTCTAATTTTCTGGAAACCCCAAGAACTCATCATTGTCACTGGTGTCAGAGTTTAGGAAGCTCAGTTGCTCACAATCACTTTCTTCACTACCTTCATAAATGATAATATCTTCAGTTTCATCTAAGACATTGCTAATGCCACATTTTTTGAAGGACCGTGTAACAATTTCTTTTTTTTATTGAAAAGTTTTACAATTACAAATTTCTCCCCCTTTTCCCCCCCCTTCCCCAACATTATAAAATACATATACAAAAAATATAGTTCCCTCCCAATACCACCCTAACCCTCCCCCTCCACCCCTTTCCCTCCCATCCCCCTTGACTTCCATTATATGCAATACTAATAATCCCAAACAATATATATGTTAATCATCCTTCTGTATCTTTTTCTATATTTACTAGCATAATCATCAATCCCTCTCAGCTGAAAGCTACATAATATTTTCTAGTCTGATACTTATTCTGTATATACTCAATCCATTTATTCTATTCCTGTATATACTTCTCATGCGTCTGGTCTTTTAAAAAGGCTGAGATCTTCGCCATTTCTGCAAATCCAGCCATCTTCTGAATCCATTGGTCCGCAGTCGGTAAGGCATCACTCTTCCAGTATTGGGCAATCAACAACCTAGCTGCTGTCACCATATACAGAATCAATTTTGTTTCACCCAATGTCAAATCTTTAAGTATACCCAATAAAAATAATTGCGGAAAAAATTGTATTTTTTTCTTTAAAACATTTTGCATAACCCACCATATTTTTATCCAAAAAGCCCTCACTTTTTTGCAAGTCCACCATATATGATAATATGTAGCATCTAAACACTCACATCTCCAACATTTTGGCTGCACGTTAGGGTACATACAGGACAATTTCTTGGGGTCTAAATGCCATCTATAAAACATTTTATAAACATTTTCTCGTAAATTTTGTGACTGTGTAAACTTAACATTCTGAACCCATATCTTTTCCCATGTTTCCATCATAACTGGTTGAGAGAAATTCTGTGCCCATTTAATCATACAATCTTTAACTAACTCATTTTCTGAATCCCTTTCTAACAAAACATTATAAACTCTCTTAATGTGCATTGGACCTGTCTCCTTTATCTGTCTAACCAATTCTACTTCATATTCCATTAAACCAGTTTGTTGATCTTCTTTCCATCTCATCTGTAGTTGATTGTACTGCAACCAGGTCAAAGAAATCCCTTCTTCCAACAGCATGTCCAAAGTCTTCAGTCGCCATCTGCCCTCTTCAAAATAAAGTAACTCTTTATATAAAAAACCCCCGAGTGACTTAATATTTGTATTCCACATGGTATCAGCAAGATCCAGCCAAAACGGAATCTTATAATCCCAGTTAGTTCGGTGCTTCCTCCAGATTCTCATCAAGGCATTTCTAAGTAGATGACTATTAAACACTTTATCCACTTTATTGTCATAAAATAAGTATGCATGCCATCCCCAAACAAGGTCGTGACTTTCTATATTCAGCAATTCAGTCTTAGTTTTCCCAAACCAATCACTTATTTGTGTCAATGCAGCTGCTTCATAATATAATCGAAGGTTTGGAAGTTTAAGATCACCTCTCTCATGAGTATCTTGCATGATTTTCAATTTCACTGTCAGTTTTTTTTCATTCCAAATAAATTTATTCACTCTTTTTTGCCATTCTAGCAGTGGTTTATCTGATTTGAGCACCGGTATCATTTGAAATAAAAAAATAAATCTAGGTAAAACATTCATCTTTACTGCTGATATTCTTCCAAGCAGTGATAACTGCAGTTTCTTCCAATTTTGCATATCTTTTTGTATCTTTTGCCACAGAACCTCATAATTATTTTGAAACAATTTTACATTTGAGTCTGCGATTTGTACTCCTAAGTATTTAACCTTTGAATTGAATTTCGAAACCTGCCATTCTTTCCAGTTCCTTTTTTTTACTCTCTGTCAAATTTTTAACAATCATTTTAGTTTTTTTCTGGTTCAGTCTAAAACCAGATACCATGCCGTAATCTTCTATAATATCTTTCATCTGGATTATTGATTTCATAGGTTGTGATAGGGTAACAACCAGATCGTCTGCAAATGCCTTAGTTCTATAGTCCTCTTGCCTTATGACTATTCCATTCAAAGAGTTCGAGTCCCGTATTGCATTAAGTAAGACTTCTAGAGTTAGAATAAATAATAGTGGGGATAATGGACAACCTTGTCTGGTACCTTTTTGTATATTGAAATTCGATGTTAAACATCCATTAATAATAAGTTGTGCATATTGCTCTTGATAAATTGCACCAATCGCTTGTGTAAACCGCTCCCCCAAATCCATTTTTTCCAAAGTCTTAATTATAAAATTCCAATTCACTCGATCAAAGGCTTTTTCCGCATCCCAAAAAACCAGCACTGCAGAGATCTGTTTATTCTTATCTAGATAGTTCAGTAAATCTATAACTTGCCTGACATTCTCCTTCATATATCTGCCTTCAATAAATCCTGCTTGATCATGATGAATTACCTTTTGGATAACTGGTATCAATCTGTTGGCCAATACTTTGGCAAAAATTTTATAATCTGTATTTAATAGAGATATTGGTCTATAATTTTCTGGTTTCTTAAGACCTGATTCTTCTTTCGGTATCAATGAGACAAAGGCTGTTTTCCATGAGGAAGGTATCTTACCTCCTAATTGTATATTACAAAATAAATCTTTAAGATGCTCAATCATTTCCTCTTGTAAAGTTTTATAATAAACTGCGGTTAGGCCATCCGTCCCTGGAGCTTTAGCTGTTTTTAGTTGTTTTATAGCAAAACTAATCTCCTCGACTGTTATCAATTGTTCCAAATTTTCCTTTTGAGCTGTTGAAATTTTTGAAACTCTTTTTTTCTAGATATTTGTCTATAGAAATATTCTGTATATTGTCTTTAGCATATAACTTGGTATAATATTCCAAAAAGGCCTTTTTAATTAATTCTTGTTGATAAACTTCTTTGCCAGCGTATTCAGTACTATCAATAGTTCGTGTAGATGCTTGTTTCCTCAAAGTGTACGCCAACCACCTGCCCGGTTTGTTAGCATTAGTAAAAGTATTATGCTTTGCAAATTGTAAATTAGTTGCCGTTTGGTCTGCTATAAGCATTTGAAATTGATCCTTCAAGAATTTTATAGCCATTTGCAATTTTTCATCTGTTGGTTTTTGTATCAATTGTTGTTCTTTCTTTTTTATCTCACTTTCCAACTGTAGTCTCTTTTTCTGTTGATTCTGTCTATGTTTAGAGTTCATTTGAATTAGTACTCCCCGCATATATGCTTTGCCTGCATCCCAGACTATTTCAATAGGGGTACCTTTATTCAAATTCAGTTTTAAAAACTCCTTTAAATGCTTTTTAAGTTCAATTATATTTTTTTCATATCTGAATAAATTCTCATTTAATCTCCAGGATCTTCTTTCTCTTTTACCCATCTCAATTTCCATCCAGACCGGACTATGGTTAGTCAGAGTCCTAGGAAACATCTTTGTTTTCTTTACTTTAGGAAGTAAGTTAGTGGTTAACAGAAAAAAGTCTATCCTGGAAAAGGATTTATGCCTGTCCGAGTAAAAAGTAAAATCCAATTCATTTGGGTTTCGAACTCTCCAAATATCTTTCAATTCCAAATCCTCTTTCAGTTCAAAAAAACTTGTGGTAATTTAATCCCTAATTTGGCCGTACTTTTTTTATTAATTTTAGGTTGAATTACTCCATTCCAGTCCCCCATTATTATAATAGTTGAATAATTCCATTCCAAAATTTTTAAATGAAGCATCTTATAAAAATTTTCCTGTTGCTGATTTGGAGCATATATTCCAACCAACAAGATTGGTCCATTATCTGTAATAATTTCAATTGCAATATATCTTCCACCTTCGTCTGTTTCTATAGTTTTAGCTACAAGTCTTTTATTTATATATATCACCACTCCATTCTTCTTTTCCAAATTTGAAGCAACAAATTGCATTCCCAATCTTGAATTTATCAAATATTTCTGATCTTGCAATTTTATATGAGTTTCCTGTAAACAAATAACATCATTTCGAAATTGTTTCAAATAGTGAAATATCTTCCTTCTTTTTTGTGGAGAGTTCAGTCCATTAACATTCCAAGACAAAAATTTAAGTGCCATTTGATCCAGTCTGAAGTTTTGAGAGCAATTGTTGAAGATTCTTTTCTATAGAAGTAATCTTCGGTTTAGCTCCTCCCATGACTTCAGCTTGCTGCTTCCCTTTAACTCTCTTTTCACGTTGTGGCTTGTAATGTTCTTGCTGCTGTTCCTTCATTTGTTTAGACATCGCTCTGGTTATACGTTGCTCTTCCATTTTAGATGTTGTCAATTCAAGAGCCAACGCCTCCTCTGTAATAGTTTTGGACATTTCTTCCAAAGGAGAAGCTTCAAATGGTGCAAAAGGATCAACCACAACACCACCTGCAGCTCCCATTGTCTCTCTTGCCTCCTTTTGCGACTGCTTTATTTTTGCTTCTGTTTCTTGATCAAACTCAGCTTGTAGTTGAGCCTCTTTATCTATTGGTGAAGATGTACGTGGAGGAGGAGAGCCCGCTTTCAAAACATTATAATAAAATTCTTCTGCTTTTGCAATAGTATTAAGGCGGTATCTCACTCCTCGCAGCCTCACTATTACACCTATTGGAGCATCCCATCTGAATTGTATATTCTGTTTTTTCAGTTCTGCCACCAAAAATCCAAAATCCTTTCTGTCTCTTAACATTTTGGGTGGCAATTTTTTGAAGACTCCAATCTCACTTCCATCAACTTGAACAGTTGTAACAAAGGAATTTTGCAAAATATCATTTCTTATTCTCCTATTTGTGAAATATATCACCACATCTCTAGGCAGTTGCCTTTGTACCGCCACACGAGAATTGACTCTGTACGCCTTGTCAATCTTACACAGAACCACACCAGGTTCTACCTTCAACAAAACTGCTAAAGCCTCAGCACAAATTTTTCTAAGATCTTCCCTGCTGTTCTCTTTTACACCTCTCAGTCTAATAGCAAATTCCCTTGATCGAAATTGCATCATAGTAATCTCATTTTCCATTTTTTGTGTAATTTCTTCAATTTCAGCCATTCTTGAATCAGAAGCTCTAAATTTAGTCTCCATCTCTGAGGCAAGATTATCCACTTTTTTGTCAATCTGCAACACTACCTCAGACAGGCCTTTAACCACTGTTTGAATATCTTGTTTAACTGCTTCATATTTCTCTTGAACAATTCCTTTGACCTCCTGCTCTGATCTTTGAATTTCTTTAATAATAAGGTCATAATGGCTTTCTTCCTTTGTCTGAGTTTGCAGCTACGCTGTTTGAGGCTGCTTCTGCTTCTGAGTGGGGGAATCCCCCCCTGCTTGCTTTGTTGCCATTTTGCCTCTTAAAGATCTTCCTTTTCCACAAATTCTAGCAACTTTTCCCAAAAGGTTCTCCAGATTCAATCAGGTCTAAAACAATCAATTGCTGCTTTTTTTCTATTTTATTTTATTTTTTGCTACTTTTCTTTTCCTTCCAGCTGGATTTGTTACTGTTAAAATGTAGCCAAATACACAATTCAGATTATTTTCGCTTTCAGCTGCTCTCTGCTAAAAGCAAGCGCCATTTTTTTCCTTTCCTTGCCCTTTTCAATTCCAAATTACTTTAGTCCTCCAAATATTTCAAAAAAACTTTAATACTTGCAATTTGACAGGAAGTCCAAAACTTTCTCTTTTATTGTTTGATGGTAATAATGCTGCCGCGCTATCTTGCTCTGCAGTTTGCAGAGTTTCCCAGCCGTCCGGAGCTTCAGCGACTTGAATAGGGAGTCCCACCCTGTTAACTCCCCAGAAATGAAAAGAAAACGCTCTGGGGGTCTCACAGGGGACTCTACCTTTCGCCACCGGCTCTCCTCACGACGTCCTCTTGGCTTGGAGTTTTTCGAGCCCTTTCCAATCTCCGAAACGGCTCTTTACAGGCGGCTGGGATGGCGGTCTTCAAAGGACCGTCAGCGATGGTCCGCGGCAACACCGGAAGTCCAACAATTTCATCCTTTACTGAGTTCTATGATGTTTTCACCCATTCACAAACTCGAGTGACAGTGGGCCACCTCATTAATCCAGTGGGTGTCAGATCATGATTACCAGCAGCCATCTATTTGTTCCACTCTTCTCACATGTAGACTTTGAATGGCTTGTTGATGGAAACATCAAGAGGTTGCAACTGGCTGGTAAGACCCCCAGGAATTACAGCTAGATGAGTCTTCACCTCTTTGAATCTTTTTTTTGTGGTTTCACTAATATGTGCTCTAAACTGGTCAAGCACTAATAAAGCTGTTTTTTTCAGAAGCCTTGCAAGACGTTTGTACCACACTTTTTCAACCCATACTCTCATTCCATTTTCGTCCATCTATCCTTTCTCATGAACATGGACAACAACAACTTTTGGGATCGCTTCCCTTGGGGTTTTTCTTTTGAATATTAACATTGGTGGCAAGTTGGTGCCATCTGCACTGCAGGACAACACAACCGTGTAATATGTTTTCTCATGTCCTGAGGTTTTCGCGGTTATGGATTTGGCACCTTTCACATAGTTCTATTTGATGGCACATCAAAGGTTAGTGGACTTTATCCATATTCCCAATCTGGCCAATTTCAAAATTATTTTTCTTCCTGGAGTCTATCACAAAAGAATGAAAAGGCAGAATCTTACATTCATACTCTTTTGGCATTCTTTGCACAATTCTAGTTTTGGTGGGCATAGCAAGGCCATATTGCCTCATAAATCTGAAGTACCACGATGGTGATCCAGTAAAATCCTGAATGCCTTTCTGTGTAGCAATGCGTTTCGCTTCATACATCACCATTTTTATGGTGACTGCGAAGCCATTATTCTGGTGACCTGCGATTCAGTCTCTTATGTCCTCCTCTAACAAGTTTTGCTTGCTTTTATTCTTTACCTTTTGCAGCTGATTCACCTGTTTCCTCCACTCTCATAATTTTTTCAGTTGGAGGTGCTCCAAAATGTTTCTCCCCTGCTCTGTTTCCATGCTCCAATTTATAATGTTTAATAAATGGCGAAGGCGAAGCCCAAGTGGATGCCTGGCAGATCTCCTCCAAGAAGGCCCGCGTGGCCCACGCCACTGTCGTAGCTGCGCTTTGGGTTGAGTGCGCTGTCGTATTTGGACAACTTTTCTGTTGTACTTAGGAAGGAGAAAAATAATCATTACCTTAATAATAACAATTTAAATAGATTTATTCAACTGAAACAATTAACATTACAGCATATGTTATTTGCTTAAACACACATCCATGTTTGTTAACTAATTTGGCTAAACAAAATATATATATTTTAAGAAACTTAGACTGTCAGCCCAGCCTACACATGAAAAACTTAAATACTGTCCTCTGTAGCTGACTCGTCATCTTCATCTTCTTCTTTGTTCATAATCTGGAAAAGAAAAACAAGCTTTCCTGCTTTATTGGGTCCCAAATGATTTCTCAATTTAGAATGAATGAGTCCAAAGGAAGAAAATATTCTTTCAATGCCTGCAGAAGAAGCTACTGCTGTTAAAAGTGAAATCATTACTTGAACAGTCTCTAAATCCAAGTGCTTAAGTGACTTCCACCAGTTCACTGGTGTGACTTTCTTTAAAATATCTTCAGCAAACATATATTTCTTGAATGGTTCCCCCTTATCTTTGAAGTTTATTATAGTTGGCATTACAGATGGATGATTGCTGGATACCCATGTCATAGCTAACTCCTCTTCCTCAGCACTTAAGTTTTGACCCTGATACTGGATATTCACAATATTTGCCAAAAAATGAGCTGGAGACAGTACTTGTCCCATTCGTTTTTTTAATGCTTGTAATTTAATTCTGTCCATGTGTAGTTCTGTTTTTAAGTGTTCACTCAGTTCCTTCCAAATTTCAACAGCATCAGCAATAAAACAGCTATTTTTCTTTATTTTGTTTGAAACTTCAGAGATGGGTTTCAGGATGCTCAGCATATGTTCAACATTTCTCTTAAGCCCAATGTTGAGGATTTTGGCCGTGACAGTGCCATCTATTTTATCTCGATTTTCTTCACAAACTGTCATCAGAATAGGCCAGTTCTTGATATACTGCTCAAAACAGTCCACCACAGAGTTCCATCTAACATCTTGTGGTAGTGTTAGCTTAGTTCCACCCATCCTTTTCAGAGCTGCTGTAGCAAAATGATTGTTATGGAATTATTTAGCAATTTTAACAACATTAGTCTTTATTTCTGGAACACTTACAGTTGTGATCAAAATTATTCAACCCCCACTGAAATTGAGTGTTTTGGCCAGTTTGACATTGATTTTGATCATTCAGTCATCTTGCTTACATTTACATCAAAGAGGCACTTGTAGGTCAGACAAATATAACATAACATTTATAATGAAATAACCACTAATGTCGTTTCTGTGCTCACATCATTATCAGTTTTATTCAACCCCCAAGTGACATTCAATCTTAGTACTTAGTACAACATCCTTTTACAGTTATAACAGCTTTTAAACGTGAAGCATAGCTTGACACAAGTGTCTTGCAGCGATCTACGGGTATCTTCACCCATTCTTCATGGGCAAAAGCCTCCAGTTCAGTCACATTCTTAGGCTTGCGCACTGCAACTGCTTTCTTTAAGTCCCACCAGAGGTTCTCAATCGGATTTAAGTCTGGTGACTGCGATGGCCACTCCAAAATGTTCCAGCCTTTCCTCTGCAACCATGCTCTAGTGGACTTGGAGGTATGCTTGGGATCATTGTCCTGTTGAAAGGTCCAACGTCTCCCAAGCCTCAGGTTTGTGACGGACTGCATCACATTTTCATCCAATATCTCCTGGTACTGAAGAGAATTCATGGTACCTTGCACACGCTGAAGCTTCCCTGTACCTGCAGAAGCAAAACAGCCCCAAAGCATGATTGACCCTCCGCCATGCTTCACAGTAGGCAAGGTCTTCATAGGCCTTGTTCTTCCTCCTCCAAACATAGCGTTGATCCATGGGCCCAAACAGTTCTAATTTTGTTTCATCAGTCCACAGAACACTATCCCACAACTTTTGTGGTTTGTCCACATGACTTTTGGCATACTGCAGTCGACTCTTCTTATTCTTTGGAGACAGCAAGGGGGTGCGCCTGGGAGTTCTGGCATGGAGGCCTTCATTACGCAGTGTGCGCCTTATTGTCTGAGCTGAAACTTCAGTACCCACATCTGACAAATCTTTTCTCAGTTCCTCAGCAGTCACACGGGGACTTTTCTCCACTCTACGCTTCAGGTAGAGCACAGCAGTCAAAGTCAGCATCTTCTTTCTGCCACGACCAGGTAGCGTTTCAACAGTGCCCTTTGCTTTGAATTTGCGAATGATGCTTCCTATGGTGTCTCTTGGTATGTTTAACATCTTTGCAATCTTCTTATAGCCATTGCCCTTCCTGTGAAGAGAAATCACCTCTTCTCTTGTCTTCCTGGACCATTCTCTTGCCTTCACCATGTTTGTAACCACACCAGTAAATGTCTAGAAGGAGCTGAGTATCACAGTCATTTTAAAGCTGCCTAATTGGTGCTTATTATGCTTGATTGCTGCTCGGTGACATCCACAGGTGTTTTCAATACCTGATCGAAAACACCTGAATGAACCTCTGTTCTTCAGAGTGGTAGTCTTTAAGGGGTTGAATAATTGTGTCAATGAAGAAACCCAAAAGAAACATTTACTACTGTATTACAAAAACAATTGATGTCATTTTAGTTGCATTTGGTTCTGTAAAACGTCCTTCTAGGATTTCATTCTGAATACAATTACAAATGTACACTATAGTCCCTAAACCCCTTTACAGCATTGGGGGTTGAATAAGTTTGACCACAACTGTAAGTCTTTGGCTAAGAGGTGCACCAAATGAGCACTGCAACCATATGGTATTAGCTTTGTATTCCTTTCCTGCTCTTCTCAGTTTCTTCTCATCTTGGATACATTTGCAGCATTGTCTGTGACCAAACTGCATACTAGACATTTGAATTTTTGTTCACATGTTATTATAGCTTTTACTGCCCTTCTTGTAAGTATTTTGCTGACGTATCAATTGTTTGTGCAAGGAAGACTTTCCCTTCTTCTGTTGTTATACAAGCACATACAATAGGATCATTGTGGACATTACTCCACCCATCAATACTTAGGTTAACAATTCTACCCTCCAGAGCTGTTGCACATTGCTCCATTTCTCTGTCATACACTTTATCCAGCAGTTTCCCTGCAACATCTGCTCTGCTGGGTGGACTGTATCCTGGTCTCAGTGACTGAACCATATTAATGAAATGTGGGTTCTCAGTCAGATGGAAAGAAGAGTTTGTTGCATAAACAAACTGGGCAATTTTTTCATCAATTAACTCTTTTTCTAATCTGCTAGTTTTTATCACAAATTTATCTATGGTGGTCCCAGGAGGGAAGGGCTTTTTCTTTCTTTTAGGTGATAGTGATATGTGGCTGTGGGTGTCTGATGATGATGATGCTAATGAAGCACTATCCTGGATGGATAACTCTGAAACTCTAGAACAGGAGGATGGTGATCTTGAAGGTGAATAGTTTCCAGAATCCATGAATTCCCCTAAACAAAAAAGTCAATGCTGTTATTTTATTGTTTATACAATTTCTGCTTATTGTACACAGCACTGCCCCAAAAGGAATATTTGCTTTTCTTCATAACTGTACCAAATGACAGTAACCTGCAGTAATAATAAGAAATATAATTTTGCTCAAACATGACAGTTAAAGGCAGTCTTTAGAAATATGATTCAAAAAAAATGTTTACCAACCTGAAGATCCTGCCTGTTCAAATGTGTTTCTTTGGTCATCTTCATTACAGCAGTTCTCATGATGTTGCCTCATTCGGGCCACCAGGCCTTGCATTTCTTTGTTGCAGTGTTTGCAGTTTGCACGCATGCCTGCCTTATCGATAGGTAAAGGAACTTCATTAAAATATTGCCAAACTGGGTTTCTTTTACGGCCTGCTGCCATTATAGGTTTTTTCCTCAAAGGAAAGAATGTGATAAACCTCAGGTCATACACACAAAAAGAACCAAAGACTTGTCTGTCTGTGGCTGTGCAGTATTGTGCTCAGAAAGTTTCACTTTCATTTTATACTGCTTGTCTGCTTGCCCTTTCCTCCTCACACCTAGTTTCACTTTCTTCTTGTGCAGATCTACCTGCAGGAAAAAAGGCATTTTTTTCTCACTCAAGTATAAGCTGAGGGGGCCTTTTTTCAGCATAAAAAATGTGCTAAAAAACTCAGCTTATACTTGAGTATATATGGTATTCCACTCCAAACAAAAAGAAAAATTTTGTTTCTATTCTATTCACTGATCTTCTTGAAACTTAGCACTGAAGGGGTTGATTCTGTATTCATAGGTTTGTAGAAGAATAGGATTAAGGTCTTTTTCTCAACTCTGTTCATATTATAACGTTTTTGCTGTGAAGAAGAGGCATGTGATCTCTGCTGAGTCAAATTCAGTTTTGAGAACTGCAAAAGTAAACCAAGCATCTGTGATAATATCTTGTAGGTAGAGAAACTGCCCAATAATCTTACAAAAACCTCTGGAAGAGCATGACATTGTGAATGGATTAATGGAATTTATTTACCAAAACAATTAAACATATACAGCCTTATTCTACATAATTAAAAAACTAATCTTTATTTCATGATGGAATAACCTTTGGATGGTAATATATTTTCCTCAAAAATATATTATTTATTTTAAAAAAATCCAATTTAAATAAAAAAAATTCGATTTAAATAAAAAAATCTGATTTTTTAAAAAAAATCATTGATTTTTATCCACCCTGCAAATAAATGAAATTTTGTCTTGAAGCATGGTGTAGCATGGATAACAGTCTTAATATAACAACAGTAAACTACATTGCTACATTTTGCGACAGTATGCGTAAAAAGCCAACGTCAGTGCGAAGGTTGAGATTGCTGGAGACAGCAGCCAGGATGGGACATACCCAAGTTCACTGTCCCTAAACAAGGGGGGGACCAAGCTGGTCCGGAGAACCCTCCCCAGGATAAACTCATTGCAGCACCCTCCGTCCTAAGGCGGCATCAGCCGAAGCGAATTTATCCAGTTTGTGGTGCTGAATGAAGGGAGAGGGCGAAGTCCACGTTACCGCTCTACAGTTCTCGAGCAATGAGGCTTGCATGGCCAAGCTGCCGACGTAGCTGCATTGCGGGTTGAATGTGCAGTCAAACGAGAAGGCCTCAGCAAAAAACGCATGTTGTACGAGGTAGCGATTGTCTGACGGATCCAACGTCCAGTGGTCGAGGACGAACCCTTGCAGCCCAAGGAAACTGGCAGAAAGGACACAAACAACAATTCCATTCTGCGGATGTCCACAGTCCTCTTCAGGTCCGGACGTCCAAAGTATGCCACCACCACTCCAAAGGATGAGCAGGACGAGGGCAGAAGTTAGGCAGGATTAGTTCCTGCATGTCGTGGAAGGTTGTATTGACCTTGGGAACAAATGTAGGATCAAGGCGGAGAACCACTCGATCAGCATGGAATACGCAGAGGTCACCACGAGTGAAAAGTGTGGCAATCTCCGTGTTGCGGCAAGCCGAGGTGTGTGTCAGAAAGTCGACCTTACATGATAACAGCCATAGACTAACCATCCGCAAAGGCTTGTACGGGGGACCCGTAAGGGAATCCAGCACTATCGAAAAGGCCCAGGTTGGGTACCTATTCAATACAGGAGGGCATAAGTTAGTTGTGCCCCGCAGGAACCGATGAATCAAAGGGTGTTGAGCCAAGGAAGTCAAAGATCCGCAGGTAAGTATCAATGAGACCGCCGCCACTTGTCTCCACAATGTATTGGGAGAAAGGCCTTTGGAGAGGCCCTCTTGGAAGAAAACCAGGATATTGACAATACAGGCTTGAAGGGCCAGAACCCCGTTCCAATCACACCATGCACAAAAGGCCTGCGGTCTGTAGAAGACATCTGCGAAACCTGAATGGTCCTGATAACATCAGCCAGAATGCTGGTACCCCTAGGACGTACCGCTCAACTGCCAAGCGGTCAGACGGAGCCACTGAGGTTCTGGGTATCTCATTGCCCCTTGAGTCAGGGTGTTCCCTACCTGGGGAATTTGCCAAGCTGGGGCCACTGACATCGAAACGAGGTCTGCAAGCCAAGGCCTCCGCGGCCAATGTGGGACCAGAAGAATAATTTCCGCTCGTTCCTGCAGCAACTTGCGTATCACCCTAGAAACAAGGGGAATTGGCGGTAAGGCATAGAGTAGCCCCGGTGGCCATGAGGACCGGTGAGCATCGGTGGCCTCTGCTTGAGGCGATGCGAACTGTGTGAAGAAACGCAGAAGGTGGACGTTCTCTTGCGTCACAAACAGGTTGATTTCCTTTTTTTTTAATTATAAAAGTTTTTATTGGTTAAAAATAATATCGCTTACAATATGTGGAATTTTTGTTATCCTTTTACAAAGATATATATATATATTCTTTTTTTTCACATACAGCAGATCTTCCCTTGTTAAAGGTTCAAATTTAACAACCAGATTTATACAAAAATATCAGTTCGGTATCCAGAGTAATATTAAAGTTTACAAAAATAAGAGATGTCATAAAAGGCACAAGATAATAGATTCCTCCCACTTCGTCATTTCTTAATTCTAGGTCTCAAGGTTCTGGCCTTAGCACCCCCCTCCTCCCGGACCGCCACGGCCTCGCCCGCCCCCGTTCCTTGGTCATCTGATACCTCCCCTTCCTCGGTTCCTGTATCTTCCCCCTCTCGGAGGGTCTTATGTTGCTCCAAATAGGCCTTAGCCTCCGCCACACTATTAATTTTCTTCCTACTGCCCTCCCAGAAAATCATCAAACCTTCCGGCATCAAGCACCTGAAGCCAATTCCCTTAAGGTACAATTTAGTTGATAAAAAATAATAATTTCTTCTTAATTCTCGTACCTGTCTAGGGATCTGCTTCAGAATGGTGACCCCCTTGCCCCTGTATATCAACGCCCCTGATCTTTGATTTCTCAGTATTTCATCTCTCGTTTCCCTTCTCACGAATTTAATGTGGACCTCTCTTGGGACACTGTGTAAAATTGCATATTGTGAGTTTACTCTATAAACTAGATCCATATCCCATCTCATAAACTCCAAACCTCTTTCAGTAAATTCGCCCAACAATTTAGCCATCACTTCTTGCAAGTCTTCCTGGCCCACCTCTTCTACATTTTGAAACCTGAGAAAATAAGACATTCTATCCAGCTGCGAAGTTAAGATTACATTTCCTCTCATTTCTTTCCTCCTCTGGATTGCCTGCACCTCCCCCTCCAAACCTCCCACCTTTTTCTTAGTCTCCTCTGCCAGCTGTTGAACAGCAATTAAATCTTTTTTCATAACTACCATTTCAGATTTTATTTCCAGTTGCCCTTTTTGCAGGTGATCAAGTTTATCAAGTTTCACAAGTTTCTCATCCAATTTTGCCAATTTCTCCAGAATTTTTTCCATGTCACCTGCAGCTGGTCTTTGTCCTTTTGCCATCTTGCAGTGATAAAGAATGAGAGGTCCTCAGGTAGGCACAAGCATCCAGAGAAGGAAAGATCCTCTTAAAAGTCAGCACTGTTTCCTCACAATCCACCAGTGGGCGCTCACAGAAGCAACGAGTCCGGCTCGTAGAGTAGGTCAAACAGGAAACCAGAGGTGGGTGATGTCATCAATTGTGTACAAAGAAGCAGGAAATCAGGCCCCGGCCATAACTCTCCGGCAAAGAGAGAGGCCTCCAGCCTCCCTTCTCGAATTCCGCTTCCACCATTCTCCACAAAAAATCAGCGAGGTAAGAGGTCTCCTTCTTTTTTCCTCCTCTTTCCTCTCAGCCACGGCGCCCTTCCCAGCTACAAGGGGGGGGGAGAAAAACTTCGGCCCCTCCTCTCACTCGCAGGACGCCTCGTCGCTTCGCCAGTCAAGGTCTCTCCTTTTCTACTTATTCTCCGGCCTGTATCCCTTCCTCTTCCGATCGCCTCTTTACCTGCTGCCTTAATTTCAATATGCACCGGCACATATGGCGCAATGGCATGGTCAGCGGCCTTGAGAATGGCCGCCGCGCACCGCCCACACTCGCCGGAGCCTCGGGCGCGCCAGCATTGGCCGCCCAGCCCCTGGAATTGAGGCAGGGGACCCCTGGCGAGCCGCCCTTGACGGCGGATACCCCAAAACCAGGGCACCTGGCCCCGAGGGGCCTCCAAGCAGGGGGGTTCAGATGCTGGGGCAGGAGCTCGCCCAGGCAGCGTCCGTCGCCATCCGGAACCGGACGTCCTCCTCAAACAGGTTGATTTCCATCGTGCTGAAATGAGCCTCCAGCTCCTTTTTTTTTTATTAAAAAGTTTTACAAATTACAAAATTAATTTCCCCCCCATCCTCCCTCCCCTCCCAACCCTCCCCTTCCCCCCCATCCCGCCCTTCCCAACCCTCCCCCTCCCCCCCTGACTTCCCAGGATTAGCTCAGGGTATTACAAGTACAAACACCAAAGTAAAATTATCTAACAATATAATAACACATCATTATCCTTGAACTTTAACTCCTAATAATAAAACAACAATATTCTAATTAATATAACTATTTCTACAAAGTATTTCATTCATAAGCTAATTGAAATTTCTTGTTACAATATTTGTTCTGAATATAGTCTATCCAACTTTTCCACTCCTTCATATATCTTTCATTTGAATAGTCTTTAAGATATGCGGAAATCTTTGCCATTTCTGCCAAATGCACTACTTTTAATGTCCATTCTTGAATTGTAGGTACATCTTGTTTCTTCCAATATTGTGCCACCAGTAGTCTTGCCGCTGTTATTAAATTTAAAATCAACTTTATTTCAATTCCTGTACAATCTGTTATAATACCTAACAAAAAAAACTGTGGCGTAAATTTAATCTTTTTCTTTAATATATTTTGGATTACCCACCAAATTTTTATCCAGAATGCCTTAATTCTATTACAAGTCCACCATATATGATAATAAGTGGCATCCTGACATCCACATCTCCAACATTTGGGCTGAATATTCGGATACATACGAGCTAATTTTTTGGGGTCTAGATGCCATCTATAAAACATTTTATAAAAATTTTCTCTCAAATTTTGAGCCTGTGTAAATTTTACATTTCTAACCCATATAATTTCCCATGTGTCCAACGTTATTGTTTCCCCTATATTTTGTGCCCACTTTATCATACAATCGTTAACTAATTCTGTCTCAGAATCTATTTCCAGTAATACAATATATAACCTTTTTATATGCATTTGGCTCTGATCTCTTATCTGCTTAATCAAATTCTATTCATGTTGCAAAATACCCTTCTTTTCGTCCTCTTTCCATCTGGCCTGTAGCTGGCCATATTGAAACCAAGTTTTAATTATTCCTTGTTCTTTTAATTGTTGAATAGTTTTTAATTCATACCCATATCCTTCCTTGACCAAAAGTTGCTCATAAGAAATCCCATCTAGCTTTTGTTCTATATTAATATTTTCAATCGTATGTCTAGGTATCGCCCAAATCGGAATTTTATCATTTAATTTATAACTATACTTTTTCCATACACGTAACAAAGAACTTCTCAATATATGGCTTTTAAATGTATTATCTACCTTTTTATCATACAATAAATATGCATGCCAGCCAAAAACCAGACCATACCCTTCGACATTCAATATCCTATCCTCTGTTAAATTAATCCAATCACTAACAAATGATAGTACAGCTGCCTCATAATATAGCCCTAAATTGGGCATTTTAAGTCCTCCTCTTTCTCGAGAATCTTGCATTATTCTCTGTTTAACTCGAGGTTTTTTCCCCTGCCCAGACAAACGTATTTAGGCCTTTTTGCCATTCTTTGATTAATTTATCAGTTTTTAGTATTGGTATTGTTTGAAAAAGAAACAAAAACCTCGGTAAAAGATTCATTTTTATGGCAGCTATCCTACCTAATAGTGACAACTGTAGCTTTCGCCAATTCTGAATCTCCGTTTGCATCTTTTGCCACAATAATTCATAATTGTGATGGTATAATTTGGAATTACTTGTCAGGATATTTATACCTAAATATTTGACCTTTTTAACTATTTCAAATCCTGTTTGATTTTCCATTTCTTGTTTTTGTGTAACAGTCATATTTTTGGCTATTATCTTCGTTTTGGCTGCATTTATTTTAAAGCCAGATATTGATCCATATTCTTTAATTATGTCCATTAATATTTTAACAGATTGTGATGGTTGAGTTAAGGTAACAACCAAGTCATCTGCGAATGCACGTAATTTATATTCTTGTTGCCTAATCTGTATTCCCTTTATTGCATCCGAATCTCGTATATTATTCAGCAATATTTCCAGTGACAAAATAAATAATAATAGAGACAAGGGACATCCTTGCCGAGTACCTTTTTCTATTGAAAAATTTTCCGTTACGCCTCCATTAACTATTATTTGCACCATTTGTTTCTGGTATATTGCCTTAATTGAGTGTATAAAAGTATCTCCAAACTGCAATTTTTCAATTAATTTTAATAAAAACTGCCAATTGAGCCGATCAAATGCTTTTTCGGCGTCTAAAAATATTATGCCTGCAGGGACCTGGTTGTTCCTTTCTAAGTATTCCAAAACATTAACAATATGTCTCACATTAATTTTCATTTGTCTGCCACTTATAAAACCAGTTTGATCATGATGTATCGTTTGCTGCATTACCTTCATTAGTCTATTTGCCAATACCTTAGTAAAAATCTTATAATCAGTATTTAACAATGAGATAGGCCTATAATTTTTTGGTTCTGTATGATCCTGACCTTCCTTTGGTATTAAAGATATGAAGGCTGCTTTCCAAGAGGGCGGAACCTTTCCTCCCTGCTGTATTGTATTAAATAATTCTTTCATTGGTTCAGCCATCTCTTCACACAAATAGCCTCCAGCTCCTTGAAGATCTCTGGGTGCAAGTGCCACTCTGTATGGTCGCACTTGTTGGCGTCTCAGCCAATCTGCCTGCACATTTGCAACTCCAGAGATGTGTTCTGCCTTCAACGAGCGGAGATGACGCTCCGCCAAAGGCCCAACCTCATGGCCTCCAACATTAGGGACTTGGCTCTTGTGCCCCCCAGACGGTTGATGTGAGCCTTTGCAGTAACATTGTCCATGAGGACGAGAACATGGGAGCTGGCGATGAGTGATTGAAATGTCCGAAGGGCAAGGAAAACCGCTCACAACTCCAACCAATTGATAGGCCTGTGGTCTTTGCTGTCGTTCCACCTGCTGTGGGCTACCTGTCCCTGACAATGGGTCCCCCAGCCGTGAAGGCTGGCATCTGGTGTAACCACAACTCTCTGGGGCTCGAAAAACAGGCAACCTTCAGAGATGGCTGGAGACCGCCACCATCTGAGAGATCTGCGTACTGCCCTGGGAACTGGAATCTTTAGGGGTGATGTTCCTCTGCCCGCTTTCTGCACCGGGAAAAGAAACCATTGTAGGTCTCTAGAATGTAATTGTGCCCAGGGAACAATCGAGATGGCAGAAATCATTTTGCCCAGGAGTTGCAAAAGTACAAAGGGTGAAGTTGACCTACTCCCCTCAACCTTGGAAATCAAAGCTCTCAAACTATCTTTTTTTTTGAAAATATTTTTTAATTTTTTTAAAAAAAACATAAACATAAAATACATCTTTTAAGAACAAAGTCTTGATCTAGTCATAAATAGATACATTCGCTTAAAACTCTTTGACAATTCTTTCCCGAATTTCCTCCATTACATCTTTTAATGTAAAAATCAAAACACAAATTTTTAACAGATATTCTAACATCTTAATCTAAGTATTTACCTTATTATTTTATCATCACAAATCTTAATTTTCAAATAAAGACAACTCTATTTTTATTTCCATTTATAAATCAAATTTGTATCTATACTCCTTCATCCCTGGACCCATTGCATCAAATCTTTAAATCTTAAACTCTGTTAACTTATATATAATTTTCTAAACATATCATCAATTACCCTTTAATTTTACACGGAACCATTTCATATTCATTTCACTTCATTTTAATAATCTTCCAATATATTCTTCTTCACCCCATATCTATTATTTTGTCTATTATGTTGACTGATTTGCAGCATATTTTATTTTAGCTGTTTTTTCAGCATATTCTCCTCCATATCTCTGACTATTGTTTGGCTGATTCCCAGCATATTTTTGTTTTGCCTGTTTTCCAGCATATTCTCCTTTTTTTTATAAAAAATATTTTTATTATAAACTGAATACAAAAAAAGACAAAAAAAGACAATAACAAAACAAATACTAAGCTTAATATATATAAGGTAATACTAGATGTAAGAAGATTAACAAGTGTAAGATGCAATGTGGAAAATTTAATCGAAGATGTAGTATGATGGTATGTAATGTTACTTAGGAACTGTAAGTATAACGGGGCTGAATCAACACTAGTTGTATGTATGTGAATCTATGCTATATGCTTTCCTAACATCTACCTCTTTACCTCAAGGCATTTTTACTTCTATCCATTTATACCTTTTATTCCAGCTTTGAGTGAAAGTTGATTCTTGTCTATCTTTAAGAATATATGTTAATCTATCACATTCTGCACACCACAATTTTTTTTTAATAATCATCTAGTCCGATGGTACTTCTTTCCCTTTCCAAATTTGCATATATGCAATTCTAGCCGCAGTAGTAATATGTATAAAAAGGTACCAGTCCATTTTCCTTATCCACCCAAGATTTATTCCAAATAAGTAGACCTCTGGCTCAATTGAAAGCTAACTCCTGTAATCTCCATGAGCCAGTCTTTTATCTTACTCCAATAGCTTTGGGCTTGTAAACATGTCCACCATTTGTGGTAAAATGTACTCCTGGCTGCCCCACATTTCCAACATTCTGCTGAAGTTCCAGGGAACATCTTTGCGATTCTTGCTGGTGGTATATGCCATCTATATAACATTTTAAATATATTTTCTTTGAAAGACACTGCCATCGTCATTTTTGCATTTCTATTCCATATTTGTTGCCATTTTTCCAGATCTAATGTATATCCGAAATTCCTCCCCCAAGCTATCATTGAGTCTTTAACTACTTCTTCAGCTACAAAACAGGACAGGAGGAGATCATATACCTTAGTGATACATTTCTTATCACCTTTCAGGAGGGCCTTATCAAACTCTTGTGGTGAAATAAAGATCCCCCCATTAGCTTTATCTTTTTGGTACCTTGTTTGAACTTGTACGTATGCCCACCAGTCCAAATTAATTCCCTGTAATTGTAGGTCCACTTTAGACCTAAGGTTACCCCCACCATCCAACAATTCCTTGTACATCACAGGTTTATCTGAATTATATAGAAGTGGGTATGTAGTCGCTTCAAGGGTCACAAACCAATATGGGACCTTATTGTACATCATTCTCTTAATCTTATTCCATACCTTAATCAAACATCCCCGTACATAGTGATTCATGAAATATTTATGTTGTCCTGTCTTGATTGGCCAGGGAAAATAATGCCACCTCTGCTGCAAATTATACCCTTCAATTTTTAATATATGCTTCCTCTTCAGTGTTATCCAATCTTTTACCCAAACCAGACACCATATTCTCCTTCATACCTCCAACTATTGTTTAGCTGATTCCCATCATATTTTATTTTATTTTGGCTATTTCCAGCATATTCTCCTCCATACCTCCAACAATTAGTTAGCTAATTTTCAATATGTTTATCTGTTATTTCATTGTTTTCCAACATATTCTTCCTGGGTGATTCCCAGCATATTTCTAAATGTTAACCATTTCCAACATACATTAAGGTCAATCTTAATTTGCTACTTAAGTTTGTGTATCTTATTTTACCATCCAACAATACATTAAACATTCAAATTTAATCATATTTACCATTCTCTATTTTGTTTATCATTTAACATTGATTTAGTTTATTTAGAGTATGGCTGATCACACACAATATTAAAACACTTCATTTTTACAGGTTAAAACAATTAAAACAATTAGAAAAAGAGCAGTAAGAAAACCTAAGAGGAAAACAGAAATAACATTTCAGAGTTTAATGTTGAGTTTGGAGATCCAGTCAGTAGCTGTCATTGTTACGCAGAGGAAGTCCCTAAAATCTCCTGGATACCTTCTATTAGAGCATTCCCTCACTATATGTTGGCTGTTCTTTCGGGGGGGCCTGCAATCGCATTGTGCTGAAGGTGTCTTTCCCCATTTATACAAGGAGTTGGCACCCCCCCCCCCATGAGTCGTTCTAATTCTACTGTATTTCACCCATATATATCGGGATAGATTAAATCCTGGGGGTATACTATTAGGATTAATATGCTCAGAAATATCCTGGGGAGGAATAGCTACTCCACGCTTCCATCCACTTTTGTGTGGTGTTCTGATGATCAGCCAGCAGCTTAAGCGCTGTCAAGAGTGGTGGGTTTCTTGACTTTAATCGGCATCTTAAGAGATCAAGAATGTAGCCATGAATGGGTAGAGAGGAATTTAACAGGATCTTACTATACTCCCGAATGAGAGCTTCTTGTCGTAAGTGCAAGGGAAGTATGTGACTTAAGAACTGGTAACCAGTAACTAGGTGTAGATTTTATGCACCCAGTAATTAGCCTCATCGTATGGTTGAGTTGGACATCAATAAGTCCTGGATGTGAGCTGTTTATCCATACAGGTGCACAGTATTCTGCTGCAGAGTAGCAAAGCCCGAGGGCTGCACATCAAAGAGTTGGAGCTGAAGCTCCCCAAGTTGTTCCGCATAGTTTTTGTAGAATGTTATTTCTGCTGTTAACCTTGGCTGCCATATTCTGAATATGTTTTTTAAAAGACAGAGTCCTGTCTAAGGTGACCCCCAGGTATTTTGGTGTTGCTCATATGGGAGCAGTTTGTTGTTTAGGTATACATTGAGTTCTCTTTTTGCCAACTTGTTGTTAAGGTGAAAATATGATGTAACTGTTTTACTTATGCTTGGGATTTAACATTGAGACTTATTGCATCAAACATATTTGTATATATTGTCCACATATTCTCCTACGAACTAATAAATTTTCTTGGATTTATCTTATATTCATGTATGTTCTTATTTTTCTATAAAATTATCATTTTTATCCACCTTTGCATTAATTCTATTTTAATTACCTTATTTTATTTTCCATCTTTGTTATTCTATACACACCTCCTGTTTAAATTCAAAATTTATTTAAATATAACATTTTCATTTTCCAGTCAAACTGTTTTATATTCTTATTTCAAAACCAAGTATATTTTATTTCTTCATTTTCTTATTTGTCCATAAATATTCCATTTCAAATTCAGTGTTGCCAAATATAAAACTCTATATGTCATTTTAATTCTTTAGTTGCTTCTATACCATGCAAATGCCGTCAACTTCCTTCTTTTATTCCTGTGCCATTTGCCTTCTTTTGTTCCTGTGCCAGTGCTTCAATTTTAATAGTTCCACTATATTTCTTCTTTCTTTCTACCAATAAAGCCTCTCAGAGACAGAATAAGAATCTCCAAAACCAAAAAGCCTTGGTTATTTTCAAAGTAATCCAGAATAAACAATAAATCACATTGTTTCTTTTTTGAACAGAAGGTGTCTCTCTGCAATCAACACTTTCCCTTCCTCACGGCAATCTCCATTTTGTTACTATTATGTAACCATCCGTTTATCTCTCTCTTGAATTTTAAAGGTGTTGAATCCCTATTTGTCCCTTTCCCCCCCCTTCTCCAAACTTTGTCAGTTCCAATTTAAAAAAAATTCTCTAGTGTGTCTCAATGTTCAATTATTCCAAATCGGTCTATGTTTACATAAATTCCTTAATGGGTCTTTACCTCCTGTAATTGCTTTAGTAACTCTTCTTGCCCACAAATCCACAGCCGCTGTTTAAGGCTAGGGGTCTTACTTATAAAAATCCATACTTTAAAGTTGTTTCTCGCCCTGGTTGGTGTCACTCACCCGGCTTCAAAGCAGATCGTTCTTTTCTTCTTTCCTCCTGCACAATTCTTCGGTTTGTCACAGCTCCGTGGCAGCCGCCATGGCTGCTGCCCCCCGCCGCCAACTCACAGAGAGTTCCCTCCGACCTCCGAGGAACTTGCCTGTTCCTCTCGGTCGTCTGAGGCACCCCTCTTCTCCCCCCGTCCCTACAAGACGGGTTTGGTCTGAAGACTCATTGGTGGCTGATCGCAGCCGGAGTTTTCGCGGGACTTATTAGAGCCCACTATTTCCCCTATTGTCTCGCCACAATACCAAGCTGGAAGTCAGCTCTCAAACTATCTTGACGCTCCTGTGATAGATAGAACTTCCCCGTCACTGAATCAATTATTGCTCCCAAATGGAGTAGACGAGTGGTCGGAGCAAGATGGCTTTTATCAATATTAATGGAGAAGCCATGGGAGGCAAGGGCCTGTAGAGTAGCCTGCACATCAGCCGATGTTTGTTGGTGGGGTAGAGGACAAAATCAGGATATCGTCCAGATAAGCAGTAGAGACTAATGGACTTGGCTCTGAGGGAGGCAGCTAAGGCCGCCAACACCTTAGTAAAGGTACGTTGGGCGGAAGAGAGGCCAAAGGGTAAAGCCCTGTACTGATAATGGGACCCCCCATAGGAGAATCTAAGGAACTTCCTGTGGGAGGGATGGATGGGAATATGGAGATAGGCCTCAGTGAGGTCTATAGAAGAGAGGAGATCGCCCCTCCGAACACTGTCAAGGATGGAACGTAACTACTCCATCTTGAACCTGCAGTACACCACATAGAAGTTCAAACGTTTAAGGTCCAGAATAGGTCTCCTGCATCCCCCCGATGACTTTGGTACAAGAAAACCATGGGAATAAAATCCCTTTCCCTTCTGATCATCATGCACCTGTTCGATCGCCCTGATCGAAAGAAGATGCTGAACCGCCAAATCCATAAGGAATCTTCTCTCGATATCATGAGAGAGCAGACAGCATACAAAAAACATCGGGGGAGGGGAAAGAAATTTGATGGCCAACCCAGATCTTTACCGTGGCCTGGACCCATTTATCAGAAGTAGTTTTCTCCCAAAGGTCGGTGAAGAGGGCCAATCTGCTCCCTTTGGGAGGATCCGGGATGCAGTTAGCAACGGCGTCGGATTGAACGACCTCCTCCCCCCTGAAAGGGCCGTTTGCTGACAAATGGTCTATCTCTAGTCACCCTGTCCTGGGTGCTCCACTGCCTGGGCTGGGAACTCCCTTGTGACGTAGCAGTAGAAAAAGAAGAGGGACCCTCATAGCCCTGAAACTGGGAGCGAGGAGGATAAGGCTGGAACCATGATTCCCCCCTACGATACATGGTAGGTAGAACCTTCCTCTTGTCTTTAGTCTCTATGAGAAAGGAGTCCAGAGGGTCCCCAAACAACTTGGACCCCGTGAAGGGGACCGATGCCAAGCGCCATTTATGCCTGGCGTCTGCCTGCCAGTGGCAGAGCCAGACCAAACGACGGACCGATACAGAAGAAGCTAGGGATTTAGCAGCGAAGCGGGCCACATTAAGGATAGCATCCTGTGAAAATTGGACTGCGGCGATGATCTTGTTCAGATCCTGTTTCACCCTGACATCCTCAGAAACCAAGTTCTCTTGTAACTGGCACAGCCAGAGAAGCGTAGTCAAATTGAAAAAGGATGCTGTAGACGCAGATCGTATAGCCCATGCTGCTCCTTGATGCACCCTCTGCAGAATCTGATCCGTCTGACGGTCCTCTGGGCATAGCCCATCATCCGATTCCCTGGGAATAGCCACATTTGGTAGAGCTGCCACTGGTACATCCATGCCAGGCACCTGAAGAATAGATGCCAGATCTGGTGCCACATTGAAATTCCTCCGATCTGTTGCAGTCGGGGCTGGGGCCGATCCAGGCGAGGACCATTGTTGTTTTCTTTTCGATAGCCAAGTATACCATTTTCCCCAAGATAGACATGTTGGCGTTTGGTCTCTTTATCTTTCAATTTTTTTGTCAGTCTATCTGCTTCCGCACAGTCCCTTATCTTCTTTATTATTGCTTCATCTGGTGGGATATTTTTATCTTTCCAAAACTGAGCAAATGTTATTCTCGCTGCAGTAATAATATGTAATACAAGGTACCACGAATCTTTTTTAATATTTTCCGGCCTGGAGCCGAGCAAGTATGTCTCTGGTCACAGTTCAAACTCCTGGTTTAAAATTTCTTTTAGCCATTTTTTAATTTTCTCCCAAAATTTAGTTGCTTCTGGACACGTCCACCATTGATAATAATAAGTACCACGTTGTATCCACATTTCCAACATTCAGTAAACATTTTTGCCAATCTGTCTGGCGGGAGATGCCATCTATATAGCATCTTATAAATATTTTCCTTGTACTGTATGTAGTAGATACTACCAATTTCATGTTTCCCCACCAAATCTCTTGCCATTTTTCAAAGTGTATTGGATAGCCAAAATTTTTCCTCCAGACAATCATCGTATCCTTTACTACTTCTTTGCCAATCTCTATCCTCATCAACAGTTTAAACATTTGGAGATCATACTCTTTTCCTGACCCATCAGAATTTTATCTAACTCCTGCAGATCAACATTTATGTCACTTCTATCTCGATCACTTTTATATTTTGATTGGACTTGCAGGTAAGTCCACCAATCCAAATTCCTGTTTTGACTTTAGCTCTCCTCGCATGTTCAGCAGATCTTTATATGTTGACTTTTTTGCAATGTTAAATAATTTAGGGTAAGTCAAACCTTCTAGAGGTGATATCCAACAAGGTACTTCGACATAATATTTTTTACTAATCATCTCCCAATTCCGAATTAAAATGTTCCTTATATATTGCTGAGTAAACCATTTACTTTGGGGGGGGGGCGCTATCTCACCAGAGTGCCGTGTGCCAACCGTTTTGTAAATTGTGGCCTTCTATCCTAAGAAGACGATTATTGCTTAGGATGATCCATTCTTTAACCCAAACTAGTAAAGCAGCTAGATAATAATTCTCCCAGCACGGTAGACCCAAACCTCCCTTTTGTTTTGTCTCCTGCTTCATTTTCTTTTTAATCCAGGTTTTTTTCCCCCTGCCATATAAATTTAGTTACTACCTGGTTTAAGTCTATAAAAAATTTTTGGGGTAGGTTCGCTGGAGCTGTTTGAAAAAGGAAGTTAAATTTCGGTAGAACATAAGATTTTATTGTTGCTACCCTTTCCAAGAGTGATAATTGAATTTTACCCCACTTGTCAAGATCTTTTCTTACCTGGGTTAGTATTTTAATATAGTTATTCTCCTGGATGCTTGAGCACCTACACGTTAACCAAATTCCCAAGTACAGTCATGGCCATAAATGTGGGCACCCCTGAAATTTTTCCAGAAAATGAAGTATTTCTTACAGAAAAGTATTGCAGTAACGTGTTTTGCTATACACGTTTATTCCCTTTGTGTGTATTGGAACAAAACACAAAAAGGGAGGTAAAAAAGCAAATTGGACATAATGTCACACAAAACTCCAAAAATGGACTGGACAAAATCATTGGCACCCTTTACTTAATATTTGGTTGCACACCCTTTGGAATAAATAACTGAAATCAGTTGCTTCCAATAACCATCAATAAGCTTCTTACACCTCTCACCCAGAATTTTGGACCTCTTCCTTTGCAAACTGCTCCAGGTCTCTCTTATTGGAAGGGCGCCTCTTCCCAACAGCAATTTTAAGAACAGGTGTTCAATGGGATTGAGATCTGGACTCATTGCTGGCCACTTCAGAACTCTCCAGCGCTTTGTTGCCATCCATTTCTGGGTGCTTTTTGATGTATGTTTGGGGTCATTGTCCTGCTGGAAGACCCAAGATCTCAAGACGCAAACCCAGCTTTCTGACACTGGGCTCTACAGTGCAACCCAAAATCAGTTGGTAATCTTCAGATTTCATGATGCCTTGCACACATTCAAAGCACCCAGTGCCAGAGGCAGGAAAACAACCCCAAAACATTAGTGAACCTCCACCATGTTTCACTGTAGGTACTATGTTCTTTTCTCTGTAGGCCTCATTCCATTTGCGGTAAACAGTAGAACGATGTGCTTTACCAAAAAGCTCTATCTTGGTCTCATCTGTCCAGAAGACATTTGCCCGGAAGGATTTTGGCTTACTCAAGTACATGTTGGCAAACTGTAGTCTTGCTTTTTTATGTCTCTGTGTCAGCAGTGGGGTCCTCCTGGGTCTCCTACCATAGTGTTTCATTTCATTTAAATGTCAACGGATAGTTCGCGCTGACACTGATGGTCCCTGAGCCTGCAGGACAGCTTGAATTGCTTTAGAACTTGTTTGGGGCTGCTTATCCACCATCCGGACTATCCTGTGTTGGCACGTTTCATCAATTTTTCTCTTCCATCCACGCCCAGGGAGATTAGCTACAGTGCCATGGGTTGCAAACTTCTTGATAATGTTGCGCACTGTGGACAAAGGCAAATCTAGATCTCTGTAGATGGACTTGTAACCTTGAGATTGGTGATATTTTCCCACAATTTTGGTTCTCAAGTCCTCAGACAGTTCTCTTCTCTTCTGTTGTCCATGCTTAGTGTGGCACACACAGACACACAATGCAAAGACTAAGTGAACTTCTCTCCTTTTTATCTGCTTTCAGGTGTGAGTTTTATATTTCCCACACCTGTTACTTGCCCCAGGTGAGTTTAAAGGAGCATCACATGCTTGAAACAATCTTATTTATCCACAATTTTGAAAGGGTGGCAATGATTTTGTTCAGCCCATTTTTGGAGTTTTGTGTGACATTATGTCCAATTTACTTTTATTCCTCCCTTTTTTGGTTTTGTTCCAATACACACAAAGGGATTAAACGTGTATAGCAAAACATGTGTTACTGCAATACTTTTCTGTGAATAATACTTCATTTTCTGGAAAAAAATCAGGGGTGCCAACATTTACGGCCATGACTGTATTTGATTTTACTAACTAATCTAAGTCCTGTTCCTTCCTCTAAATCCTGCTTACCTTTCTCTGGGATGTTCTTGGTTAGAATATTCGTCGTCTTTTTATTAATTAACAGACCTGCTACAGCCCCAAATTCCTCAATTTTCTCCAGCAATGATATACAAGATTTTAAAGGATCATGCAGGACCACTGCTTTTGAATGATTTCCAGAAACAGAGGAGGAGTTGGGATGGAATCCACTGATCTAGAAGGTTCCGCAAACAAAGGATTTAGTGTTCCTTTAGATGTAGGCGGGGGAGCCGGCACAGGAGACGCTGAGCCCAGTTGAGCTGTATTGACGGCCTTGAACAGCAAGGACTTAAACAAGGCCAGAGGGAACAGACCCGTTAACACGGGCTTATATAGGGGAAGGCCCTCATCCTCCGACAGATCCGGTTGCTGAGATTCAAGCTCGACCAGAGAGGATGTGTGGCTTCCAGTGGAAGATATCGGAGAGGCCGGGGCCTCGATAGACAGAGAGTCCTCGTGAGAGGCCTCAGTATGGGAGGCAGAAACACCGGATCTCACAGAAGCCGCTCTGTTAGGGGACAGTTGAATGGACAACAACTGCTGAACTGGCCTAGCGATAATCTGTTGAATCTGGTCCGGTGATAGAAAATTGTGCTGCTGGACAACACCAGATCCCATTTGTTCAGGAGGAGGAGTGGCTGCCACCTCAGATGAATCTGCCAACGGAACCGGAGCAGGGGAGGACTCTGCAGGTATTATGGAATCCGTTGCAGCAGCGGAGCCCGACAAATTGTCTGGTTGGATTACCACAGGGCAATCCTGGAGAGAAACCTGATCCGGCTGTACTGCAGAGGTTGACATAGTGGCCTCCTGTGAGGAAGAAGCACCCGCCTCCTTGGAGGTCCTAGAATGGTGCCCGCTGGCCTTGGCATATATTTTCTTGAGCACCTTATCCCTGCGAATCTCAGCATGGGAAGGGGCAGAATGTGACATGGATTTATGGTGAGGTCGAGAAGACTTGCTACTAGCAGGCCTGATGGAATTGCCCGGATCCAGGTCCGTTCTGGCTGAAGAGTCCTCTTGACAAAGGCTCTCAGAAAGTCCTGCCTTCTGACCATGCTTTGACTTGAATAAAGCCTTTGGCTTGGTAGTATATAAATGGTCAGGAGCTTACGCCCACATAGACTGACAAAGTCACCTTAGTGCAAGGAGTAGTCCCAGATGCCCGAAGCTCTTCTAGAGGTTGAGGAAGAGTATGCACAGAAAGGCGCAGACAGAAGCCTGGAGGCCCACAAAGGCGTGCAAACCAACGCTAAGGTGGAAAGATGCAACTGGAGGCAATGGAGGGCGGTGCCAACAGGACACAAACGGGAGCGTGAAAGCTCCGCACAATGCCCCAGCTAATCTGGTCCAAATGGTAGAGTCACTCGACTGTCGGCCAAGCAAAACCAATGCGCAGCTCTGAGAAGGAGACTTATCGCCCAACTGCTGTTAGTGCTTAGCGCGCTGTCACTGGGAGCACGTAGCTCCGCTACAGTCCTTGTGAGTAGCTCAAAGTCCGGTGGCGCGAAATGCGCAGTCACAGGGAGTGCGAAGCTCCGATCTGCCATCCCTCGCTGGATCGACTTTGGCGCCAAAAATTAAAGGTTGGGAGCGGGAAGCTCCGCTGGAGCTTGCTGCCACTATTGAAATAACGTAGTCGGGAAGTCGCACTGCCTGATTGGCCTGCAGCATTTGGCACGAAAGTCGGCTGTGGTAAGTGAAAGCGCCGGCTGCAAATTTAGAAAAAGCCCCAAGCGGCAGGAAAATGCTGTCAGAATGGTAAAGCCATTAGAGAAATAAAATGGCCACCTGGCAAGGTTTCAGGGGAGCGTGAAGCTCCACACCCGGCAATTATTCAGGATCACGAAGCACCAAGCAAAATTGAGGCAAAGCCCTCTGCCCTTCCCCACGGGAGCATGAAGCTCCACAACAGCCCCAATCAGCCAATCCGATAGTTGGGCTAAAGGGAAAAGTCCACAGGGCTGAGAGAAATTTCCCCAGACAACTGGCAAAGCCAGCTACTGGGGCCAAAGTCTTACTGTTTGACGAGAATGAGAAATCTCAGTCCAAATAACAATCCAGGTCAAATTCAGGAAGACAATAATGTGGAAGGATGGGAAGGATAGCCAGAAATTTAGGCAGAAATAGCCAGAGAGACAGTCCCACATGCCTGTCCAGACTGACGGACTGAGTCAAAAGCTGGAATCCCCCGGCAACAAGGGCGGAACTTAACAGCTATGACAGACTCAGTCCATCAATCTGAACAGATGAGTACAACCCATCCTGGTTGCTGTCTCCACTCACAATGGAGAACAGTTCTCACTTCATCATTGTTAATAAGTTCAATGAACTCCTCTTGTGCTGTCTCAGGAACATCTTCAACTTTGACTGTGAATGGGCTTCTGGCAAGTGCAAATGGGGTGTCAGGTAGATTTGGAAAATACAATGAAATTTTGTCTGCAAGCATGTGCAAGTGTTCTTTCACAGAAATTATCAACGTAATCCTTTTGTCTGGTTCAATGTCATGTTCCTCAAAGAAAGCAGATAACGTAGGCAACATGTAAATTTTATTTTCATCCAATTTTTTTCCCCCAAAGCTGAAGTTTCATTTGGAATGATCGGATCTTTTCAGACAAATCGAGGCATGTTGCATTTGGTCCTTGCAGTGATAAATTTAACTCATTCAAGATGGCAAAGATGTCAACCAAGTAAGCTATTTTCTTCAGTTCACTTTTATCGCCAAAAAGTGCTTCGAACTGCGATCTTGCTTTCTGATTAATAAACGTTTTGAGTTCATCGCAAAGCTCAAAAACACGTTTTAAAACTTTTCCTCTCAACAGCCATCTCACTTCAGTGTGAAATAGCGGCGCATTGTTCGGCACATCCAACTCGTTGCACAATTGCGAAAACAGTTGACTGTTTAAAGAGCTCGCCTTTACAAAATTGACACAACTTATGACGCTTTTCATTACTTCTTGTAACACTTGGGGCTGCGTCTTCATTGCTAATATTTGCCGATGAATCATACAGTGAGTTCCGATGACTTGGTGACTCATTCAGTACCAAACGTTGAAATCCAGATCAACATCCTAGCATAGCTGGAGCACTATCTGTGCAAACACCACAAACCTTTTCCCAAGAGATCTTATGCTCTTTCAGAAATGAACCAACTGTGTCAAATACATCACGTGCAGTAGTTGTCGTTTCAAGAGGTTTGCAAAAAAGAAACTCATCTTTAAAGTCGCCATCATTAATATACCTCACGTAAACCAGTAACTGTGAACAGTTTGCAACGTCTGTAGATTCATCAAGCTGGATACTAAATATTGGAAGTGGAGCAGATTTAATTTCCTGGATTACCTGATCAAGAATATCAGCAGACATGTCAGCTATTCTTCTGCGGACAGTGTCGTTAGATAAGGAAATTGCACTCAATTTCTTAACAAATTCATCTCCGATCATAACTCAAACAATGTCTTTGGCCGCTGGCAACAGTAAATCCTCAGCAATGGTGTGAGGTTTCCTAGCTCTGGCGATTCTGAGTGCCACCAAATATGAAGCTTCAACAGCTGATACATTTTGTTTGTGGTACTTGCCACCAGTGTCAAGTCTGGCTTTCTTGAGTCCATCAGCTTTGCTTTTAAAATAGTTGGTATCCTTGCCGGCAAAGCTTGGATGCTTGCTATCAAAATGGCCTTTTGTATGCGGCTTCATAGATTCGGCTGATAGAACTTCACAACAAATAACACATTGCGGTTTCTCAATTCCTGCTGTAATTATTGAGGTAAACCCATACTGTAAAAAATCCTCACTATATTTTTTTTCTTTTTTTTTTGTAATTTTTTTTATTTTTTCCAACATAAACAAAAAATAATTTTTTTTCAAGAACAAAGTCTTGGTCCGGTCACAAATGGATACACTAATTGAACAAATGAGAACAAACAATTTTAACATAAATTCCAACATCTTAATAAATCGTTCTATTATCTCATCATACATCCTAATCTACTAAGGCAGAGCTCATTTTTATATGCAATTATAAATTCAATTATAAATCAAAATTTAATACAGCTTTATCTAAATTTTTTATCCCTTACTCCTTTTAGAAACAACATTAAACACAAAGACAACCTATTCTATTCATTTATATATTTACCTTACAATTTTATCACCACAAATCTTAAATTCCAAATGTGTACAACTCAATTTTTATTTCAATTTATTAATCAAAATTTCTTCCTATTTTTCTCATTTTCTAAACCCAATTCATCCTATCATGTTCATAAACTTTTACACAGAGATCTCAAAATGTACCATTTCATTTTAATTATCACCCAACATTTTCCTTTTCACCCCTTATTAATAATTATTCTTCAATACAGTTGCAAGAAAAAGTATGTGAACCCCTTGGGATTACATGGAGTTTTGCATGAATTGATCATAAAATGTGCTCTGAACTTCATCTAAGTCGCAACAATAGAAAAACACAGTCTGCTTAAAATAATACTACACAAACATTAGATATTGCCATGGTTTAATTGAACATAACATGTAAACATTCACAGTGCAGGGAGGAAAAAGTATGTGAACCTTTGGACTTAATAACTGGTTGACTCTCCTTTGGCAGCAATAACTTCAACCAAACGTTTCCTGTAGTTGCAGATCAGACCTGCACAATGATCTGGAGTAATTTTGGACTACTCCTCTTCACAAAACTGTTTCAGTGTAGCAATATTCTTGGGATGTCTGGTGTGAATCACTCTCTTAAGGTCATGCCACAGCATTTCAATCGGGTTGAGGTCAGGACTCTGACTGGGCCACTCCAGAAGGCGTATTCTGTGCTGTTGAAGCCATTTTTTGAATTACTTGTATGCTTTGGGTCATTGTCCTGTTGCATCACCCATCCTCTGCGGAGTTTCAGTTGGCGGACAGATGGTCGCACGTTTTCCTGCAAAATGTCTTGATAAATTCTGGAATTCATTTTCCCATCAATGACAACAATCCATCCAGGCCCTGAGGCAGCAAAGCAGCCCCAAACCATGATGCTCCCTCCACCATGTTTTACAGTGGGGATGAGGTTTTGATGTTGGTGTGCTGTGCCTCTTTTTCTCCACACATAGTGTTGTGTGTTCTTCCCAAACAATTCAATTTTGGTTTCATCTGTCCACAGTATATTTTGCCAGTAGTGCTGTGGAACATTCAGGTGCTCTTTTGCAAACTTCAAATGTGCTGCAATATTTTTTTTGGACAGCAATGGCTTCCTCCGTGGTGTCCTCCCATGTACACCATTCTTGTTTAAGGTTTTCCTTATTGTAGATGTGTCAACAAAAACGTTAGCATGTGCCAGAGATTTCTGTAGGTCTTTAGCTGACACTCTAGGATTCTTTACCTCATGAAGCATTCTGCGCTGTGCTCTTGCAGTCATTTTTACAGGACGACTACGCCTAGGGAGAGTAGCAACAGTGCTAAACTTTCTCCATTTGTAGATAGTCTGTCTTACCGTGGACACATGAACATCAAGGCTTTTGAAGATACTTTTGTAACCCTTTCCAGCTTCATGCAAGTCAACAATTCTTGGGTCTTCTGAGGGCTCTTTTCTGCGAGGCATGGTTCACATCAGACAGTGCTTCTTGAAACCAGTAAACCCAAAACAGGTGTGTGTTTTTAAAGGGCAGGACAGCTGTCAGCAACACATCCAATATCATCACACTGATTGGAGTCAAGGTTGGCTCACTCCTGGCTCCAATTAGCTCTTGGAGAAGTCATTAGGCTAGGGGCTCACATACTTTTTCTTCCCTTCACTGTGAATGTTTACATGTTATGTTCAATTAAACCATGGCAACATCTAATGTTTGTGTAGTATTATTTTAAGTAGACTGTTTTTCTATTGTTGTGACTTAGATGAAGTTCAGAGCACGTTTTATGACGAATTCATGCAAAACTCCACATAATCCCAAGGGGTTCACATACTTTTTCTTGCAACTGTATATTCTCCTCATTCTCCTCCATTACTCCACCTATTATTTGGCTGATTACCAGCATTTTCCATTGTTTTGGCTGATTTCCAGGATGCTTTGTTTTGGCTGATTAGCAGCATTCTCCTCCTTAACTCCAGCTATTATTTGACTGATTTCCAGCATTTCATTATTTGGCTGATTTCTCAGCATATTCTCCATTAACTCCAACTTCTATTCTGCTAACTTATTAAAAAATTGTTTTTCCATATATTGTCTATTAATCCAGTGTTTCCAACTGTACTCTTCCAGGGTGTATCCCCATTTATTTGTTAATATTAATCATTTCCAACATGTATTAAATGCAATCAAAATTATAACTTCCATCTGTGTATCTTAGTATATCATCTAAAATAATTAACAATTAATCATTATCATCCATCATGTTATCAAATTAAAATTAAAACATGTTACAAGAAGTTATGCTTTTATGAACATATCACTCTTAGTGATCTTAACTTCCCACTTCTATTTTTATTATGTTTCTATCTTTATTTACCATAAACACTTCTTGTTTTTATTTAAAGCTCATTTAAATTTTGAACCATTTAAACAATTAAACATTCAAACATTGCTATCTAATTTATCTATTTTGCTTCTTCGTTCCCTTATCTGTCCATATGCATTTCAATTCAAAGTCAATACTTCCACACTTAAAACTCTGCATATCCTTTTAAATTCTATTATAAAATCTATTTCCATAAAACATCAGCTTCTCCACTTCTGTTCCTGCACCAAGTCTTTTGTTGCTACGCCAGTTAGTTAAAAGTTTATTAGTCATTGTATTTCTTCTTTCTTTATAAAGTCATTAAACGACAGAATAGAAATCTCCAAAGTTGAAAAAGTCATAGGTTTTTTCCCCCAAAGTAATCCACAATATGTAACAAGACCAAGTAGGTTCTTTTCAAGAAAAAACAAGTTTCCGCAATCAACACTTTCACTTAGTCACAGCTTCAGTTGCCATTTTGAAACATTTGTGTAGCAATCCATTTGATCTCTTTGTCTGGCTTTTAAAGGTGGCAAATTCCTAATTATCGCTTTTCTCTTTTCAAGTTCATTTCGGTTTTAGCAAGAAAGTTCAAATATTCAGCTCCATTTAGTTAATAAGCAGTTCCCTCCAATCAATCAGTGGTGGAATACAGTTCTTAAAGGTTTAAAACTTCTTTCCTTTTTTTTTTCAAAATCTTCAGGCCCCTCAGATCTTCAGCCGCTAGGTAAGGCTGGGGGTCTTATTTATAAATATCCTCATTAACACGTTGTTTCTTGCCTGGGCTGGTGTCAGCCGCCCGGCTCCGAAGCACATCGTCCTTTCTTCCTTCCTCCTACACTTTGTCCTGATTCGTCGCAGTCTCGAAGCAGCTGCCATGGCTGCCGTCCCCGGCCGTTGACTTAGAGGATTGCCTCCGGCCTTCGAGGAACTTGCCCGTTCCTCTCGGCCGCCCAAGGAGTTCCTCTCTTTCCCTCCTTCAGGACAGGGTAGCTCCGCAGACCTGTCAGTGGCAGTTAGCCAGTCCGGGTTTTGGCGGGACTCATTAGAGCCTCGCCATTTCCTCGACTGCATCCCCGCGATTTTTAAAAAACCCTTGGCCGATCAGGCAACCCAGCTTGGATCGTCAGAGGCATTTGAAAGAAAAAAACTTTAAAAGAAAAAAAGTTTTTTTCATTTAAATGGCTCTGATGATCCAAGCTGAGTTGCCTGATTGGGTGAATGTTTTTAAAAAACCCTCTGATGATCAGGCAACTCAGCTAGGATCGTTAGAGCTTGGATCGTCAGAACCATTTATAAGAAAAAAGCCTCTGATGATTGCGCGACTCAGCTGGGCATAGGGGGTGGGTGGGCAAAGTCTAGGAGAGTGAGACTGGAGGGCCCGAGAGAAAATGCCTGGCCACGGCGGCAGCAGCAGCAGGAGCAGCGGCGGCACCCAAAATAGGAGCTTCAGGCGGAGGCAGGGCAGGGGTCAAAACGGGAGCTTCAGTGTCTCGAAACATTTCCTGTGCGGTTTGTGCCACTGCAGGCATTGGCGGCGGCGGCAGGGAGTTCCGGAACTCCCCGGTATTTTTCCTGCATGACTTTTGTCACTGCAGGCATCGCTGGTGGCTGCGTTGGTGGTAGGGAGTCCAGGAACTCCCTGGGACTTTTTCTGAGTGGCTTTTGCTGCTGTAGGCATCAGTGGTGCGGGAGCAGCGGAGAAGCGTCCCGGAAATCCCCGTGGCCAGGCCGGCTTCCCCGCCTTCCTTCCCCACCACTGCCTCCTTGTTTAGAGTGCTTACCTTCCCCGGCTGGTCTACAGTCCGGAAGGCAAGCTGACTGTATTTTTCGGCAGCCCCCAGCCTGCCGCAACTGCTGGAAAGCAGCTGGCAAAAAAGCCTCCGTAAAGGCTTCTTTGCCAGCTGCTTTCTCTGCAGGCTGCCAAAATATACTGGCAGAAAAAGCTGTTGCTGTTGCCGCCATGTTCTTCACGCAGGTACTTCCCATTGGACTTGCAAGGCAATGGGATGCGCATGCGTGAAGAACATGGCAACAAACATGGCGGCTGGGGCAAGCGACTGACGACCGGGGGAACCAGTTTGCGGGCGTGGCCAGCTGGCCACCATTACCAGTTCTGCGACTTTGGCCAAATTTTCGCCAACGGTTCACACGAACCAGTGCGAATCGGGAGCAACCCACCACTGGTGTGGAAGATAGTTAAGGGTTACAATCACACCAAGCCGATACCACGGCTTGAAAGTGGAATAAATGCTGCTGTGGTGGGAAATCCAAGATGGCGCTGAGCCTACACCAAGGCTTTAAGCACGAATACCAATGCAGCCTGCCCAGGAAGCTGGAATCCGATACCACGGATCCTTGCCCGGCTAAACATGCGCAGAGCTGATACCAGAGCTCTCCCCGTTGCAATCTGCCACCAAAACTCACAGTATCAGGTCCGGAATGATCCAATAACAGGCTGGAGGCTTCACACGCCACGCAGGCCTCTCTGCAGAATAAAACTCCGCCACAGAGCCCGAACAGCGCTAGGCTGGGCGCGGTGCCAGAAACCGCTTCCCAGCCATTATTCTGCTGTGCTTTTCTAAATCAGTGCAAGCAATGGAGATATCCAGAATATGTCTCTCTAGGCCGACTGAGTTAACAAATTGAGCCTAAACAGGAAGAAGGAGGTATGACCAAATCCTCAAATTACAGGACAGTCTCTGGCCAATCAGACAAGGTTATCACCCATTGCTTGGACTCTAAGCAGCGCACAGAAGTCTTCGATCCATTAATTTTTGTTCAGTTATGTCACTTTCTGTGCGTTTTTCCTTCCACAGTTACATCATTCTTTTTTGAAATCCCCTGGCTGTTGGTTCTGCCTGGTAGTAGCATTTGATGATTTCTCGATTTTCTTTGGTTGTCCCAAGTTTTGTGCTGTTGTTCTAGTCGCTTTACAGTTGCACGCCCTGGTTCCCTAGCAGTAGCAACTGAGCCTGTAGCCTATTTTTCGGCAGGTGTCCAGGAGCAGTAGCTTCTGACGCGGTCATTTGTTGACCTGGGCGACGACCAATCCGGTATGGAATTTTGTTGATTTCTTCTCATCATTGGCTTCCTCACTTCTATTTTACATCCCCAACACTGTCCTGCAAAGTGATTTAACTTCCCACATACTCTGCAGGTTTTTCCATATGCAGGGCACTGCTGTTTCTCTTGTATATGCACACTGCCGCAATACTTGCATACTACTTGATTATTTGCGAATAAATTATAAAGCTGTGTTTTATGCTGGTGCTTGTGTTGATAGTTTGTCATACTTAGCTGTTGTTTAGAGACTGGATGTTGGCTTACCTGAACGTCGCTTTTCGTTGCGATGCGTGGCAATTCAAGCGTGGGTTTTCTCTCATCTGCCTGCTAGGTACTGAGTGTAGTATTTCTTTAAATCTGTTGTGACCACGCCTCCTTTGCTCTGCTGAGCCTCAGTTGTTTCGTGAAGGCGTCATCCACCAACCTGTCCTACGAAGCAAACAGAACAACCCTCCCCAGCCAAAACCAGGCAGCCTGAAGGGCATGTTGAATTGAATGACAGACGAAAGGCATGGCCCGATATTGATGACAGTTGGCGTAAGCAAATCGTAGGAACTTTCGATATGCCGGATGGCGAACATGGAGGTACGCCTCCTGTAGGTCCACTGATGTCATGACGTCACTATCTCATATGCATCCCAAGATTATCCTGAGGGATTGCATCTTGAACCGTCAGTATTGAATAAAATTGTTGAGGGATTTGAGGTTCAGAAAGCCGCTGTCATGGCTTTGAAGGCCCAAGCTGCTGCCTGGTGAGTTTTCCAATAGGAAGCCTCTGTTCTCCTCTCCTCCGTCTTTAGAACCTCCGCAGTGTCGTTAGACAAGACTGTGGAAGAGGAAAGACTAACTACAGGTGGATCAACTTTGGGAAGGTTAAGCAGGCTGTCTAAATCAGGATCTGCACAATACAATTTTCTATCATGACCACTAGATGCCGATAAAGCACCAGGCTGGTCCCACTGTCTCTTGATAACTTCTGAAAACAACTCTGGGCAAGGAATAAAGTCCTGATCAGGCATAGGAATTGCAAACAGCTCCTCATGAGGCTTTGTTGCTTCGGAAGCATGATCTTTTGGATTAAAAATAGTCCCCATGTTAGTAGCCATCTTGGCTTTTCGAAGTAAGGTTTTAAATACTGAAGGCTGAAAGAACGTGGTATTCCTCTATTTTCCCTAACAATTTAGTTCCTGTTGTTTCTGGTTTTTCGATGATAAACACTACATCGTCAGCAAAGGCTTGCAGTTTATACTCCTCTTTTTTTATTCTCAGACCTTTTATTTCTTTGTCTTTCCTAATTTCATTTAACAAGATCTCGAGTGATATTATAAAGAGTAATGGGGGTAGAGGACATCCTTGCCTCACTCCCATGATATCTCAATTTTTTCTGTCATATCCCCATTGATCTTAATTTTGGTTGTTTGGGGGGAGTATATTTTCCTGATCATGTTTAAAAATTTATTGCCAAATTCCATTGCCTCCAATTGTAATATAAGAAAATTCCAATGTAAACTATCGAATGCCTTCTGCCCGTCCAGGAAAATTAGGGCTGATTGTTTGTCCAATTTTTTCTCATAGTATTCAAGGACGTTAATGATTGTTCTCATATTATTTTTAATCTGTCTTCTTGGAACAAAACCATTTTGGTCTGAGTGGATGTATTTATGAATAATTGTTTTCAGTCTCTGCATAATGACCAGCACGAACAGTTTGTAATTCACATTTAACAATGATATTGGCCTGTAGTTTTGAATTTGTGTGGGATCAGTATCTTCTTTTGGGATAAGTGTAATTATGGTTTCAGCCCAGGAATTAGGAGTTTTTGCTTCTAGGAGTGCATCGTTGAAAACTTGGAGTAGGAACTCATCCATTGGGTTCTGACACTTTTTATAGAATTCTGTTGGTATGCCATCTGGTCTGGGAGTTTTGTTTTTTTGTTTTTTCCTTGCCTCCAACAATTCAGTCATAGTGATTGGCCTATTTAATAACTCTTTGTGTGTCTCCTCCAGTTTTTGGATATTTGTTTTATTTAAATATTCCTTGATATCCTATTCCCTGATTTCTTCTTGCTTGTAAAGGTTCTGAAAAAAGTTTTTTGCTATACGTTTTTTGTCTTGATTTATGTGGCATAATTCCCCTACCTCATCTTGCAGTTGGTATATGTTCTTCTTCTTCTTTTCCTTTTTCAATTTATATGCTAACCAGTGACCTGTTTTATTAGCATGCTCAAAGTGTTTTTGTTTTGTCAATTTGATTTTCTGTGCAATTTCTGTTTATGTAATTAAATTAATCTTATGTTTAACAAGTTTTAACTTTCCTTTCATTACTTTATTGTGGGGTTGTTTCTGCAGTTCTGATTCATGTGTTCTGAGTTCTTTTAATAAGTTGTTTCTTGTCTTTTGTTTATCCTTGTTTTTCTTTGCTGTATATGAAATACTAAGGCCTCTTATGTAGGCTTTGGCTGTATCCCAGAGGTTTTGGAGAGTTGTCTGTTCTTTGGTATTTATCTGAAAAAAACATACCGTATATACTCGAGTATAAGCCGACCCGAATATAAGCCGAGACCCCCAATTTTACCACAAAAAACTGGGAAAACTTATTGACTCGAGTATAAGCCGGGGGTGGGAAATGCAGCGGCCACTGGTAAATTTCAAAATAAAAAAAGACTGGTCAAAAGTGCAAGGACCTGTCAGAAATCACTTTTTTCAGCCCTCTGGGTAGTCCTTTTGTGCATATGCACTACTCAGAGGGCTGAAAAAGTAATTTTTGACTGGTCCTCGCACTTGTGACCAGTCCTCGAACTTACGACTGTCCTCACATTTTACATTTTTGCCCTATCTTATCACCATTTCTCTCTCCCCCTCTCTTTCTCATTCTTTCTCTCTCTCCCCTCCTTTCTCTTTCTCTCTCCTCCACTCTCTCTCTCATTCTCTTTCTCCCCCCTTCCTCAAAGAGAGAGGTGGTAGGTTTGAGGAGAAAGATTGCTGTACAATAAAAAAGATGAAAGGGAAGAAAACCAACCCCAAACAAATATAAAGATATTAAGATAAAGAATGAATTGTTAAACTTTAAAGAATAAAAGAAAACAAATATGAATAAATAGCAATAATTAGAAACACACATACAAACATACAATGTATTTTCTTTGAACAGAGTATTTGGCCGGTTCACAAATTTAAACAGTGTTCTGTCATTTAACTTAAATTTACAATTTCTATATTTCCTTTTTTGCCATATTTATTCCTCATCTATTTTTTAAAAAAACCAATATTACCCTTCATCCTCATCTCTAATCTTAATCAAATTCAATTTTTCATTTCTATTCTATATTATATCCCTTCCCATTGTCATCTATTTTTATATCCATCCTCACATTGGTTAATTATGTAATATTACAGTTGTTCAATACAAATTCAACATTTTAATATAAATCAATTAATTATATAACACTCTTTTTTGTATATTAATCAATATGAACATGAATATTCCAATTATTTCCATGCAATCCAATTTCTTACAAATCAATTACCGGTAATTATATTTACCAATAATAAACCAAATAATTTCCTCCATATATTCTTCCAAACCACAACTTAACCATTTCTGCTTTCAACACAATATACAATTAATAGTATCTCAATTATTACAATTCCCTAGTTAAATAGAGCTTTTTCTTTTGTGTTTTAAAATCTTGAACTCTCCTCTTTTGCCATTTGCCATGAATTTCCCATTGTTTGCACCTACTTTTTTTGATGAGGAAAAAGAAATCTGCCTTTCCAACGTTGCAAGCAAAAGCAAAAGAAAAAGAAATCTCTCTCTGCCTCATTTTGTCACGTTGCAGCAAAGACCCTGCTTTAGTTTCAGTTTCTCTTTTTTAGCATAGCTGGGAGGGGGAGGGAAAATGCTCCAGCAATTTACCTCTTTGCAGCTAGCTAGCAACAAGCCCCGGTAAAACAGCTGAGAGCAAATCAGTGAGAGTCGGGAGGCTCTTCAAATCAATTTATGGTAATTAACCTATACTGACGCTGAAAGGGGCTGTTTTCTCTATTTTTGCAGACGGGTCTACTCATTTGTTTTCTTTTAAAAAGGCATTTTTTTTCGTGACTCGAATATAAGCCGAGAGGGGCTTTTTCAGCCTGAAAAACGTGCTGAAAAACTTGGCTTATATTCGAGTATATACGGTATTCATTTCTTTCTCGATCATCTGTGCGTACGTATTCCTTGTCCTTAATCATTCCAGTGTCCATCAGCCACCTTTTTTGTTTCCAATATCCTTTCCATATTATTCTTATTGGGCTGTGGTCTACCCAGGTATTTGGTGATATTTCTATGAGTTTTATTTCTTTCCTAAGTTCTGAGGTTGTCCAGGCCATATCTATTCTGGACCACGATTGGTGTGGGCCAGAATGGAATGTATATTGGTTTGCTTGTTTATTCGCGCCTCTCCAAACATCATGTAGTTGTAGTTCGTCCGCCATGTCTTTGAATGTATCCGCTAATTTTTTTTCCTGGTTTTGTTCTTTTTGTTGCTCTGATAATCTTTTTCAGTGTCGTTGCATTAAAATCCTATGATGCAAATGTTCTCATATTCCAGATCCTTAGTTATGTTATGTATTTGTTTAAAAAACTCACTTTGATTTCCATTGGGTGCGTATATCAATATTAATGCAAAAAAAAATTGATTCTGTTTGTATTTCTATCATCACGATCCATCCATCTGTGTTGGTATATACTTGCTTTGTTTTTAAATGTTTCTTTTTTTTTATTAAAAAGTTTTACAATGAGTACAAATATTTTCTCCCCCCTCCCATCCCCCTCCCTAACCCCCCAACCCACCCCCCTCCCACTCTTCCCCCCACCCCCCCTGAACTTCTCAAGACTAGCACAGGGTATAACCTTTAACAAACTTAGAACTATAATAAACTAACAATACATTGAACTACTATTAACCTTAGATCTTTAACTCCTATCACCCAAAAGCAATATACATATAAACCACTGACAAATTATGCAAAATATTCATTCATAAGCTATTTGAAGTTTTTTAGTCCGATATTTACTTTGGATATAATCTATCCATCTTCTCCATTCTGTTATGTATCTTTCATTCGAATAGTCTCTGAGATATGCAGAGATTTTCACCATTTCCGCCAAATGAACCACTTTTAATATCCATTCCTCCATGGTGGGTATTCCTTTCGTCTTCCAATATTGTGCCACCAATAACCTAGCTGCTGTTATCAGATTTAAAATCAACTTTGTTTCTATAACTGTACAATCCGTAATTATACCCAACAGAAAAAACTGGCGTAAACTTAATCTTTTTCTTTAAAATATTTTGAATAACCCACCAAACTTTTACCCAGAACGCCTTAATCTTTTTACAAGTCCACCAAATATGATAATATGTAGCATCCTGGCTTTCACATCTCCAACATTTGGGCTGAAGGTTTGGATACATAAAGCCAATTTTTTCGGGTCTAGATGCCATCTATTAAATATTTTATAAAAGTTTTCTCTTAAATTTTGAGCTTGTGTAAATCTTACATTTCTAACCCAAATATTTTCCCATATGTCCATCGAGATTACCTCCCCTATATTTTGCGCCCATTTTATCATGCAATCCTTAACTAATTCAGTTTCTGAATCTATTTCCAATAATACATTATATAACCTTTTTAGGTGCATTTGACTTTGATCTCGTATTTGTTTAATCAAATTATCATCCTGAAACAAAATTCCCATTTTTTGGTCTTCTATCCATCTGGCCTGTAGCTAACCATACTGAAACCATGTTTTAATCACTCTTTCTTCTTTTAATTGCTGGATAGTTTTTAGTTGCAGTGTATTCCCTTCCTTATACAAAAGTTCCTTATATGTAATCCCATCTTGTTTTTGCTCTATACTTATATTCTCTATCACATGTCTGGATATTGTCCATATTGGCAATTTATCATTTAACTTATATCGATATTTCTTCCAGACACGCAACAAAGCACTCCTTAGTATATGACTTTTAAAAATAGTATCCACCTTTTTATCATACAATAAATAAGCGTTCCAGCCATAGACCAGACCATAACCCTCTATATTTAATATCCTTTCCTCCATCATATTAACCCAATCACTAACTGCCGACAAGGTAGCTGCTTCATAATACAGTCCTATATTTGGCATTTTAAGACCTCCTCTCTCTCTAGAGTCTTGCATTATTCTCAGTTTTACTCGTGGTTTCTTCCTTGCCCAAATAAAAAAGTTTACACCCTTTTGCCACTCCTTCAGATTTTTGTCTGTTTTAAGTATAGGTATCATTTGAAAAAGAAATAGAAATCTTGGTAAAACATTCATCTTTACTGCGGCTATCCTTCCCAGCAGCAACAATTGCAGTTTTTCCCAACTCTGTAAATCAGTTTGTATTTTATTCCACAATAATTCATAATTATGTTGGTATAATTTCATATTTGTTGTCAGGATATTAATCCCTAAATATTTGACCTTTTTAACTACTTCAAATCCTGTTATGCTTACCATCTCCTCTTTTTGTTTTACAGTCATATTTTTAGCTATTATCTTTGTTTTGGCTGCATTTATTTTAAAACCAGATACTTGTCCATAATCTTTAATTATATCCATCAAAACCTTAACAATTTGTAGTGGCTGGGTTAAGGTAACAACCAGGTCATCTGCAAACACACGTAATTTATATTCATGCTGTCTAATTTTAATTCCCTTTATACTTTCTAGCTCATGTATTTTATTCAATAATATTTCCAATGACAAAATAAACAGTAATGGAGACAATGGACACCCTTGTCTTGTACCTTTTTCTATTTCAAAATTATCAGTTAAGCCTCCATTAATTATTATTTGAGCTGTTTGTCTCTGATATATTGCCTTAACTGATTGCTCAAAATACTCTCCAAACTTCATCCTTTCCATTATTTTCAATAAGAATTGCCAATTCAATCGATCAAACGCTTTCTCTGCATCAAGAAATATTAGTGTTGCAGGGACCTGGTTATTCCTTCCCAAATATTCCACTATATTAACAATATGCCTAGCATTATTTTTCATTTGTCTACCACTTATAAATTCTATTTGATCATGATGTATCACTTGCTGCATAATTTTCATTAATCTATTTGCTAACAGTTTAGCAAAAATCTTTTAATCTGTATTTAATAGTGATATGGGCCTGTAATTTTTTGGTTCTAAATGGTATTGACCTTCCTTAGGTATTAGAGAAATAAAGGCTGTCTTCCACAATGGGAGTATCCCACCACCCTGTTGTATGTTATTAAATAATTCTTTCAGTGGTTCCACCATCTCCTCCTGTAAGTTTTTATAGTAGACCGCAGTCAAACCATTCGTCCCCGGGGCCTTACCAGACTTCAATTCTTTAATTGCTACTGTAATTTCCTCTGATGTTATAAGCTGATTTAAAATATCTCTCTGCTCTTGTAAAAACTGTAAAAATATTTTGTTTCTCTAAATATCTATCTATATCTGTATCTTGAATTTTATCAGCCATATATAATTTTGAGTAAAACTCTAAAAAAGATTTCTTTATTAAATCTTGCTGATAAACCTCTTTACCTCTGTATTTTACTTTTTCTATTATCCTTTGACTCTGTTTTTTCCTAAGAAGATATGCTAACCATCTACCCAGTTTATTAGCATTACAAAATGTGTTGTGTTTAGCATATTTCAAATTAGTTGCTGTTTGATCTGCTATCAACATACTAAATTGCCCCCTCAGTAATTTAATTAACTCTTTGGTTTTATTATCTGTTGTATTCAGTATCAAATTCTGTTCTTTTTTCTTTATTTCTTCTTCTAATAACTTTCTTTTCTCCCCCTGCTTCTTTCTAAATTTATTATTTAAGTATATCAAAATACTTCTCATATATGCTTTACTTGCATCCCAAACCATTTCCACAGGGGTACCCTTTTGCATATTTATAACAAAAAATTCCTTCATAAATTTCTTACATTCCTTTACATTTTCTTCATATCTAAATAAGTTTTCATTTAACCTCCATGACCTTCTGGGTCCCTTCCCATACTCCATCTCCACCCAAACTGGGCTGTGATTAGTTAACGTTCTTGGAAAGATCTTCGTATTCTTCACCCTAGAAAAAAGATCATTAGTTATTAAAATAAAATCAATCCTTGAAAAGGACTGATGTCTGTCTGAGAAAAAAGTGAAACCTTTTTCTGTTGAATTCCTCTCCCGCCAAATATCCTTCAGCTCCCACTCCTCCATCAACTCAAAAAAAGATTTTGGCAGTTTTGATCTTGTAAAAAAACTCTGCTTAGGTCCTTTCTTGTCCTGTTTAGTGTCTATAACTCCATTCCAGTCACCAAGCAAAATGCATGACTTATAGTTCCATTGCGTCAGTTTTTCATGTAGATATCTATAAAAAATTTCCTGCTGTTGTTTAGGTGCATAAACTCCAACTATAAGTAATTTTTCCCCTTTAAGCAATACTTCTATTGCTAAAAATCTTCCTTGATCATCTGCTTCAATTAATTTTGCAGTTAAGTCCTTCTTTAAATAGATAACTATGCCATTCTTCTTCTCTGGTGCTGCTGCAACATAGTGTGCACCCAATCTTGTATTAAGTATTTTTGATCTTGTAGTCTAATATGAGTCTCTTGCAAACAAATTATGTCATTTTTAAATTGTTTGAGGTAACAAAATATCTTCCTCCTTTTCTGCGGTGAATTCAAACCATTGACATTCCAGGTCAGGAACCTAGTTCCCATCCTGGAATCTCTGAAGCCTCTGGAGCATTTGCTGGTTTTCACGCCTTAATTGACCTTTGGGTCTAGCTCCTCCCACAGCTTCTGTTTTTGTAATTTCTCGGGTTGCCATCTGTAATTGTTGCAGTTTTAGTTCTTCTTTACGTTTAGCTGTTGCTGCTCTGGTCTGTCTTTGATCCTTTGGTTCTTCTGGTATGTCAATCAACTGTATCTGAAGGAGGTCTTCTTGACTAGTCGAAATTGCAATGCCCCCCTGTGCTATTGCAAGCAAGTCTTCTCCCTCCTGTGGTCTCTCCTCAATTAGTTGTTTCTTGCCTTTAAGTTCAGGTGATTTTGGTCTTCCAGCCTTTAAAACATTTAAATAGAAATCTCTTGCATTTTTCACTGTATTAAGTCTGTATCTTTCTCCAGAATAATTAACCACGATACCGGCTGGAACATCCCATCTATATTGTATCTGGCGATTTCTCAATTCATCCACCAAAAAAGAGTACTCTCTTCTAGCTCTTAACATTTTCGGGGACATCTCCTTCATTGTCATCACTTCTTGCCCATTCACTTGGAGCTTATTTTTAAAAGTGGCCTGTAAAATTTCATTATGAAACCGTCTTGAAGTGAAGTAAATTACAATGTCTCTAGGTAAGTGCTTCTGTCTGGCCACCCATGAATTAACTCTGTAAGTTTTGTCAATTTGCCATTCCACCATTTCACGCTTTTGAGCCCCCATCAACTGTGCCACAGCTTCTGTCATCATATCTTTCAAATTTTCTTGTTTATTTTCTTTCACCCCTCTTATCCTTAGGGCAAACTCCATTTCTCTGTATTGAATTAGAGTCACATCAGCCTCAGTTCTCTCAATTTTTTCCTGAGACTGCCCCACTCTGCTGGCCAATATTTGATTAGATTCTTTCACTTCTTCAATTTTGTCATCTAGCATCTCAGCCTGAGATGCCAGCCCTTTAAATGCATAAAGTATGTCTTCCCTAATTTCTTTATTTCTTGCTGAAATATCCTCTGAAACTGTTTTGATTTTATTATCTATCACAGCAGTAAGTTCTACTGCAACTGATTGAATCCTGTCATCCAGCACAGCTGTGAGTTTCCCCTCTGTAACTTTTAAAGCTCCTTGTATAGCATCTTGTATCATTTCAATTGTCAAAGCTGGTGTTTCTGTTTAGGGGGCAAAAGCTTGCAATTTGGATGTGTGTGCGGGAGAACTGCCTGCACTTTCTGGACCCTTTGTTGGAACAGTCTTTACTGTTGGAAGTTTTGTAGCCATTTTAAAATGAGTTGATTTCCCCCCTCCTTCTTCTTCCTTCTTCCCTTCTCTTGTCTTTTTATTTAAAATTAAAAGCAGCCAAACAACAAAAACACTTCATCCATTTACTTAAAACAGTCCTTAGAAAAATCCTCCTTCTAGCAGAATATTAATAGAGTAACTTTTTAACAGTCAGAAGAGGCTCTGCAGGCACTTTAAATCACTTTTGTTTTCACACACTTTCAAGCCTCAATCACCATTTTGTATCCAGTTAATTTAAAGCTTCTGAAGGAGGCAATACACAAAGAAGTTGAAGTTAAGTAAAGTACTTGCAAATTTTTTCCCTCCTGGCTGGTCTTGCCTGCATATATTGTTTAAACTTTAAAATCTTGAAAGAAAGAAAAAAATAACCTGCAGATGCGATCGTGGTTTTTAGCTCTGCCGTTGCAGAGTCGTTCCCGGTCTGGAGCTGCTCGGCTGGTTTCTGGGGAGCTCAAACCTTTTACCCCACAGAAGTACTTTTGGGGGCTTCTAGGGAGCTCTACCCCCACCAGCCTGCTCTTCACTCTCCCCTTTGCCCGGGGAGAGACTTTTCAACACTCCCAAACAACGTTGACCTGCTGTTCGGGGGCTTTTACAAAGCCGCAGAATGGGCGCTCGTATCAGAGCGTCCTCAAAGCTACACGGAGCCGCCGGAAGTCTTCGTTTTTTAAATGTTTCTTAACGTATACTGCAACTCCTCTCTTTTTCTGATCCGCTAATGATGTGTATAGTATTCCTAATCTTTGGTTTTCTAATAGTTTTTTATGTTGTTTCTTAATATGGATAAGTCTGCTTGTAGACTTAAATTAAGCTCCCTCAAGAGGCAGCAGCGTGTGCATTCACTGGTAACATCCAAAACTATTTTGTCCCGAATAAGTTGATCTCTTAAGGGGCCATAATCATAGCTTGCAGCCTTTTTCCTTAAGCGTGTGATGAAGCTATCTATTATTTCACCTTCTTGCTTGCAGCTGCTGAATACATATCTTTCGTAAATGATATTTTTAAGAGGTCTAAATAGATCTCTAAAGCATCTAGGATACCTTTGATGTCACTTTTTTGATCCTCAGTAAGGGTTAAGTTGTGTTTATCAATATGGAGGCATTCACTGCCCATCAATCTCCTCAATGTGGTGGCTTGTACTGCTGCCGGCTTACCATTCAAGCCTGTAGCTAAGGAATAGTCTTCAAACTCCACGTTGAACATATCCCAATTGCTGCTGCAATCTCCACTCACCCTCATGGCCTCAGGCAGGGGTATGCTGTTAGCAGCTGCCATACTGGTGAGTTCCTTGCTTCAACTGCTTGGTTTTCAGAAGTCTGTCTCAAATGTATCAGGAAGACATGGATTCAGACTTCTGATACCATATTTCAAGAAGTTTAATCAAAGTGCAGTTAACTGATAAGCCATCATTAAGAGTGTGCACGTATGTGTACACACACACACACACACACACACACACACACACACACACCCCAGGAACCAGAAAATGCCTCACAGGAGCAACTGATGGTACTATGTCCAAGAATTCTACAAAACACATCAAGAAATTGCAGCTTCCTGCAATAACACCAGTGGAACTGCAAAAAAACTGCGCTACTCGGAACGTCATATATTTTAAGAAGATACTTGGTTGATACCTAGGACATTGGCAGCAACCCGTATCAACCATTAGCACTAGTCAGTCATATTTCTGACACATTTTTAAATGTTCAGTTGACTGAGTTTCATGTTTAATGAATAAAAGAGATGATGATGATGATGATAATAATAATAATAATAATAATAATAATAATAATAAACTTTATTACGATCACAGTTCTTCCATTACTATGGCTGCTATACTGTAGGCAAGCTGATTTGTTTGTTCAATTGATGTTATGTTATCTGGACTGCTGCAAGTACATGGTTCGCATTTATCAGCAATGGCGCCAAATGTTTTCTAGGGACAGTCTTCAGTGTTGGAAGCCTTCTTTCTGCATTTATTGCAGCTTGTGCCAAGATTTTAGCTTTCAGTCTTGCTGCCTGGCACTGAGTACTCCAGGTGTTTTAATGATGACTTCAGGCTCTTGCTGATCCTGTTTTTGCAAAATAACTGCATTTTTTTTGAATTCAAGGTATTCAGTTGTTCCAGATGTTATTGGAGTATTTTCTGCTGCCACTCCAGCAGTCTGCTGTTCAGTAGTCTGTATTCCCGTTTCACAATTTTTCCATATTTCTTCAAGTAAGACTTCACTGAGCACTTTGTTCGAGTGATGAATCGTCGCTGATCGGCTAATCGTAATTCAATTATCAATGCATTTCATTACATTGCAATTCTCTGACATGTTGTATTTCTGCCGCTTCTGAGGTTGTTCATCTTCCAGTCGCTCCGCAGGCCTATTTCCTGGTTGCTGAACTATGAGACCCGTGGCCTGTAGCCCACTTGTCGATGGATGTCCAGGTTCCCCAGCACCCGACGTGGTCCTTATTAACCCGGGCGACGACCGAGCCTGCATAGGCTTCGTTCGGTTGTGTTTCACCATGATTCATTGCATGGGTTGTTGGGTGCACTCAGTTCTGCTCCTCAGCCTAGACCTCTCTGACATGGTTAGACCTGCTGGTAGTTTACTACTGCCAGCACAGCTCTCAGCTTCATTGGAGCAGTTAAGCCCCCGCCCCCACGACAAGGCGACACCCCGTGGGGTATAATAATAATAAACTTTATTATGATCACAGACCAGCAGTAGACAAGAATTATCGCTGTTTACGATAGTGTTAAAAGATATTACTAATAATAATAGTAAATTATAACTTTTATAATAATAAAATACATGATACCAAACGGTATGGCTCTTGCCCTTGGTTATATAATGGGAGAGCGGGTATGTGTGTAAATATATATTCTCTAAAAATTGTTAAGAGATATCTATGAAAAATTGGTGCAAGTAAACATCTTTAATTCTGTAATTGAATCTTCCTTGTGATCATTGCAGCTGCACAGAATTTTGCTACTGCACATGTGGTAGTCAGGTTTGATTCCCAGATGATATAGTGCACATAAAAGTTGTCTGCCATCCCTGGTAATCTCTCTAATAAACGGAGAATATGCATTGCCCTAAAAACTCTGTATAACTCACAGTGCAATAAAACGTTGTTATACATGCCCTGGAGGAGTGCTGAGGGGAGGATGTGAAATGTGATCTGAAAAAGATTATTCTAGTTTTTGGGAAGATCAGGTCATTTAAATATCTTGATGGTTCCCACACACTCTGTTTAATTCGGTTCCTGCTATGGAGAGGTAACCTGTTTATTTCTGAATGAAACTCCATGTCTTTTATTCTGTTAATGACTACTTGCTTAGCTTGGTCAAAGCCTACTCTGGATTTCTTTTAGATCGTATAAATCTTTTGCCTTTTTCTAAAATAAGATAAAATAATTGATTTTCAGATACAACCTAAATCCATTTCATTTTTTAAATCAAGTTTTTATTATTATTTATACATTTATCAAATTTATACATATCATTGTGTGAATGGCGCAATGTTTGAGTATCATACATTTCAATACATTTAAACATATTTGTAATTATTACATTCTATTTTCCTTATTCCATATTATTTACTCCTACCTTTTACACAAAATTTTAATTTTCATATAAATATTAACTAGTATGCAATAACATCTAAACCGATGTGCCTTAGTATCCATATTATCTTCCGTTATAATTTCAATAGTATAACCCTCAAGAAAAAATAAATACGAAATTGCCCGCCTATTTTCTCCTGTACACCACATTTCACCCATTTTACAACAATCCCTCTCCTTTCCTTTTCTTTCTCCTTCCTTTCTTCTCTATTGCCCTCTCTTTCCCTCCCTCTCCTCTCCTTCCCTCTCCTTCCCTTTCTCCTCTCCTTCTCCTGTCCCCTCTCTATTTCCCCTCCTCTTCTATCTCCTTCCCTTTCTACTCTTCTCCTCCCCTCACCCTCTCCTTTCCCCTCTCTACCCTTACTCTTTCTCCCCTCCTTTCCTACTCCCTTACACTCCATTTCTCTCTTTGATCTCTCCCAACTCAAGATGTGTTATTGTCTCTTCCAACTCCTTATTCGCCGCCATCAATCTCTCCTCCGCAGCTTCCAATTTTTTTTCGGTTCGGTCTGCTCTTGTTTCTACTACTTTTATTTTTTGTTTGTTTTTTGCTATTGATTCCTGAATCTTTTTCATTCTGTCATCTAATTTCTTTGTCTCCCTTCACCTCACACATTTTCCCTTTCATTTCTTCATGATTATTATTAATAGATTCCTGCATTTTCATCATAACCTTCTGAATCATGTTCAGTATGGTTTGCATGTTTGTACAGCTGATGCTGATCCTAGTTTTTCAGTAGTTGGTATATCTGTTATTAATTTCTGACCTGCAGGTGAGGCCGTAGTGGGAATTGTCTTCTTTACTGTTTTTGTGATTGTAGCTGTATTTGACATTTTAATTTTTTAATGAGATTATTCCACACCACCATATATGTCTAATTTACTGCTCCAGTCTATATCTATATCTCTTTCTGTCTCTAATCTTTATTCCTAAACTTATTATGATACAAATACAATTACAGTATAAATACAATAAAATTTATTACTTTAATCCAACTAATTATATCAATCTATTTTCTGTATCCAATTAATTATATAAATCACTGTTATTTATTATACCATTTATGGTTAATATTTACTTAATCAGTAATCTAAATCCACAATTATTTTTAAATCTATAATAGCAAGAGAAAAATAAATATCTTTCCTATTATTAATATACTTAAATTATTTAATAATATCTAAAGGAAAAAAAGAGGGAGGAACAAGTAAGTAATAAAGAAGGAAAAAGCAAAAAGGTAACAGAATATATAAATATATTTAGTATTATTTATGTTAAATATTAAATATTAAATTCCAAAGTTTTATATAAATCTCACAGTGGTAGATTAAGAATCCTTTACCAATCTATGTACATAATTTGTTTGATAGCTCCAGTCCACAAATCTTCACCCAAAGTACCAGTATTCTTTCTTTTTCAGTCTCAGTTCCTTTTTTCTCTACTACATCCCATTCTTCGAGCTTGAAAATGGCAGCTTCCTCCTATTTGCTCAGTCACTGTCCCTTCCTTCACTTCCTCTGTCTCTATCTCCAAAAGTATTTTTTCTTTTCTTATTTCTCCAGTCCGTTCGCCACCTACACACACCCTCAATACTTTCTCACAGTCTCAGTCTTAGTTCCAATGTTCTATTTGATTTTCTCGACAATCCAGTCCCTTTCAACACCACTCGTAAAACACTTTCACTCTCTGTCTTCTTTCCACTCCCACCGCTAAGGCACAGCTCTTCACTGTTTGGAGACTCACTTTTTTCCTTGTTTGCAACCTCCACGAGTTCACCGAGATAGTTCGGATATTTCACCGCTCTTAAGCTCCCTTCACCGATGCTTCTTGTTGCTTCTCACTTTTCTGCTTCCTCATCATACATTTGGGCCGTCATGTCTCTGGACCTACCTCTGACAGCCGGTCTCTTCCATGCCGGATTTCAGGGGTTCCACCAGAGCCGGATTTAGATGAAAAGAGGCTCTAGGCTATTCCACTTATGAGGCCCTTTCACCTCCCATTTTTAAGTTTGTAAATTACATGAGAGATAATAAAATACATCATTACTGTGATATATATCAATATGTTAAATGAAACATATTGTGGTTGGTACTAACCTTTATAAAAAATGTGGCACGGATAATAAATAAAAAGTTGAGAACACTTATTTGGACATTTATTCTCAGCACCATATATAGTACTTGTAACAATAACTAATCAAACATAACACACAACATTTACAAAGAAACAAAATTCAAATAATGAAAATCTTTGACTACAAAAATAAAATACGCAATAAAAATTATCATATTTTCTATCAAATTAAATAAAATATATTCAATACATTGAAGATTAAACCAAATTCAATTCAGATAAATTTATTTCATAATAATTCGCATTTAAAGTTTAAGTATGAATTATTATGAATTTTAAGTCTTAAACTAAACCAAAAATGGAACTTTTTTCAAACAAAATCCAGATCACAAAAAAGAAAATATCAAATTGTATATCATATTAAATTTTATGTTAATAGTTATTTTATTTAAGAACTGATTCAATCCAAGTATACATTTAAAACAAAATAGTAGATTAGAAGAATTTCTTTCTAAACTTTTTCACACAGAATTCTTCTATAAGTTCATCAAAATCTATTTTTCTGAAGGTCTAATTTTCGATGCACAAAATACTCAATGAAGACAACCTCGTCTGGGTCATTGTGCTTCTTAATTGATTTTTGATATTTTTAAGTCTTGAAAATGACCTTTCTCCAGTACCATTAGTGACTATTAAACTGAGAAACAGTCGTAAGATTGATTCCACATTGGGGAAGGCCACTTGAATATTTTCTTCGAATATTATTTGATACAAGTCTGTATGCGACAATGTGGAATTTTTTGAAGGCTTATGCGTTTGTCTCACATATGTGTGGAAATGAAATAGTTCTTCAGTAAGATTTTGGTTGACATCTTCTGGGTATTCTTGCATTAGCAGCTCAACACCTCTTTGAAGTTCTACCTTTGATAATGTAAGATCGGCAAGAAAGGAAAATATTTTCACTACATCATCATAAACAGAAACTCTTCTTCCTAAATTTGATTCTAGTGCATCTAATATAGGAATAAATGATTTAATCCTAAATTTATCTCTTGAAGAGAGTTCGTCTAAGGCATCAGGGTCAGATGAATTTTTGTAATTGCCTTGCCTTTTACTTCTTATTATCCTTCTGGCAGTTCTATATTCAGTATTTGGCAACGTGTTTTTTGCTTGTTGCTCAAGTGCATCAAAATCTTCCCTAATTTCACGTAAAATATCCAAAAGTGACCTGTACCAATCTGCACAACTACTAAGTAAAATATTAGGGTTTTGAAGAATTTTATTTACTCTTGAAAAATGTCTCAGTATTCGATTCCAGAAATGGAACATAAACACGAATTCAAATTCTTCCATCTTCCCTAAAAGATTGTTGGCCCTCAATATAGTATCACCCTTTGTATTATTATCTGAATGTAAATAATTGAGTGCATCGGTGATATCATTGTAATTTTCTAAAATAGTTTCTGTAGCTTTTGCATGTGCCTCCCACCTAGTGTCTGATAAATATTTAGGCACTTTAGAATGAGGTTTCAAATGTGATTTCAGAACTGCCCATCTTTTTGTGGAAGACGAAAAAAAGATATAAACTTCGTTCACAACACCAAAAAAATTAACAGCATCAAGGCAACAATCAACAGCTGAACGACCTACTAAATTTAAAGAGTGACCAGCGCATGGAACAAATCTTGCAAACTTGTTTTTTTTGATAATTTTTTTTTATTAAAAAGTTTTACAAACAAAATTATACATTTTCCCCCCTTTCCCCCCCCCCCTTGATATTCTTAATAATACATACATTTGATTCCCTATTACATTTCCAAATTTTTCCGGGGCCGTTCTTTTACCACTTCCTTTAATCCCACCTTCCTTCCTTCCACCCCTCCTCCCTTCTTTCTTCCTTCCTTCTTCACTCTTCCTCCCTTCTACTTCCCCTTCTCCACCCCCACCACTCCTCTAACCCCTCCCTCTCTGCCTCACCTCCTTTCCTACTCACCATTCCACCCTCTTTAATCCTTCCCCTCTCTCCAGTTGTTCCCCTTTTCAATACAATCTCACGTGGTATTCGAGCAGCCCCGACTTCTCAGTTGTATTTACATCTATATAAAATTACATCCCCAACCCCCACACCCCACCCCTCCCCAACCTTGACCTCCCCAAGCAGTAACAGAGTATTACAGTAACAAACATAAACTTAAACTAAAATATGCTAACATACTAAAAAAAAAAGTTCAAAATTTCCCCTAAATCCTTTAACTCCTCTAATTAAAATTTTTCAGCCTCCCTATAAGTACAAGTAACATTAATAAAAAAAAAAAGAAAGAAAACCAAACCCAAAATCCTAAATTAATATCGTACCCTTCTCCAAAATAAGATAGTGATGATATTAACTTTAGAATATACATTTGCAATTTTACATTACATTTTTAAATCATTACAACTATAAGTCCCCAACCGTCCAAAAGATAAATTAGTTTTAACTTTGGACACTGTAATCTTCTCCAACATATAATAATAGTATTGATGCTTTTAAAATATGCATTTACAGTTTTACATTACCCTAACAATCAAAACTAAAATTATCAACCTTCTTTTTAGCTTATAAGAATTGAACATCATTTAAGCTTTTAAAATCATCACAAGTATAAACCCCCAGCCTTCCAGAGGATAAATATTTTTAACTTTGAACATTATAATAATAATAAAATAAAAAAAAAATTTAAAGAAAAAAAGAAAGAGAAAAAAAAAACCTTATCCATCTTTAAATATTAAACATCCATGACTTTTAAATCATTAAAAATCTAAAAATTACTATTACTAAATTACTAAAAAAAAATTAATCTTCTTCTTACTAAAAATCATTACTAAAAATCTTTCATCTTCTTCTTAAATTCACATAACAATAAAAATAAAGTTATTAACCATCTTATTAATTTGTTAACATTAAACATCCATAAAGCTTTTTAAATCATTACAAGTATAAATCCCCAACCTTCCGGAGGGTAAATTGTTTTTACTTTAGGCATTGTAATAAAAAATAAAAAATAAGGAAAAAAAAACAGAATAAAGACAAAAGAAAACCTCCATAACCTTTAAGACCATCATTACTAAAAATCTTCCATCTTCTTAAATTTCTTCCAATCCTTTAATTGCCATAGTTCTTTCCATATTTTTCCAGGCCCTCCTAGCCATTTCTTAAACTTGCTCTGAGGCTGATGTATCACAAAAATCCCTTTATGTTTTAAAGTCTGCTCTTTTGGCTTGAATTTGTAGTCCTGATTCCACCATTCTTTGCTTGTATCATCCAACAAATTAGTCCATTGTGCATCAAGCCTCCAATTACCAAATAGTTCCTCCACTTGCCTTAATTTTTTCAGTTGCAATTCTTCTGTAAACAAATTAGGAATGTCCACCAGAACTTCTGTTTTGATCATATCTCCCAACATATAGGTCTCTGCTTCTTGTATCTCCTTTTGTAAAATTTGTTGAGTTCCATCCTCTGGATTCTCCAACAACATTTCATTATCAGACTTCTTTTGAATTAAAACCAAAATATTAAATATGATTAAGTCTGAAAGTTCTTGAAAAATCTCTGCAAATCCAATTTGAATATCCTTTAATTCAGAAAGCAATGATCCTTCAGGTCCAACTTGAGCCATTGTTCCAACTTTTACTTCTGTTCCAAAGCAGCTCTAAACTTTCTTTATAGCTCTTTGTCTGCTAGAAATGTAACAAGCTCTAACAATCACTTTCACTAAGCGCCATTTTTTCCCCCTCAAAGTTTTTAAACGGAGTTAAAGATTACACAAACCCATTTCCTCTCTCCTGCTCTGCTTAGCCAGCTTCTTAGTTTCCCAAATCAAGTAAAATTGAAAGTAGATCTTAAAAATTTTCTTCCCTTAAAATAATTTTAGTTGCTGGTGCGGTCGCGGCTTGTAGTTCTGCGAAGGCAGAGGCGTTCCCGGTCTGGAGCAGTTGGCTGGCTTCTGGGGAACTCAGCCTTTCACCCCCACAGAAATCCTTCTGGGGGCCTTTGGCGAGCTCTACCCCCACCAGCCGGCTCTTTGCTTCTCCCTTTTGCCCTGGGAGAAGTTTTGAAACCTCCCGGCTGCGTTGGATTGTAGCACGGAGGTTCTTACAGTACCGCGGAGCGGGCGTGCTAATTAAGGCGCCATCCAGGCTCGCGGAGCCGCCGGAAGTCCCTTTTTTTCGATAATTTTTTGCTGCATACCATTGTATCTACCAGCCATATTGGCTGCATTATCATAAGACTGTCCTTGGCATTTTCTGAAATCAATTTCAAGTTCAGTAGTGATATAGTTAAATGCTAAATCAGCTATGCTTTCCCCTGAGTGATCTTTTAGCTCAAGGAAAGTTAAAAATCTCTCAGTTGGCAAACCGTCTTCAGGTGACACATATCTAATAATTAAGGTCAACTGATCAGTAGGAGATATGTCGGGGTGGAATCTACTGAAAAGCTAAAATAGCCAGCCCTTTTCACTTCCGCCACAATTGTGTCTTTCACTTTATTTGCCATAAGTTGAATAATTTCCTCACATATAGTTTTAGACAGATATGAAGGTTTTCCTGAGCCAGTATTTCCATATCGATCGATATGATCTCTTAAAAATGGATCGAATTTTGCTACTAGTTCTAGAAGACCAAAGTAATTGCCGTTATTTGGAGTTCCAAACTTTTCATTGTCTCCTCTAAATGGTAAGCCTCGCTCTGCAAGAGTGCAAATTACAGCGAAAACTCTTTCTATAACGTAACGCCAGTATTGCTGCTCTTTTCTTATTTCTTCCTCTAGCTTTGAAGTTAAAGTTTTCCCTTTTGCTCTTCTTAAGTACATTAACATAGCATTCCTATGATTTTCCGAATTTTCATGAGTTTGAATGATAGCAGGGTTTTTCCAATCATTAAACCCTTCAGAAGTTAATGCTGTTGCAGAAGATGCAATATTTGGAAAGAGTTTACAAACAAAGCAAAAAACGCAGCCTTTTGAGGGAGAGTACACAAGCCATTCTAGGGTATATTTTTCTCCATTGGCTTTTGTTGAATAAAAAATAGCTTTTGTACAAAATCTGGACTGATTCTTATATTCTCGCTTAGAATTTAAAAATGGTCCACAGTGATACTGAACTTGAGAAGGGCCCTTCTCTACCCAATATGATACATCATTTTGCGATAAATTTGTCCACAAGCCAACATCTGTTACAGTAGACATATATTTGACATCACTATCTAAATTTGCAACATCTTGAACTTGGTGTTTCTCATTAGGTGTCTGAAAAAAATTCAGTGTTCAGTAAGTTGCTCTTGAATTAGTTCCATATTTTCACTTTGAGTTGGTGCAACGGCCGTGTCCTCACATACAACGTGCTGCATTGCTTCCAATTGAGTAGTACTAGTTGGCACATGCATCTAAGCAGTAATCGGTGTTAGCTTCTTTGCCTCATACTCTTGTAGCTTCTTTTTCTTGCGTTTGCAAGCGCCACTTTCAAATCTTTTATTCATTCTTAGATTAGAATCTAGAACAAAATATTTGAGTTATTAAATATTAAGGAAGGAAGGAAGGAAGGAAGGAAGGCAGGAAGGAAGGCAGGAAGGAAGGAAGGCAGGAAGGAAGGAAGGCTAAAGGTATTTTAGTGGGTACTGATACTGCTTGCATCTGCAGACTGCAGCAGCTTTTACTGTAGAAGGCTAAAATCCCCCCCCCAAATTTCCCCAAAGGAGATGTGAAATTCCCTCCCCCATCTCCCCACAGATGATCACACTGGCTGAAGCTGCTGGGAGTTATAGTTCACAAACAACCCAAAATGAGGGCTGGAACTAAAAAGGATCTAAGAAATTTCCGCAGAGATGTTTCAGCCCATGATTAATCATTCAGATTCTGCCTCTTACATAATGTTCTCCCACGGAGGGAGACTTGCATAGCTGGCAGGGTGAGAAAACTCAGCAGCACAAGGCAAGCTTTTAAAATCTCAATGCAGATAAAACAATAAATATATATACGCTTGGGTTAGCCTCGAAATGCCGCTGGTCAAGTTTTGAATTCAACACCACAAAAAGAGCACCGCCCACCAATCACATTCCACCTCCCGTAAAGTCGTGTGTGTTTGTGTGTGTTTAAATGAAGCTGTTACTAATTCAACAATACAAAAGGAGCACCGTTCTCCAATCGTGTTCCACCTCCAGTAAACGTACGTGTGTCAAACAAACACACACGGTGTGTGTGTGTGTTTGTGTGTTTAAATGAGCTATTACTAACCACACACGGTTTGGTGGAAAAAAGAAGCCCTCTCCTTTCCAAACCTACCTAAACTTAGAATCCTCAGTGACAGTATCAGAATAATACTTTTGGTCAGCAACATCACGACAACGGGCAGCCGCAGGGCGATCTTCAGAGCAACAATCGTAAGACTCGACTCCATCCAGTGTTTTAGTGTTCACTGTTTTTAGAATAGTGTACTTTTAATTTTGCTAACAATTTGAATGTAGGCCCCTCTTGATCTTGAGGCCCTAGGCCGAAGCCTAGTTAGCCTAAAGGAAAATCCAGCCCTGGGTTCCACCCTCCGTGGTGGAGGAATCGCTGTTCTCCCCACCTCCTCTGAGTTATCCCCTTTCAATCGCTGTACTCTCCAAGGTTCAGCTTTATCGCTACTGGCTTCCAAATATGAAAAATATATTTACTTTAAATTTCCAATGTGCTTTTTTTCCACAATAGTTGCACGCCACTATAGCAAATTGTTCTAAGAGGTATTCCCCTTAAATTTTTTGCGGGGTCCAACTTCAGCTGTAAATCTTTTCTTACCCAGATGACACACCATTCACCATTTCTCTACGCCTGCACAAACTTATGGTTCTGGCTGTTCCCTGGCTTCATGGCAGCCATTTTGACTGCCACTGCTCCTAGTCTTTGGATAAGGGGGTTTTCTGAGTCAGGGAGGGGAGATGTGGCTCCCCTTGACCTGCAAGGTGGTACCCCTTTGCTTCACCATCCCTCCAAGGTGGCTATGGCTTCTATTGAAGCCTCCGACAGGGAGAGCTTGGAAAAGACCCGAGGAAGTCGCGGATCTTGCACCAAAGGCTCCGTAAATTCAACCGGAAGTCTCACCTAAATCCATTTCATTAAGGTCATACAATTTAGCTGTTTCCTTACTAGGCAAATTGTGAAGACCCATTGTTCAGAATCAGTGGTGGGCTGCTGCTGATTCGGACCGGTTCGGCCTCTGTCCCGATGCTATCCAATTCTAGATATCTCACTTTCCGGCTTGCTCACCCCACCCCGCAGCCAAGGTGATTTGCGTGCCTCTCCCATTGTACTAACTGTGGCTGACCTAGCAGGTGTGCAGGAAACCGCCCCCATCGAAAAAGCCTTGTTTTAGGTGTTGCACATGAAGTGGGCGTGTGCTCGTGCTCACCTTATCGGCGAACCGATTGTTAAATGCAGCCCACCTGTGAGTAGAATTCAGTATAGTTACTGCTCTGGGATAGAAGCTATTTTTCAGCCTATTTCTCCTTGTTCTTATTCTCTGGTACCATCTGTCAGATGGTAATAGTTCAAAAAAAGGATGCCCATGATGAGATGGATCTTTGAAGACTGTTTTGAACTTTTTTAAGGCAGCGGGAGCTATAAAGCTCTTCCAGAGAGGGGAGACGGCAACCATTGATCCTCTGAGCAATGATGTTAACCCTCTGGAGCGCTCATGAGGGCTGCATGGTGAATTAATGGCCAAGGTTTGTTTCAGGTGTGACATAAGCAGGAACTGTTGCTATGTATAATAGCTAGATCAATCCTGGGAAAGGTAAAAAGGGTTGCTCAAATGTTTTGATAAATACAAGGAACGTTTGTACTTTACACCTTGTTGCATAACTTTTGTAAATGTGTTCCAAGCGTGAGTGGTTTTGAAGCATAGCGGGGAAGGCTTTGTAGCCTTATATTGTGCTAACATATATTATGAAGGCTGCATCCCTTTCTAGTCATAAGAAAAAATATATTGAGTCCCAGAGGAAGAGTAAATTCTCCAAATACAGACACTGTAAACATTCAACGCTAAAATGGGGTAGGAAATAAGTTTTAAACAAGACCCCTCCATACCACCTGGGTTCATCCAGCATATGAAAGGAAATCCTAAAATGGGAAGTGAACTTCCTGAGAAAGAAACTTGAGGTTTACTATCTCTGTCAATTCAGTCTCATTTTTATAGATTATGATGCTATTAGTGTTGAAATGTTAGTCTTAACAGCATTAGAGAGGCGAAAAAGAGGACTTCATTACTGTTTAAATGTCTGGTATTTTTAACCAAACACCAGTTGATGTGCTGGACATGTCATGACATGGAGATGTAGGTGATGAAATATATTAATGTGATAGCACATCAAATCTTCCACTACACATCTCAAGTTTGTAATTTCTTTTGGCATTTCAAAATGCCAGATGATCCCAGGATAACTGAAGAAAACCCATAGAAAAATAATGAAAATCTCCTGTTTAGCAGGCCATTTAAGCCACTAGGCTTACATTCAATCCACCATGGATTAATGTCGAGTTTATATATTAAAGCTTGAATGAAAATCTGTGTTTATATAGTTCATCATATAATTCATCTTCTCCTGCAGCTTTCCCAATAGGAAATCTGATTAGAATATCCATTGTCTCATTCTCTGCCATGTAAATGTAAGGTGAGATTTATGAAATGGACGTTGTCTTACCTGAACGTCCCTTTTCTGGGCGCTGAGTACGCTATCCATGAATGGGTTAAAACCTTAAGCCTTTGGCAATAACTGAGGGAGAACTGAATTTCCCTTTCCTGCTACCATGCCACGCCCCCAATCCCATGATCCCCAGTCTGAAACGAAGGCATATCAAACCACAAGTACCCGTTAAAGAACAATAACTTTATTAAGAACCAATGTCAAAAACTAAGCATAATAACCAGGCAGGCAGCCAAGAAAAATAAACAGGAGGGTATGGATAGTGTACGCAGTGCCCAGAAAAGGTACGTTCAGGTAAAACAACGTCCATTTTCCTGTGCGCTGCTCCCACTATCCATGAATGGGATATACCAAAGTTCAAACCCCATGGGCGGGAAGTTGACTGCATCTGGTGTCCTCCTCAGTCAGGACCCTTTGGAGGGCCCTGCGGCCAAAGGACACTTCTGCCGAATGATAAGAGTCAATTTTGTAGTGGCGAATAAACGGTGACAGCGATGACCAAGTTGCCACTCTGCAAATATCGGCTACTGACGCCTGTGTTTCCCAGGCCGCCGTACTGGCTGCACTACGGGTGGAATGTGGTAGAATCCTGCCGGGCAGTGGTCTAGAGTTCAAGTCATACGCCAAGGCGATACAGGCCTTAATCCATCTGCTAATCATGGAAGCCGAAATCTTCAGGCCCATGGAGGCTGGATTGAACGATACTAGGAGTGCTTCCGAATGACGGAAGGACGCAGTTCTATGAATACAATGGCGAAGGGCGCAACGAACATCGAGGGTGGGCCATTGTTTCTCCCTGTGGTTGCATGGAGACGGGCAGAAATCCGACAAGATGAGCTCCTGGGCACGGTGAAACCAGGAATTCACCTTGGGAACGAAGAATGGGTCCAAGCGTAGAATTACCGTGGTGTCTCTGACGATGCACAGATCCTTTCGCATGGAGAGAGCCGCCAGTTCTGATACTCTCCTAGCTGAGGTAATGGCCAGGAGAAATTCACTTTAAAGGATAAGTACTTGAGAGCGACTGATCCTAAAGGTTCAAATGGAGGGGACATCAAAGCTGGCAACACAAGCGGAAGATCCCATGACGGATAACGGTGTACTGTGGGTGGGCGCAGGTTTGTAGCCCCATGCAGAAACCCCTTGATAAGTGGGTGTTGAGACAGTGACTGGTAAGGTGCACATGATATGACCATAGATAAGGCCGCTGTCTGACGTCTCAGGGTAGCGGGGGCCAGTCCGTTGTTCAGTCCAGTTTACAGGAATTCGAGGACGTCTGCAATCTCTGCAGCCGTGGGATCCACATGATTTCGGGAGCATCAGCGACAGAATGCCTGCCATGAGGCCTCATATATGCGAGCTGTAGAAGGTAGTCTGGCCGCCTGGATGGTGCTGACAACCCCATCCGACAACCTGCCCTTTTTAAAGATGACCCTCTCAAATGTCAGATGGCCAATTGAAGCCACTGAGGCTCTGGATGACTGACCGTCCCCTGCAGTAGTACTACCTGGTGTGGTGGAATCAGCCACGGTTGGTTTACGGATAGAGCTACGAGATCGGCATACCACGTTCTTCGCGGCCAGTTGGGAGCCACTAGCAGTAAGTCGGATTTCTCGGCCAGTAACTTCTGAATGAGGCATGGTAGGAGTGGAATCGGTGGAAAAGCGTATAACAGGGCTGCTGGGCCACCTGCATCGTAGAGCATCATGGTCCTCTGCCTGTGGTGTTTGGTAGCGAGATATGAAGCATGGTAGGTGGGCATTGGTCGGAGTCGCGAACAGATCTACCTCTGTAGTCCCAAACCGAGCGCAGAGTTTCCGAAATAGGGGGTGGAGTTGTCAGATAATATTGATGGTCGTGCTCATTTGGTTCTATGAGGAAGTTTGGTCAATACATCTTCAGGTTCAAAAGGTTGTTTTATTATTTACAAATATATACATACATATAATAATGAACAGGGTGTCTTGTTGCATTTGTTATCCTAACTGTATGATTCAGATGTTGAGAGGAGAGAGAAGTTCACGTGTTGTCTTGCTGAGAGATAGATGAGAAGAAGAAGGGGAGATATCCAAGTGATTTCTGGGTAAGAGTCCAATAAGAGAGTCCATTGGCTGATATAATCACATGTGATGTCTGTAAAGACTTAACCCCTTCTAGTCCCTGGTGCATCATATGCAGGCAATATCTGACAGGAGTTGCCACTCCGCTGGATCTATCAGTTCTCGACAGAGCCAGTCCGCTCTGATGTTGGTCGAACCCGAGATGTGATCTGCCCTGATTGAGAGTAGGTGTCTCTCCGCCCAAGCAAACATGGTCTCGGATTCGAACACCAGTGCTCGAGATCTGGTGCCCCCCTCTCTGTTCACATGTGCCTTGGCCGAGATGTTGTCCGTCAGGATCAATATGTGCTGGCCTTGTACCTCAGCTTGAAACTGGATTAATGCCAGTCTGATTGCCCTGAGTTCCAGGAGATTGATGCTGTTGTGACGTTCTTGTCGTGACCACTGGCCCTACGCCACTAGATTGCAAAGGTGAGCGCTCCACCCCCGAAGATTTGCGTCTGTGGTGAGAATCATTCTGTCCGGGTCTAGGAGTTCACATCCCTTGAGGATCAAGGCAGATGTCCACCAATTGAAGAAGAGACAGACTTGAGATGGCAGAATCACCTCATGGTTTAAGTTGGCCTTGCCCACTTGTTGGAAGGGGAGTAGAAACCATTGGAGGGCCCGTGAGTGTCTGCGTGCCCACGGTACAATGCTGAAGCAGGAAACCATCTTCCCGAACAGGCATGATAGTTGCAGCAGGGGTACTCTCCCCCGTGTGAATACCTGCTGGATCAGGTCTCGAATGCTCTGGACTCTCTCCAGTGACAGGAATACCTGGCCCTTGTCTGAGTCTATCACCGCCCCCAAGTGTAGAAGACGGGTGGAAGGCTGTAGATGGCTTTTCTCGAAGTTGATTGTGAAGCCGTGATCTTGAAAGGTTTTGAGAACCAGCTCCATGTCTCTGACTGCCTGGTCATGAGACGATGAGGGGACCAAAATGTCATTGAGGTAACAGACAACCCGCACCAGAATTGCACGTAGGGTGGCCGCCACCACTGCTACCATATTGGTAAAGGTGCAGGTGCCGATGAGAGACCAAAGGGCATTGCACGGTACTGGAAATGCTGTCCTGCATACTTGAACCTCAGGTACTGTTGGTGATTGGGATGAATGGGCATGTGCAGATAGGCTTCTCGTAAATCGACAGACTGGAGCAGGTCCCCTTGCCTTACCCCCGATAGAATCGACTGGAGGGAGTGCATTTTGAACCTGCGGTATTGGACTGCCCGATTCAGTTGTTTTAGGTTTAATATGCCCCTCCAACCTTCAGAGTTCTTGGGTACAAGGAAGAGGATTGAGTAGAATCCAGACCCCTGTTGACTCGGTGGTACCGGTTCTATGGCCCTGATTTCCAGGAGATGTGCAATCTCTTGGGCCATCAGGAGGCTGAGCTCCTTGGAGTGTGGGACTGGACAGTGCAAGAAGCGACCGGGGGGGGGGGGGGGTCCTGAGAATTCGATGGAGAGACCTGATGAGGTTGTGCGCTTTACCCATAAGTCCGATGTTGACCGGGCCCATTGCAGGTGGAAAAGGTGGAGTCTCCTGCAGATGGGGCCCGCGGTTCTGGTGTCACTTCCCCCTCCTGGCGGTTTTGAAACCGGCCCCACGAAAGGGTCGCTTGGACTGCTGGTTCCGACCACGGTCGTGAAACTGGTGTCTGTCCTGTTGTCGATCACCTCACTGAAAATGGGAGCGCTGAGATGGGGGCGCTCTAGACCCCGAGATGGGACGAAAGGACTGCTGGTGAGGATAAGGTGTATACCTGTGCTCCTGGCGATAGTAAGCTGACGGGAGTACCTTCGTCTTGTCTTTGTCCTCGATCAGGACTGGATCTAAGGCCGCCCCGAAAAGCTCTGGCACTGTATACGAGGCTGCGGCCAGCTTCCATTTTGTTTTAAGGTTGGCTTTCCAGGGGTGCAGACAAAACAGCCTTCTTGCCATGACGGTTGAGGCAAGAGCCGTACAGGCAAATTTCGTGGAATTTAGAGACGCATCCACGGCATATTCTGTGGCAGCTACGATCTTGTTTATGTCTTGATGTAGTCTGGTGCAGGGCTGTGGACTTGGTAGATAAATGTTCCGACTCCGACTCCCCGACTCTGACTCCTCTGTATTAATATGCGAATGTATTTTATACATTCCTTGAAGGAAAGAAAGGCAACATACATGTCATTACCACAGGACTACTGGCTGGGAAGCCAACAGTCTATTGTATTGAACAGCTTAAGCAAAAGACAAACACAATGAAAACAACAAAGTTTTATTAATTTTTTTTAAATTAATTTAATTAATCAAGTGGCTGGATAATAGCAGCAGGCATAAACATCAGGAACAGGAACTTTACCAGTTCAAAAATACAAACCACATTATTTGGTTGTTTTAGAACAAAAACAAAGCTTATCTATATGAACCAAAAACAAAATCTGTAAAACCTAGAAATGGTTTATATTAATCTTGAAATGTAGTTATAAGCTTAGCAAATGCAAATCAATTCAATGTAGAGTTCTAAGGAAGAGAATTGCCTCTGCCAGATCCTCTTTCATAGTGGCTCTTAAGTCAGACTTTATTATTTTTAGGGCTGAAAATAATCTTTCGACACTGACTTAGGTGGGTGGCATTGCAGTAACTATTCTGGCCACATCACTAACGATCTTTGGATAAACAAGGATGGCTTCTTCAATAGTAAGTTTTGATGAGCAATCATACTTTTCAACTTCTTTTACTGCTTTATAAAACTCCTGTTGGAATTTTTTTATTTGGACATTTACTGATTCTGTAACGCTTATGTGACGTCGCTTTCCTTTAGCAACTTCCATTTTGCCTAAGAAGAAATCAAAGTCTAATTCTTTGTTTGAAGAAGATGATCCTGAGTTACCACTATTGCTTAAAAGAACTTCATCCTCCTGTGGAGGTATTTCAGGTCGTAATCCCTTCATGCGAACTGCTACATCATAGAGGGCCTTTTTCCCAGTAGCAGTCTGTTCACTGTTCAACAAAAGTCGGGGTCAACATAAATAGCTGCTAGCAAGTTTTCATTTTCCAGCAAAAGACTCTCTCTTTTCATCATTGAAGATGCGATGCCCTCAGCTATTAACCCTCCATTTTTGTTCAGGCGATATAACAGGCTCTTCCATTCCAAGAGGAATTTACCCGGGGTTAGATCGTCACATTGCAACCTCTTGGTGACAGTGAAGGGGTGAGAAAGAAGGTTCTCCAGCTCTTTTGTTTGTGTCCACTGGCTTTCAGTTAATGCAAGATTTTCATTGTCCATTTCTTCTATGAAGTCTTTAAGTTCAAGCAAACGCTTCACCATTAAATAAGTGCTTCCCCAGCGAGTTGTTTGATCCAAAATGGCTCCTTTTCCTGCACGTCTTTTCAAAATTGCATCTGTTTTCGGGGCCCTGGCTGCAACAGTTACTTGCCGTAATTTGCCAATTAGTATAGCTGCATGGCGATCTTTTAATCCATCTCTTATGGCAAGTTGCAGTGTATGAACAGCACATCGCATATGATGAATAGTAGCAAGCTTCAATGCTTCATCAACAAAGTTGTCTAAAAAAAATGTCAGCATTCTCTTCAGTTTCTAAACTTTCTCCAATACTTGCAGAGCTGTCTTCCTCTAACTCTAATATCTGTTTGTTATCTTCATTTGCGTTCATCTTCTCAATTGTGCTCAACATGTTAGAAGCGTTATCTATCACAACACATAAAATCTGTTCCTTTTTAATTTCAAAATCTTCTAGAACACCCTCCACTAACTTCTGAAGGTAATCACTGGTGTGATGTGCCTGAGTGTCCTTTAATCAGAGGATCCGTGTTATTGTTTTGTTATTTTCATCCACAAATCTAACATTAATAGCTAAATAATTGACTCTGAGATGTGTGCATGCATCCATTTTAAGGAAGACAAAATGTCCTTTCAGAACTTTCTGTAGTACTTCCTTTTTACATTTGGCCTCCTCAATTATAAGTTTCCTTATACTTTCTCTTTCCAGAGAAACACCAAGTTTTTTTTGCCATTTCTCCATTTAGGCCTAAAAAGGCTGTCTGTGAAAAGAAGGATAGTGGTACACTATTCTTTACTACCATTTCAATAATGTGGTGTTTGAATTTTTCTGGTGTCATCCTTATTGTAACTTTGTCAGATATAAAGAATTTTCTTATTTGTGATTGTACTCCAGTAGATTTCTGAACGTTTTTTGTCACAGAAGTAGATGTAATGTTTTCATTGCTATCTTTCTCATTCACGGCTTCTAACACTTTGGGATGAAAACGCTGTAAGTGTCTTTTCAAATTTGATGCTCTTGTAGGTGCATTTTTATCAGGCCCACTGAAACTGCTAATTTTTGCATCACATTGTTTTTCACCATCATCATCTTTTCTAATATATTGGCACACATAATGTTTTCCATCACTTGATAATGCAAAGTGCTCACAAACAGTAGACTTTGTCGTGTTTGTTGTTAGCAGTCTTTTTGCCATTGTTTAGGATGCCTCTTTCCCTAAAATATAAAATATGTTATACTAACTGGCATATAATTAGATTTTTAATATCAACATACACAGTCTTGTAAGTTCTACGTACATGGCTTTATACAAACAAATAAGCTATATATCCCAGCACTAAACCTAGACATGATTTGTCCTATACAGAAAAACATGCACAGACATGTACTGAACACACACACACAACACAGAGCCTACATTTTAGTACTCAGAGCATATAAACAATCTGCACTATACATAAACATTCATACATTCCTGCACCACACTTACAAACCTAGGATAGACAGTTTCTTCCAGAAACATGTACACATGTCTTCCCTCATACAGACAAGCAGGGACAGCTATGCAGTTTCTTCCAGAAACATGTACACATGTCTTCCCTCATACAGACAAGCAGGCATGCAGGTTTTAAAATAAATATAAACACTTACAGTTGAATCTAAGAAGCTGTTCCACCAAGTTCTTCTAAGCTCTTCTAGCAGTGGTAGTTGGGCAGAAGCTGCTGCCTTCTCCTTTTTGTGTGCTGATCTGCTGCTGAAGGTAGGGCAGTGGGAGGATCCAGGAATGGGCATTTATTATAAAACATGATTTCCCTAGTAGAATCCCATAGTCATGTCTAAAGTTTAAGCTAACGTGAGGCACTGCATGCATTGGTCTTTATTCTTACAGTAGAGAAGTCATTAATTATAACTTTTTGTGAATTGAGACATTTAAACTTGCTTTTTTAAAAAAATTCCAATCTATATTTAGTAGGCGTCTGAGTCGGTGCATTGTTTGCCGACTCCGACTCCAAGTACCCGAAATTTCCTCCGATCTCGACTCCGACTCCACAGCACTGCCGGTCACGCTTGGGATATACCAAAGCCCAGGTACCTATTGGGAAGGAGAAGGCCGACTCTGCTTGTCGTCCTGGAAATGGACCCTCTGAAGTACTCGTCTTCCAAAGGAAGCCTCCGCAGATGCATAAACATCCAACCGATAATGTCGGATAAATGTGGATGGTGAAGTCCAGGTAGCAGCGTGGCAGACCTCTTCGAGAGAAGCCTGGGTAGACCAAGCCGCCGAAGTAGCCGCGCTCCTGGTAGAGTGAGCTGTAATGCCGCGAGGCACTGGCAGAGATTGAGCTTCGTAAACCAAAGAAATGGTAGCTCTGAGCCAATGACCCAAAGTTGTGGAGGAGACCTTCAAATCCATGGACTGGGATTGGAAAGACACAAAGAGGGCTTCAGAACGACGAAAAGAAGAGGTCCTGGCGACATAAACCTTGAGGGCCTGACGAACATCAAGCTTGTGCCAAACCTTCTCCAGGAAATGACGAGGGGAAGGACAGAAGTTGGGTAGAACAATCTCTTGAGAACGATGAAAGGCCGAATTGATCTTAGGATGAAAGTAGGATCTAAATGGAGAATCACTTGATCAGTATGAATGATGCAGAGATCTTGAAGAACTGAGAGGGCGGCCAACTCTGAGATTCTCCGAGCCGAGGTAATCGCGATGAGAAAGGCCACCTTAAATGACAAAAATTTCAGGGAGACCTCCTGAAGAGGCTCGAAGGGAGGTCCAGTGAGAGCCAAGAGAACCTTGTTAAGATCCGAGGTAGGAAAACGATGGATGGCTGGAGGTCATAGATTGGAAGCACCTCTGAGGAATGAACGAATAAGAGAGTGAGCGGAAACCGACTCCGAGACACCGCAGGTGAGAATAGAGGAAATGGTTGAGATCTGTCTCCTGAGAGTATTGGGAGAAAGACCCGACTTGAACCCATCCTGTAGAAAGCTCAGAATATCAATGATGGAAGCAGCAGTGGGAAGAACCTTCTTGTAGCGACACCAAGCAGAGAAGGCCATCCAAGTGGCATTGTAGATACGGTTGGTCGACTCACAACGAGAAGCCTGGATAGTATAAATTATTTCCAAAGGGACCGTAGACTTGGACAGGAGGAACCGCTCAACCTCCAAGCGGTCAGCCGGAGCCACTGAGTATTGGGATGAGCTAGACGGCCCTGCCACAGAGAGATCCTGTCATCCGGAATCTGTCAATGAGGTGCAACGGAGAGAGCCACCAGATCCGCAAACCACGGGTGACGTGGCCAGTAGGGAGCCAGAAGGACGACCTCGGCTTGCTCCTGCAACAGCTTCCTGATGACCCTGGAGATGAGGGGAAGAGGTGGGAAAGCATAAAGAAGAAGACCACAAGGCCACGGGCTGATCAAGGCGTCCACAGCTTCGGCTCCCTGAACAGGGAACCTTGTGAAAAACCTCAGAAGCTGGTGGTTGGATCCGGATGCGAAGAGATCCACCGCTGGGAGACCGAAGTGTGTTGCAATGTCCTGGAACAGAAGTGGATTGAGACTCCACTCCGTCTGGTCCACCACTGACCGACTGAGAGCATCCACCTGGACATTCGAGGAACCCGATATGTGGGAGGCGTGGATGGAAACCAAGTGACACTCCGCCCACCTGATGAGATGGGAGGCTTCCCGCATGAGGGCCTTGGAGCGGGTCCCTCCTTGCCTTTTTATGTGGGCCTTGGCCGCTATGTTGTCCATCCTGATCAAGACATCCCGACCCCGAAGAAGAGGGGCAAATTTGTGAAGGGCCTGGTAGATTGCCCTGAGCTCCAGAATGTTGATGTGAAGGCCTCTCTCTTGGATGGACCACTGTCCCTGAGTCAGATGAGACCCCAAGTGAGCCCCCCCATCCAAAGAGACTTGCGTCTGTGGTGATGCTTACTCGCTGAGGGTCTTTGAACAGGCAACCCTTTGCTACTGCCGGGGAGGTCCACCAGATTAAGAACCGAAGAACTGCTGGAGGTAGGGGGACTCGGGCCGCTGAGGTGCTCCTGAAATGGAAGCAAAAACCACTGAAGATGCCGGCTGTGAAGCGGAGATCAGGGAGTGATCCCAAATGCTGAAACCATCTTCCCCAATAAGTGGGAAAGGCCCAGGAGGGAAAACGAATGGGAATCCCTAACCTGACCAGCCAAGTCAACAATGCTGTCCTGACGTTCCTATGTAAGGGAAACCTGTAAACTCAAGTGTTAATAACTGCCCCTAAATGCTGAATACAAATGGAAGGAACCAAATTGCTCTTTGAAAGATTAACCAAAAAACCATGAGTCTGCAAGGTCTGAAGGGTGACCTGAACATCCTTGTTACCCCGGGCTTCTGAAGTAGATAAGACAAGAATATTGTCTAAGTAAAACAAAATCCTAACAAGAAGGATCTCATATGGCCCGTAAGGGAAGCCATGATCTTCGTAAAAACTCTAGGAGCTGAAGAGAGACCAAAGGGGAGGGCTCTATACTGATAATGCCTACCCTGATAACAAAAACAAAGAAATTTCCGATGTTCAGGAAATATGGGCACATGAAGATAAGCTTCTGTCAAGTCGATGGAAGACAAAAAATCACCCTGACAGATGGAGAGGAGGATAGTCTGGAGAGATTCCATCTTGAACCGGTTCAAGGATTTAAGATCCAATATGGCCGTCTAGCCTCCAGAAGCCTTAGGAACTAAAAATAAATGAGAATAAAACCCCTGGCGGACTTCCACCTGGGGAAAACTTTGGATAGCCCTGATATCTAATAGGTGTTGTATAGCCTCCTCCATCAGAACCCTCTTGGTTCTGATGTGGGAAACTGGGCACTTAACAAACAAGCTAGGGGGAACCGAAGAAAATTTGAAGGTTAAACCAAATCTAATTGTGCGCCTAATCCAGGGGTCTGAAACCAAAATTTCCCACTGGTCAGCAAAATATGCCAACTGACCTCCAATCATGGAGTCAGGAATTGGGGAGGGAGCACTAATGGGATCTACGGAACGGGCGACACCTACCTCCTCTGAAGGGCCTGTGGGAAGAGAAACGGGACCCCTGCCTGACCTGGAAATCCTGATATTGTCCACGTCTGTGCTGAGAGGAACGTTGAGGCCTGGATTGGAATGAAGGATAGTCAGCGTGAAAGGAATGGGAACGAAAGGAACTCTGCTGACAAAAATCGGATCTCCTGAAGAAGGAAGGCAGAACCTTGTGGTGATCCTTCGTCTCGATGAGAAACGGGTCCAACGCCGAGCCGAAGAGCTTGTCCCCCAAGAAAGGAGCAGAAGTGAGCCTCCACTTGTTGCAGGCATCCGCCTGCCACTGTTGAAGCCATAGAAGTCTCCGCAATGTCACTGAAGCTCCGATAGCCTTCGCTGAAAACCTGGCCGCGTTCAGAGTGGCATCAGCAGAAAACTCAACGGCAGCCAGAATTTTGTTGATGTCCTGGTGGGATCGCACATCAGAAGCAGGAAGCCATTCCTGCAGTTGACGAAGCCAAAGTATGGAAGCCCTGTTAAAAAAGGAAGCGGCCGAAGAGGCCTGAATGGACCAAACTGAAGCCTGGTGATCCTTGATCAATGAACGTTCAGCCTTCTTATCTTCAGGACAAAGAGACTCCTCTGACAGACCAGTAATAGGAGAAGATGAAGAAAGAGCAACCACAGGTGCATCTACAGAAGGAACTTGGAGAATGTTAGTAAATTCAGAAGCCATATTGTAAAACCTTTTATCTAGACCATTAGGGATAGGGCCAGAGCTAGGAGAAGACCATTGTCTTTGGACCACATCAGAAAACAGCTTGGGAGCTGGAACCACCTCTGCACGAATAGAAGGCTCCTGAAATAATGATGATGAAGAAGGATGCTGTGATGAAGACGAAGCAGAAGCCTCCTTTTGAGTAGAAGAACATCCCAGAGTAGTAACATTTTGTGCCTTATATAACAGGGATTTAAATAACTGAGGCTTAAAGAGCTCAATGAAAGAAGGCTGGTCTGGCTCCAGACCTTCATCTTCAGAAAGATCTTGGTCCAGGGCAATTTCACCTTCTGATAGTGAACCTTGACTTGCATTGTCCTGGGAATCCCCCCTTTCTTCACAATCCACAGGATCAGAGACAGCCTGGGCCCTCACTGAGCAACTTTGCTGACTCACATAACTGGAAGCCTCAGAAGAGGCCCTTTGCTGCAGGCCTTCAGCAATACCCTGCTTAATTGAAGAAGAAACAAGCTCTGCCAAGGCAAGAGTTAAAGTCAAAGGAGGCTCAGCCCCTTGATTACCAGTTGGAGCTGGAACCTCAGGGAGTTCTTGCCTGGGAGGAGCCTGAACAGACACAATGGGGGATAGAGGCCTAGCAGGTGGAAATACAGAAGAAGCATCAGCAGCCACATTTTCACCCTGAGTAGAATGATCTAGAGAAAAATCCTGTTCTATTTGCATTTGAGAAGGAGAAATAGCCACATTGGAAGTGGGGAGGGCAGAAGATTTAGAGGGCCCCACAGCAGGAGAGGAAACTTTAGAGGCCCCAGATGCAGCTTCTGAAAAGCCTTTTCCATGGCCTTGTGCCTCCTGGACTCTTCCCTGGATGATGCAGCAGGATTAACACTCTTGGAATGAGAGGACCTAGTAGAAACTCTGGCTACCTTGAAAGGACCAGGGTCCCCTGAAGATCCTTCTTTAGGATCAGAATTATGGCCTCTCTTCCCTTTAGCCTGGGATTTATTGCTCCTAGCATCCGCCATTTTGGAGACTGAAAAACTTTCAGTTTAGAAATTGAGGCCAAATGGGGGAAAAACACCCTCCAAACACACACACAGGGAACAATTGGTGGTTCAGGTAACTCACTGCGCCAGGAGAGAAGCTGGAATGGAGCCAGAAGGTCAGGATGGCCGAGCGGGAGCCTGGAAATAGCCGCTAGCCAAAGGGCGTTAAAATGTGGCAAAATTAGGCGCAGAAAAGCGTCGCGCCAAGAACTTGCAGCAAACAGGGCTCCAACAAAGGCAGGAGGCAAGAAAACCTTCCCAAATTGCCCAGAAGGGCAAAATAATGCTGCCTGTAAGCGTGGCGGTGCTTTCGCACATGCGTGCTGCTGCGGGGCTGCTCGCGGCCGCCAGAAGGCTCCTAGTGCTCCCCAGCTGATTTTAAAATAATCCTGCTGCTCCGATGTAAATAGCCAGGAAAAGAAGCTGAAATCTAGCCAAAAAGCTCTCCCTACGTGGAAATAACAGGGAGAGCTAAACAGACACGACTGTCCTGTACCAGACCAAGTCGAAAAACTGGATACAGGAAGAGGCAGGACTTCTTTTGACTGGCAGACTCGGTCCTATGACTACTAGATGAGTCACCTCCCAAGTGTGACCGGGGTTTCCTCCATGACTGAGAATTTCCAAGCCGCCAGACAGCTGTTTTTCGGCCGTTCTGGCGGCTTTATGCGATTGGGGGACGGACGCTCTGGGGGAAGCGTCTGCAGCGCCTGTGGCGCCAGCCGGAAGCCCTTTGTCTGCACAGCTTTTGTGGCTGGAATTCTCAATCCCTTTTCCAGAGTGCTTTTTATCGGATTTGGCCCCCTTGCGAGGTGGGCTCATCTCCATTTCCAAGTCAGAAGAAAGAGGGGAATCTGACATGGTTGCTGGGCACTCATTGCAAATAGTCACCCTGGTAGCCATTGCCTTGGGCCAGGGGTTGGGAAAACAGCCCGTTAACTTCCCAGGAGATGAGGCTCGAAGGTCCTCAAACTGCCTTAATATAGAGGGCTCCGCGGCTGAGGAGATTCCCTTGTTGAATGAGGAATACAGCTGGCCACCAACTAAGGAATGGGCAGGAGCCAGCTGCACTGCTGAAACCAAAATGGTGGCCTGAGGGTCCACCAAGATGGCGGGCGCACATGGCGCGTTGTTCCAATGGCTGGGGAAGCTGCGGTCTCACAGTGGCGGCCCGAAGTTCCTACCACCTGCCGCACTCAGCCCGAAACAGCAAACCGCGGATGCGCTGTGAGGGAGGGGCGGATTGTCTCAACGCCGCTCCGCTGATTGAAATCGGCGCTCTTTTGTTCTCTCCCACCCTCCGCTGCTCCCCGACGATTTGGCTTGCCGCCGCGATGGGGGAGATGGTGCTGAGTCCAGCCGCCTGCCGCTATTCTGTAAAAAGAGCTGGGCTTGCCCCGAGCAAAAAGCCGGCTCAGCACAGGAGGAAAAGGCAGCTGCCAAGCGCTGATGCATGGGTGGGCTGGAGGCTTCGAGACCGATGCTCAGCTGGCGGGGCAGTCCTCCGCTCTCTGTAGCTGCCGCTTGCTTCAAAAATGGCAATCCCGGTAGCAAAATATTAAAGGTATAATCAAAAATAAACAAAAGCTTAGAGAACCCCAAGAAAGTGAAAAAATTGAAAAGAAATACAAGAGCTCTGAAAAACATTACAGTGTTTGCCAATAACTGAGTGAAGACTGGGGATCATGGGATTGGGGGTGTGGCATGGTAACAGGAAAGGGAAATTCAGCTCTCACTCAGTTATTGCCAAAGGCTGAAGGATTTAACCCATTCATGGATAGTGGGAGTAGCGCACAGGAAAATATACCTCTTTCAGTTAAATTTCTAGTATTAAAGGTAGAGTTAAACTTACATAGACATTAGTTCTGGGAAATATTACTCTACTGGTAAAAAGAATCTCATCTCTACATTTACTATTTTTCAGACCAGAGCTTGATTTTTGAGTTCAGCTGCTGAAACTGATTCTGCTCATTGGTGATTCTGAAACCATTCTTTTAAAGCCACTAGAATATAAAGTGAGAGTAAACCCCATCCCTTACTAGCACTGATGATGTTACCTAGTTTAGGTAATGAAATGTCTGTAAGAAAACAACCAAGCTCAGAGAGCATCAAGACCCCACATTCATTTACCTCTTATTAATAATTTAATATCATTTATAATATACAAGGAATGGAGGGTTTTTTTCCCTGTGAAATATCATTTATCGTTTCTAGCTAGCTGTTGACCTTTCTTTTCGTAACATGCAATGTAGAGATCACTAAATATGGTAAAAGCTCCCTGAGCTTCGTTATTTGTTTGCAGACATTTCATTACCTGACTAGATAACATCATTAGTGCTAGTAAGGGATTTGCTCTGTTTATATACAGTAGCTTGCCTTGCCAGTGTTGGTGAGGGTTTAGTTTTCTCCTTGGTCGTTCTTCGATTGGTGCATTGTTTTCTGTTTCATTGTTTGTCTGCTATTAATAACATGTTAACATGTTTGGGAGTTGATGAAGGGGTGATGAGTTGAAAGGTTTGGGGATTCCTGCAGTTCCTAGACAACCACAATTCAGAATTATGTAAAGACAATCTTAAGAGGACAAGCCTTTTACATTTAACTGAGCATCTGTAAAAAACCATTTGGATTCTGCCTGAATTTTGTCATCTGGAGAGATCACGAAATCCTTTAGCAAATTGTTAACATTTGAAAAGAAAGTACTAGTACAATAATTGGATTCATGGCAGAATTTATCAATATCTAGTTTGGAAACTTTAGTAGAGTGGACCTGAACTTTATATAAGCTGTAGCCTAAATGCTGGCATGCAAATTCAGTTTCAGCTCTGAAGCTGAGAAGCACAAATGCTTATTGAAGAGCACACCTTTTTTGTAGTTAGTAATGGCTACAGTTGCCTGTAACTGTGCCACTCACCTGTATTTAAACATTGGAATTAAAACAAAGATCTTTGTTCGATTTTGACTGCCTCTTTATTTTATAAACAATAACCCTGCCTGCTCATACCTGTCAAATCAGTGTAATCAAATTAGTTTCAATCACTAAGAGCTACAAGGCAGTCTCTTCCTGATGGTGCTATTCGGAATACTGCTAATTTGGACGCATCTGTAAAATATTTAATGCCTTTCCTTTTTTGAATGCTGAGCAATGTGTTTCAGGCATTTAAAACACGCATTTGCTTCTCTGTATGTTTAACTGTTTCTGTTTATACTTGTTTTGCTATGTCACTTCATTTTAATATATGTATCTCACAATAATGTATCTCACCCTATATATTACTTCAATGTATTCCAATTGCTGAAAAGTTGTTTAACCTTTATTAGACATTGTAGATAGTTTCCTGTTGTTGTTTTTTAAAAATCAAGATGTTTGCAAGAAAATTCCAATTATTTTAATGACTATAAAATGGATTTCAAAAATATTTGCAAGAGTCCCATTTTCTCGGCGCTTTACCATTATTATTATTATTTCAGAAAACAGATTCCACAAGATGGTTAAGTAGTTGAGAAGGATATTCCAAATTATTCAAGTCTGCACGCAAAAGCATCAATGAATTGCTAATGAGGTTTTTGGTCAGTATTATCTGGCAAATGCACTCCCATGCTCTGCAGAATGTTAGAAACAGGTCCTGCTAATCCAACTTGAGCATGATAGGATTCCAACAAGTTAGTTACAAGGTTCACATCAATGTCCACGGGTGTTGTATCAGGATGTTCTTTACTCTGATTGCCTTCCAAATCCGTGTTAGGGTCTTCATGTGGAAATACTTTACCAGATCTCTCCTATATTAAATAAAACAATATAAGAAAATGTGAGGCATTTTTGTTAACACTGGACTCGGATGTCATTTAGAATGAAAAAAAAGCCTGTGTGATTTCATATTATAGCTGATTTACAGGGGGAAAAAATAAATAATCCCAACAGCCATTCCTTCCTCTTAAATCACCAGAAAGATGGTCTAAGTTTAAACGTACCCCTTTCTTCTGATTGGTAAAGCTTTTGCCAATAGTGGTGGATGATAATTCGTGATCCATTTCATTCATGTATGTTTGGAGATTTTTGGTGGTTTCATTCCAAGATGCTGCATTTCCTTCAGAATCCGCTTTTAAATCACTCTCTTCATCGCTGTCTAAGAATTCAAATTCTTCTTCTTCTTCTAAGTCATCAGAGTCCAGCTCCTCTGAATTTGGCCCTAGAAGCAACACAGAAATGGTGTTAGAATAAGACCAAAAGCAAGTGGTATTCGGGAAGAGGGAAAGGGAGGTATCCAAAACCGGTGCCCTTTGTGTGACTCCAGGACAGAGATGAGAGGGAAACTTTAATCACAAACCATTTGATTCTGCTAATCCCTTTGCTTGATCCAGGCAACTCACCCAGGATGGTATCCAAAGCCTCTGTGAATGAGTCAACATCAAAACTGACAGGGCCCTCAGCAGAAGACCTGAAAGTTAAGCATTCATAATTATATTTTAAGTTGTTGGTGGTTTTCGAAGTAATGATATAATACAGAAATGATTCCTTAGAATTAGCAGCAATTTCTGTGGTCAGAATGACTTCTTCACCCCTTCGCCTCTCCTTTCTGGAGCAGATAGGGTAGTCAAAATGCACTGGGATTTCGTGAAAATTCCTTCTCTTTTATTTTGAATGTCTAGATAGGTCCCTAACAAAATAATCAGCATGGAACTGCAGCATGTTTTCCTATGCAGATGATAAAAATATTTTTATAAATAAATATAGATCACATAAATATTATTTTTAAATATGAAACATTATTTTTCATTGTGGCTCATATTTAAACAAGGGTTAATCATCATTATCGATTGTGACAGTAGGATTGAGCAAACTTGTATTTAGAACAGATACATTATTTAATTATTATTTAATTAAACTAAACATGCAGTAATTCTTTGCTGTTATACAATTTGCCTGAATCAGGCACATGAATAGACATTCTTCTTCAGGGGTCCCCAGGCCCTGTCCCACTACCAGGCTGCAGCCCAATCGAAACTGGGCTGTACAAGCGATGGGCAAGTGTGAAGCTCCACTCGCGTGAGCGGTGAGCCCTTGTGCTTATGCGCGAAGCTCCACTCCCATGAGTGGAGGGCACTCGCGTGCGAGCACTCTTCGGTCATGAGAATGGAGCTTCGCACAAAAGCACAAGCGTCCTCTTGCTCAGGTGCCCTCCACTCGCATGAGGGGAATAGAAGAACAGAATATAACTTTATTATGGTCATAGACCAGCAATAGACATCACTGTTTACAATATATTAAAAAATAGTGCTGACATTAATAGTGGATAATAACATCCCTGTTAAGAAAATACATGTTTTCAAACAGTTAGGATTACTCCCTAGTTTACATGAGTGGAGAGCTGATACATACCGTTTCCCTGAAAATAAGACATCCCCTGATAATAAGCCCAATTGGGCTTTTGACAGCATGCTCTGAAATAAGCCTCCCCCCGAAAATAAGCCCTCCCCGAAAATATTTAAACACAGAGCTGGAAATCAGGTAAGACGGCAAGAGGAGCCCCATCTTGCTCCACGCACCCCAAAATAATAAGACCTCCCCGAAAATAAAGCCAAGCCAGTGGTGAAATATAAAATTTGTTACTACCGGTTCTGTGGCGTGGGTTGGGGGGTAATGTGATTGGGTGGGCATGGCCAACTTTTTTTTTTTTATTTTAAAAGCATTTTTTTCTACAACCTTAAGAGGTTGCAGAAAAAACTGCTTTTAGAAGCCTCTGACGATCCCAGCTGAGCCGTGCGATCATCAGAGGCTTTTTTTTTTTACTTTTAGAAACATTTTTTCGGCCGAAGAGGTGGTAGAAAAAATGCTTTTAAAAGTAAAAAAAAAAAAGCCTCTGATGATGGCACGGCTCAGCTGGGCATGGGGGTGGGGGCAGGGATTTTTGCTACCGGTTCTCCAAACCACCTGCGCCATCGCTACTGGATCGGGCAATCCAGTCCAAACCGGGAGCTTTTCACCCCTGGACCAAGTGCTTATTTCGGGATTCAAAAAAATATAAGACAGTGAGTAAATATAATTCTCCAAAAATTGTTAGAGATATCCAAAAAATTGGCACAAGTTGACAGCTATAATTCTGTAACCAATTTGTTTCTTGTGGACATTTAAAACACAGAATTTTGACACTGCACCCGTGACAGCCGGGTTTGAGTCCTGGAGCAGAAACCCTACATAAAAGTCATCTGCCCTCCCTGGCACTCTCTCTAATAAGGGGAGTGTACCCACTGCTTGCACCAATGAAGCTGTGTGTGTGCCTGCCACTCACACACTGCCCACTCCAGGCTTGGCTGCCAAGATGGAAAGATTGGGGACCACTGTTCTGTATCAAATTATTTTATTCTGGCTATTTTCTACAGGTTCTATAGAATGAGTTTTGCCACCTATTTTCTGGCAGAAATCAGTTCAAATGAAGTTCAGTTCCAGGAAACTAAGTAAAAGTTGCATTTGCAATTGAAGCCAATAATTTTGTAAATGCTTAAAAGCTATTTTACCAAGTAACAATTGTTTTTGACAGATACAAATTTGATCTTTTCACAAATTTTTGGCTTACATTATTTGAAAATGATTCACCAATACAGAAATTATTACATTATATGGAAGCATGTTATATACCTAACCTACCGTGGCATTTCTGCTCCTTCGTATGTTGAGACTTTGGATATAAAAGCCTTCATGCTTTCAGCAACCTCAGTCAAGTCATAGTTCTGCTTTTCCTCTGAGGCAGAAGCAGATTGATTTGTGCCAGATGTTTCCTTAAGAATCTGATCCAGAGCATCTGGAGAAATCTCCAGCCAACTGTCATCTAAAAGAGTAGCATGTAGTGTGAGGATAGTTTTTATTTATTTATTTATTAAACAAATTTATACAGCTGCACACTATGACTCTAAATGGCTTACAGATAATAAACACATAATTAATAATAATACTGCTAACTGTAAAAACGAAAACATATATGAAAGTTGCAAACAGCTGCACATATATTAGGAAAATATGAAATGTCCAAAAAAGCTTTTAGTTTTTTGCAGAAAATGTGATAGAGCTGACTAAGTCTGAATGAAGCCATGTTGCTATATGTCAAATTCAGAATCATCAGAATATTTTCCAGAGTTTGCATATCTGTCTTGTATTCAACACAGCTGCCCTACTATTAGGTCCTCATATGCTACTGAGTTGGGATATTAACAATATAAGATAAACAAAAATGGTATTATATGTGCCCAATCAAACATTCCGATACGATATTATTCCAGGTTAAAGGGTCTGTGGGACTGTCTGCTCCTCCTTACAGAATGATTTCATGCAGTTCCTAGTTTAACTATGATATAGTGGTTCAAATAAACCTTTAAGAGAATTCCTAACAGTATAATCAAATTTGGATCTGGCAAGGATAAGCACAGCTTATTCTGGCTTACTTTATCTAGTGTTAGTAAAAATCATAAAATAATAGTGTTTTCTCAGTCTATCCTCTGAACTTCCAACATTATTATGTTGGAAGTTCAGAAGATAGTGTGAAAACAACAACGATGATAGACTAATAAACAATAATAATATCCTAAGTGAGTTCGGATGGTAGAACCAAACCTAGAACCATAGGGTTGAAAGGTACCTGGGAGGTCTTCCCGTCCAACCCCCTGCCCAAGGCAGGAGATCTTATACCATCCTGGACAAATGGATGTTAAATCTTTTCTTAAAAGCCTCCAGCAATGGAGTACCCACAACTCTAGGAAGACAAAAGCTGTTCCATTGATTAATTGTCCTCCCTGTCAGAAAATTTGTCCTTAGTTCTAAATCTTAGATCTCTCTCTAACAAGCTTCTACCTAATGTTTAATGCCCTGCCCTCTGGTACTTTGGAGAATAAGTCAACCCGCTCTTCTCTGTGACTGCATCTCAAGTATTGGAAGACAGCTACCATATGTCATCCCTAATCCTTCCCTTTGTTAAGCTAGATATACCCTAGTTCCTTTCATTGAATGGTTTAGCTTCTAGACCCCTTATCATTTTTGTTGCTGTTATCTGCACTCTATTTAGCAATTATTATTTTTTTCTATTTTGGTAACCAAAACTGGACACAATATTCCAAGTGTGGCTTCACTAGTGCAGTATAAAGCAGTACTATCACTTTTCGTGATCTTCATGCTATCCCTCTGTTGAGGCAAGACTCAACAGAGGGATAGCAAGACTCTTTTGGCTTTTTTGGCAGCTGCAGCCCACTGCACTTAGGCAGGAGAAATCAGATGCACAGGTATAGAATAGCCAGTACCTAGATCAGCAGTAGTAACTGTGAAAGGGATCTAGGTGTCCCAGGAGATCAACCACTTAATTGTGAGCCAGCAGTGTGCTGCAGCTGCCAGAAAAACCAAAGCAGCCCTGGGCTGCATTAACAGAGAGAGCATGGAGATCATGAAAAGTGATAGTACCACTTTTATCTTTCCTGACTCCACCCTTGCAGATTTGGCTACTTGTTGGTATTCTGGTTTAGTTATGTCCCCCTCTTTCCATTTTTTAAATACTTGTTCTTTTTGCCCCTCAGTTTGTCAGGGAGCTCTTTGTACAACTATGCTGGTTTCATCTTGGGTGGCTTGTCTTTCTTTCTTTGAGGTATTGTGTTTGATTGGGCTTTTATAAGACAATATTCCTTGTCCCAAGACAAGGAAGCAGCTTGCAATGTGTAATAGCTGATTAAGTCTGCTGTAAATGACAGCCAACAAAAAATGGGGTTGGAGGGAACCAGGTGATTTAAAGTATGCCCATATTGCAGAAACTCCCTTTCACTTTCCGTCTCTGTAACTGAAGAAGAGCAGAGCACTTTTCCATTTCCATTCTTTCTCCCTCTCATAAATTAGACAGAGTACATTATATTCAGGTTGTACAATATAGTCTGCAATCTCACAAATGCTTATCTTGGAATAATTTTACAGGGAATCCTCACTTAATGTCCAGTCATTCAGGAACCGTTCAAAGTTACAACAGTGCTGGATAGGGGGCATTATAACAGGTCCTCATAATTTTGGTTGTCGCAACTAACTTTAAATATTGAATGGTCCTGGGATTGTAATTAGATACTTTAAAAAAATCACTATCCCATACATTTGATTAATTTCAGTTGTAGCACTTCAAACTCTAATTCTATGGCATCCTAAGAAGAAAGGTATTTAATACCCTTAAGCAGGGGTCGGTTGCTCCCGGTCCGGTCCGGTTCTATAGAACCGGTAGTAAAACTGGCAGGAGGCTCTGCCCACCCGCCATGACGTCATCATAGGTGATCCGCGCATACGCAGAAGCACTCACGCGCAAGCAAAGCAAGCACGCACACACACTCCAATTGCAAGCCAGTAGTAAAGGTAAGTAGAACCCACCCCTGTTTTTAAGGCAGTGGTTGTCAACCTTTTTGGCTCTGTGGACTGGCAGCAGCAGGCTTGGGGAGAGGGGATGGTTTCGCTTGCGTGAATGTAGCTTCTTGCATGGCCTGGTTCCTAATGGGCTGCAGATTGGGGGTTGGGGCCCCTGACTTAAAATATTTAATGAAATGTTGTTTTCATTCCTTTAGGATGGCCAAAAGAGCAAGAAAAACATAAACCAATGAATAAAATAAAAAAATCTACATGTTTCTGTAACTCTGATTGTTATTTTTAAAACTCTCCCACTACTTACCATCCTCTGGCGGTAGAATGTCTGAGCTCTTTTTCAAATCCTCCAAATTAAAGGATTTTCTTTTTAATATCGTCAGAATTTCTTCTCCTGGGCTAACAGCAACTGAGCTATTAAAAGAAATACAACACCGAAATACAAAATTATACATATTGAACTGGCAATGTTTAGAATTACTTTTCCACAATTGATCCAGTCATAAACTCACTAGTAGAAAGAATTGCTCTTCGTACCCTACAGGTAGTCCTCACTTAATGATTGTTCAAAATTACGATGGACTTCAAAAAAGCTACTTATGAGCTGACCTTGCAGTTATATTGCTGCCATCCCCCCTCACATTGCATGTCAGGCACCTGGCTCACATTTATAAGCATTTATATTTATAAGCATTTATACTTTCCAGTAGAAAATGGCTAATGGATATGCTGGATTTGCATACACATGGTTTGTTTAATAACTATTTGATTTGCTTAACAACTGCAGTGGCTTGCTTTATGGTTATCGTAAAAAAGGTTGTAAAATTGAATCCAGTCATGTCGTACCTCAACATAATGACTGCAATGACATGACCAAAATTCTGGGCTCCATTGTGGTTATAAGGCAAGGGCTACCTAAAAACAAGCTTTTCATAAAGCAAATGGTTAAATATTTGGTTGTGATTCTATATTATTTGGAAAGTGTGATTTCCCTCCCTCTCACTTAACATCATTTTCAAGCCCAGGATCATAATTTGCTATAAATTTTGTTAGTTTATAATGCTGTAATTTGGGTTATAACATTATAATTAGTTATTGAAAACAATAAGAATAGTTTAGGATTTTTTTTTTCTTTTAGTGACCCTGCAATCTCTTGCTTCAGGATGGGGTCAGAGTGCCGGGAGCTGAGCATTTACTGGCCTGATGCCCTTCCTGATACCTACGCGGAATTCACAAGCAATTACTCATTGTGTCCAGAGAGAGAAATATTTGCCTAATTGTGAGGCGAGAGCTCCACCCCTAGGCCACCACGTCGCTCAAGAATAATTTAGGAATAATTGATAGAACTCACTAGACCTAAGACTGACTGACTGACTGAAATAGTTGAGAGTGGATGTTCAGAACAGGAGTTAGAAAAGATAGGTGGTAGGGCCCTTTTGTGTAAACCTGATTAATAAAGTTAGACAGCAAGTTTAGGATTTTTATAGCTATAAACATACTATTATTCCTATGATTGTAATTGTATCATGATGTAGAATTATTTTTACAGCCTCTGTATAAATATAAACATGTCACAGAGAGGAGAGGAGGGGGACAACTTATTTTCCAAGGCACCTGAAGGGAGACAAGGAATAATGGATGGAAACTGAACAAGGAGAGATTCAACCTAGAAATAAGGAGAAATTTTCTGACAGTGAGAGCAATCAACCAGTGGAACAGCTTTGCCTTCAGAAGTTGTGGGAGCTTCATCACTGGAGGCTTTCAAGAAAAGACTGGACAGCCATCTGTTTGAAATGGTATTGGGCCATGATGGCGAATCTATGGCACACGTACCACAGGTGGCATGCAGAGCCCTCTCTGCAGGCATGCAAGCCGTCACCCCAACTCAGTTCCGCATGCACCTCCCGCTGGCCTATTGGTTTTCGGATCTCTGCCGCGAATGCACGGGGCATGTATGGGAGACACACGCACATGCGCAGGGAGGCGGGTCGCACAGGGAGTCGTGCACGCATGCACTGGGATTGCACGTGCTTGTGCGGGGCGCATGTGGGGGAGTCATGAATGCATGGGGGAGCTTGGGGTCAGTGTGCATGCAAGGGGGCGGTCGCACGCACATGCGTGGGGTGCATATGCACATGCACGGGGTGCACATGCACATGCATGGGGCGCGCAGGGGGTCGCACACGCATTGCATTATGGGTGTATGCACGCTTTTGGCACATGACAAAAAGGTTAGCCCTCACTGGTATAGGTCTCCTGTTTGAGCAGGGGGCTCGAATAGATGACCTACAAGGTCCCTTCCAACTCTGTTATTCTGTATTCTGGGTTTATTTTTGACTAGGATTGGACATTGTCCCAATTGAGTGTTATCTATGAAAATATTCTTTCCGAACCACATTTCTAATATTTTCAGAACTTATAAATCATAACGGATAACTATAACAAATTATAACTTGGCTTTAATACATTAGCACTTTAATTATTTTAATTCTATAATTCTGCATTCATATATAACACTATATTTGAAATGAATAAACTCAATTGAGTTTCATCTGGCTTTCTCTCAGACGGTTCCAGAAATACCTATGTTATGCAGTGGTTTCATACTGTGTTTACATTGATTTCTAGAAGACCACACATCTTCCTTTGGGGAAGAAACATTGATCAGATTACACAAGTAAGACGTACAATCTAGAAATACCCATAAGTAGTGTATTAAGCCAGCATGAGTAATACATTCTTATATTTCCACATTTAATCATGCATAGAGATTAGCAATACCAAACCAAGAAAATTAAACACAACCGACTGTCTCACCTTCCTGAGCTGGCTACAGTCTGTAGAAAATAGTTTTCTGCCATTTGCAACTGATGAAGATACTGAGTAGAACCTTCTATTTCACCCTTTGAAAAAAAAAACAATAGTCAATGTAGGTTTTAGTCAGAGACCCACAAAGGAATATACAAAAATCTGTTAATCTACAATTACAATATATTATATCAAGACGGTGAAACACTTTCTGCAAAAGCACAAAAGTCGTTTTGCTGGTAAAAGGTCTGAGGAAGCTAAATATTTTTCTGTTTGCAATTAAATCAGACGTATAAAAGAGAACATTTGTAGCTCAGGGTTGAACTGTGGGATCCTTGATGCTCTCAGAGTGTGATGGTTTGTAGACATTTCATTACCAAACTAGGTAACTTTATCAGTGCTAATGATATTGCATAGTTGGATAATGAAATGTCTGCAACAAGAAAACCAATGAGCTTTGTCAAATCAAATCAGTCAGTGGTTTTGCATAACCCTAATCATTACTACTTTGTTGTGTCATGTTTTTTAAGGTAATAGTACATATCACAATGAATATTCCAAAATACCTTTCAATCAAAAATTTCAATAGTTGGAACTTCTCCAGCTTTGTTTGTGAGTGTACGCATATATAAGGAATTGCACGTATGTTTACAGTCAACAGAAAGCAAACAGACATTTAGCAGTCCAAAAATGGCTTAATTCCATGAAGCTGTATGAGCTTGTTAAAACCCTACAATCACCTTTAAACCACAGAAACAATCTAGAAGAATGAATCTTAACAACTGAGACAACTGCAAACTATCCTGTTTTAGATTGCATTTTGAACATCAAAGATGAAGGTATTATTTTACTATGAATATGCAATGAATAAATATTTCTTTATTTGATTTATATTCCACCATTATGTTAACAGCCCAGGGTAGTGTGGACATTGCTCCTTTTAAAATATAAATTTAGGCTATGGCTTAAAGTATGGCGACATTATATCAACAACAGACCACTTCACTGAAGAGCTAAGGCAAGTTTGCTTTCTTCCAATTTATATACATATCTCACCTTAAAATAATTGTTCTTCTGGAGAGCCCTGAGAAAGCTATCCCATAATGGAACATTCAGTATTTGTTTCTTGGAATCAGAAGAAGCTGAACTATACTTCGAGCATAAAATTTCAAAGCCATGAGCCTGTGAACAATATAGGGGGGGGGGGGGGGGGCAACTGTATAATATTCACATTTTAATGTTAGAATTGTTGCAATACATTTTCAAAGTAAGGACATTTGCTTTGCATTGAACTTTAAAATCTGGTCACTCTGTGGAAACAACACCTTCTTTGCTTAGCAATTATTCAGAGTATAAAGAAGTAGTTTACCGCGGCCATTTTCTGTGATGGATTTCTTTTTCTTCCTAATCCAATCTACAGCCCTAAAACGAGCTGGTGGTCTCTCATCCAACTATTAATAGGTCCAAACTGGCTTATTTGTCAAGATTAACTAAACTCAGCTAGGTGCTGCCACCTGCCAGAGAACAATCTTTAGATGAAATACCTTAAAAGATGATTTGGAATAAAAATACACAGGAAAAACTAGAGTCGAAGTCCAAATGACTGTAAAGGGAGGTGCCCTGCTATATCTAGGGGAATATTTATAGTTCTTATTGCATTCTTTTAATGAAGAATTAATATAGAATATTAGAGAATGATGCGTATGCTTCTGTCAAGTTAAAGAGGCTGAATAATGGGATAAATTGAGCATTATCTTAATAAGATTTTGATTTAACATTAGCTAACAAAACACCTTATTCTGAAACAACCAAACCTTTATATCCAACATCAAGAGATTTTCCTACAAATTACTTAAAAGAACTTACCCACTTTAAATACTTATCTAAATCCTATGTTAATGCCCTCTCTTAAGCAGATCGTCAGGCCATTGCAACCATGAAAAGCTCTTCCCTCTTGCAAAGCAGGGGAAGTGAAATTAATAAAACGGTTTTATGTTTTAAGTTTTATCTTGATACTCAGGTATGACAATTACAGTCTTGAGGCGACAAGCGCCAGGCTACCTGAATAAATCCTATTATATATATTTATTAATTTTTTTACTGACAGCCAAAGACGATATATGCAATTTCAGAATACTGCTGTGAGCATCTTGGTCTTATCTAGTTCTACTATGTGTATTTTTTTTAATGACTTTAGTTTGTGTATGGTTCTGGTCTTTGGGTGCCTGTGTGTTTGCTTGTGTGCCTCTACAGGGTTTGTGTGTCTATATCTTGAAATTAATATTTTGTTGTAAAAATATTCAAGGGTCAAGGTAGATACTTACCAATTTCATGCCTAATTCATAGGCTTTGTATTGAGGATGTGAACGAGGAGGTAACGAGTAGCCACTCCGTTTGTCTGGTACAAATGTCTGTTGAACCAGTTGTGCATATAGACACTTTGTCAAAGTAACCTGAAAATATCAGAATATTTCATTAAAGATTCACTTTTCTGAAAACTTATTTGAATCTGTTTCAGCCTATTACAGTTAGTCCTTGTTTGGCAACCACAGTCGGGGCCGACATTAAGTGAAGCAGTGGCTAAGTGAAGCATCGTGATTTTATTTCGGTTCTCCTTTGCTTTACAGACCTGCAAGGGTTGTGAATGAGGGCATTGGTTACAAAGATCAGGACTGTGTGAATGGCCACTGTCCAAGGTAGTTGCCAAGTGAGGACTACTTGAAATATTACTTGAAGAGGTTTGTAGAGATTCTCAGTCATCCATGTCATGGTTGTCCCAAAGGTGCTTTTTCTAAAGGCAACTGGACTTCATTTTTTCTTTGAAGATGTTTCGCTTCTAATAAAGACCAGCTGTCTGCAAGAGATATAAATCCTTCCATTCCCCATTATCCTGCCAGAGCTGAAGAAGCTTCTTGGATGAGAAGCAAAACATCTTCAAAGAAAAAACAAGAAAGTTGCCTCCAAAAAAAGTACCTTTGGGACAATCATAACCTAGATGACTGAGAATCTCTACAGACGTTTATCTATACAATTTGGGTTGAGCACCCTTTGAATGGTGTGGGAGTAGGAATGGATTTCCAGAAAAGAAAATTGCAGACTACAGGAACCAAGAGCACTACTCAGGTGATCCTGAGGACACAGATAAACCCCAAGTGCTTCAATGACCCTCTAAAAAGATGCAAGTGTCCAGCTGTCTGCAACAGATATAAATCCTTCCATTCTCCACTATTCTGTCAGAGTTGAAGAAGCTTCTTGGATGAGAAGCGAAACATCTTCAAAGAAAAAACAAGAAAGTCCAGTTGCCTCCAGAAAAAGCATCTTTGTGACATTCCTTGAAGAATTAGGCAAGAGCAAGCAAAAGATTATAGAATTATAGTATAATTCTATTATAACAATTATACTATACTATAATTATAACTCTACAGTACAAGACTAACCTAACTTGCCTAATCTCCAATCTCTTGTAGAATTATACAAGAGATGGGAGATTAGACAAGTTAGGTTAGACTTGTACCTAAAAAGGACAGAATTAAAACCCCAAATAAATCGTTCGTAAACCACATACGATAAGGTGAATTAATTGCAAAGACTAACTCAGAAGCTTAATCCGCACTTACTGATGCCATCACACATGTTTCAGGGGGGAAGGTTTTGAAAATGCGGCATGCTTTTAAGTCAATGGGATCTCGAAGGTAAAAAGCTTGGACTGCTGCTGACACTAATGCAGGACGTTGCCTCAGAACTACTGCAATGCCTGCTGGAAGATAACAGTGAGCTCGATGAAGACAGGTCTGGATCTTCTCAGGATACCTATGGCACAAAATTGCAACGAGGTGCAAAAAGAATAATAATAAGAGACATAATCATGGTAGAGGCAACTCTTCTTATAGGTTAGAATATAAAGGGGAGAACTGGCTAATCTGCAGCATTTTATTTATTTTTATTTCAGTAAAATGTTGCATGATGTTACTTCCCAATATATGAATAAACATAACTTCTATAAATAAATGTATATGAACCAGCATATCGGGTATTGTATATACAGTTGTAACAGTATATATTTTGTTACTGTGTTTCCCTGAAAATAAGACCCTGTCTTATATTTTTTTGAACCCTGAAATAAGTGCTTGGCCTTATTGCCATGCGCTCAAAAGCCCGATTGGGCTTATTATCAGGGGATGTCTTATTGTGGGGGAAACAGGGTATTTATATCTAAATACGTATATTCAGATTCAGTCACTTACCCATTGATTCGTTTATATACCGCTGCTTTAATAGATTTTGAAGCCACAAAATCCTCAGAATGGCCAGAAAACAATTTCAGGACCTGGGAAATTGTAGGGTTTACACCAGGTAGTAATTTCTTCCCTTCAGGAGTCTTTGGTAATGGAATTATGCATAATTCTCCACTATGAAAGAATACCTGACAAATATATATATATATATACAGTTATTAAATCTGAAAGTTTTTTGACAGTGTCTCAAAAATTATCAAGTTTATGACTGAAAGGGTAAAGTCTTCCAAGATCTCACAGAAAACAATAATGAAGAAATTCAAAGTAAGATTACAATATATATATCTAGAAATTTAGCTTTTTAGGTATTTGACATTCTTAACTCTCTTACCCGATGGATGCTGTTTTCAGGGCTCAACCATTTTGGAAGGTAGTCGGCTGCTTCTATCAGAAGGAATTCACCATCATTATCATCCACTCTATTCAAATAAAAAGTATTCACTCATAATATAGAATTAGTGTGTCCTAATTTAATTCAATGCATATGGATATCATGCTAAAATGCAGTTTCACAGTTTCAAATGCACAATTCCCAGAAAAATTCCTCCCCCCTCCAAATTTTATTTCAGTTAAACGTCTGCAAAGAATGCTTTGCAGAAGCTTTACAAAGAACAACTAAAATCATTGTCTATGTCTGTGATGGCGAACCTATGGCACGGGTGCCACAGGTGGCACGCGGAGCCATATCGGTGGGCACGCGAGCTCAGCTCTGGCACACATGCGTACACCAGCCAGCTGATTTTCAGGCCTTCTGGGCCCACCAGAAGTCAGAAAACACACTGTTTCCGGCCTCCAGAGGGCCTCTGGGTGGGTGGGGAAGGCCGTTTTTGCCCTCCCCAGGTTCCTAGAAAGGCTCTGGAGCCTGGGGAGAGCAAAAAACGGGCTCACCGTGCCATCACGTGCCAAAAGCCGGAGGGGGGGCAGGGCACATATAATTATGGATGTGGGCACACGTGCGTGTGACCCCACCGCGCTCCCCCCCCCGCTTTTGGCACGCGATGGCAAAAAGGTTAGCCATCACTGGTCTATGTAATCAGAAAATAAAAATACCTAGCTAATAATTCTGGAAATTCCTTTGTAATTTCCTTTATGAGGTAAACAATAAACCATTCATCTTCAATGTTATCTCCAAACTTTGTTTGACCAGCAATATGAGCAGGTAGATTTCCTAGAAAGAACAGAAGTTATTAGATTATTTCAACAAAACAAAACAAAAAAAAACATTTGGCAGTCAATCCTAGTATCAGTATCTTATTTATCAATTTACAGCAACTCTGGACAGATCATAAAAGATTAAAAGCAATGAAACTTAATACCAAAACTTAAACAGCATATGCCTGGGCCTAAAACATTCAATCCATCCATACAAAAACAAACAAACCAAAGCGACAGGCAGAAGAATTTGATTTAAATCTGTTGACCAATAAAAGTACAATCAATAAAACAACACAAAACAATCCCCCTAACAATAATTATTAGCCACCATTTGTGAGACAAACCTATACATAGTATAGCAAAATTTTGCTAATTTTAGAGATTTAACTTTCTCTTCGTTATTTAACAAACACTGTAAATAGATTCCCAGAGCAGTCTGACAGTTTTTAAGTACAGGCAGTCCTTGGCTTAACAATCATTTGTTTAGTGACCATTCAAAATTACAATGGCACTGAAAAGAGTTACTTATGTCCACTGCAGCCTCCCCATGATATGGGATCAAAATTGTTTACACTTATTCCCATGGTCACATGATCAAAATTCAGATGCTTGGAAACTAGTTCATATTTATGACAATCGTAGTGTCCCACCTTTTGCTACTTTCTGACAAGCAAAGTCAATGGGGAAGCCAGATTCACTTAACCATTGTGTTACTAACTTAACAACTGCAGTGGTTCACTTGACAACTATGGCAAGAAAGGTCGTAAAATGAGGAAAACTCACTTAACAACTGTCTCTCTTAGCAACAGAAATTTTGGGCCCAATTGTGACTTGGAATGGATTATTTTATTGTAATCCTGTCAAAATATTACTGGAATAACTGCAAATTTTTCACATATACACAGCGGCTTCATTTCCCCCCCATCCGTACTACTCTTTGTCTGCATTTAAATCTTTTGGGGTAACAATTTGTTAGAACTTATTTTACATAATTAACACTATTTTTTAAAAAAATTATGTATTCAGTACTAGAGATTGACAAGAAGATAATCAAGATAAAGCAAAGAAACAGCAGAGGAAAGAGAAAGGAATAGTACAATTTTCTTACAATTAGGATAAACAACTGAACGGGTATGGGCGATCCTTTTGGCCTGACTGCCCTTCAAAGGGTTTAGGAGCATATCTCATTGAAGTCACTGGAGAAAGATTACATTTTTCCTGTTTTTCCCAATTTTTTATGCTGCCAAAAATGACAGCTTTGCTGTGGAAAACTGCATTACTGAAAGTTGGCAATTTTGTCACCAAATTTTGGCATGTGATTTGGGGATGTTGTGGGTACAGAAAAATGGGGGTTGGCAAACTGTTTGCCATCCATGATTTTTTTTTTTAATTTGATTTTTATGCTGCCCTTCTCCAGAGACACAGGGCGGCTTACAATGCGTTAAGCAATAGCCTTCATACTTTTGTATATTTATACAGTCAGCTTATTGCCCCCACAAACTGGGTCCTCATTTAACCTACCTTAGAAAGGATGGAAGGCTGAGTCAACCTTGAGCCTGGTGAGATTCGAACTTACAGTAATTGCAGACAGTTGATTTAAATCACTATGCTTTTAGTCTGCTGAGCTAAACCAGGTTTAATCAACTTTGGCTTAAGAGTGTTGGTAATTTTACCTTTTTAAACAACAGATAAATATATAATATAAAATTTTAACATAAGGCTGTTTTTTATATTTAAAAAGTTTTGTATGACTATTAAATCTTAACCAGTTTCAAGCTATCGCAATTTGAAACATAAACAATAACAATGTTGTTTCTTGAGAAAATAAGCTGTGAAGAACACTGCCACTAACACAGTGAGAATACCACTTTCCCCCCTCATTTTTCAAAATATCCACTGCAAAATGCTTAAGAGGAAGATAATGTTACAGTAGAATTACTAGTGTGCATAAAGATAGAATTAGATATACCGGTAATTGTTTTACCTTTTGCAGGTTTGTACTTTAGATTAAATGACTCATTTTGCCAGATGTAGGAAACCAGGATAGGGGCAAAATGTGTTAGTATTCTTTCAATATATTGCTGTAGGATGTCTTGATGATGTTCTGTGTCTTCTGATTCATGTATCAGGAATAACTGGTAATGGACTGCATCTTCAACAGTCACAAAACCTAGCTCCTTCTCCATTCTGCATCACACAAGCCCCTTTAAAAAGAGAAACATTTTAAAGCTGTTTCTACAAACTGTACCCCAATATTAAAATGCCAGTATGGAAACAAATGAACTATTTGCTATTGCTACCCAACTGATTTGTCAATCTTAGAATGAGTCATCCTTTAAAAAGAATCCCTTTTATCGTTTTTATAAATCCTTAGTAACACCATGCCTGGTATACCGCATCCAGTTTTGGTCACCACATTACAAAAAAGATGTTTTTGTTTTTTTTTAAAAATTTGATTTATATGCCGCCCTTCTCTGGAGACTCAGGGCGGCTTACAATGCGCTAAGCAATAGCCTTCATACTTTTGTATATTTATACAAAGTCAGCTTATTGCCCCCACAATCTGGGTCCTCAATTTACCTACCTTAGAAAGGATGGAAGGCTGAGTCAACCTTGAGCCTTGGTGAGATTCGAACCTGCAATAATTGCAGGCAGCTGATGTTAATAACAGGGCTTTAGACCACTGTACTATCCAAGGCTCTATGTTGAGACTTTGGAAAAAGTGCAGGGAAGAGCAACGAAGATGATGAAAGGCCTGGAGACTCACATATAAAGAACAGTTGCAGAATTTGGGTTTGACTAGTCTAGAGCAGGGATCAGCAACCTGCGGTTCTGGAGCCGTATGTGGCTCTTTCACCACTCTGCTGCGGCTCCCTGTCACTCAAAATATGCGTCACAACCAGCAATGTGCAACACCCACCGGCACGTGATTTATTGAGCTTTTCAACCCCCGGTATGCCAACCATGAATAAATCCAAGAAAAGAAAATTTTCAGAAGAAAACAGAACGTTTAATTCAACTACATATGCTAGTTTTGTGGCCGCTCAAGAAATAGTCAGGCATGGGAAGGGTTTGTGACTCCCGGTGTTTTCTTTTCTATGGGAAACGGGTCCAAATAGCTCTTTTGAGTGTTTAAGGTTGCAGACCTCGTCTAGAGAAAACAAGGACTAGTATTCCAATATTTGAGGGGCTGCCACATAGAAGAGGGTGGGGTGGGGTTCAACTTATTTTCCAAACCACCAGAAGACAAGAAACAATGGATGGCATCTAATCAAGGAGAGAAGCAACCTAGAACTAAGGAGAAATTTCCTGACAGTGAGAGCAATCAATCAATGGAGAAGCTTGCCTCCATTAATTTGGGTGCTCCATCAGTGGAGGTTTTGAAAAAGAGACTGGACAGCCACTTGCCTGAAATGGTATAGGGTCTCCTGCTTGAGCAGGGGCTGAAGACCTTCAAGGTCCCTTCCAGCTCTATTCTGACTTTCTGATTTCCTCTCAGGCACTATTTTCAGTTCAACGAAGCCAGAGGTCTTCAAACTTGGCCGCTTTAAGACTTGTGGACTTCAACTCCCAGAATTCTCCAGCCAGC
>WNWU01000021.1:4889923-4905084 GCA_012654045.1 Ptyas mucosa | reverse complement strand
AGAATTCTCCAGCCAGCATAGCTGGCTGGAGAATTCTGGGAGTTGAAGTCCACAAGTCTTAAAGCGGCCAAGTTTGAAGACCTCTGAACTAAGAGCTACATAAATAAGTTACTTCATTGGCTTTGAAGTTGCTTTAGTCCTCGCAAAGGAAGAACGGCAAACTTTTATTGAACAGCCACGCCTCTTCCTCTTTTCTAGATAAATATGGATATTCCCATACTGTTGCCGATAAACCAGAGGTGGGGGGGAAATGGACGCCCCGCCAAAAAGCAGCAGCTCTGCTCTCAGACTAAACGACTCACCGCAAGGACCGCCGACTTCACCGCCTGGGCGCTCTAAGATGCTCTGACGTCATCGCCGCGCGCCGCGCCCACCCACCCCCCCGTCTCGCCACCATAGAGAAGAGACTTCCGCTCGGCCGGAGAGGCAGGAGAAGGAGGGGGCGTCGCCATGGCGGCCGGGGCCGAGCCGGCCAGCCGGCTGCGCCGACGAGGACCGAGATGAGCCGCTGAGGCGGGAGGATGATCTCGCGATACACCCGGAAGCCGGTGCCCCCCGACGTCCAGGGGATGTGAGTGACGTTCTCTTGGGCCAAACCCGAGGCACGGGTCCCTCGGAGCCTTTCCCAGGCGCTGCCAGCCCTTCCGGAGAAGCGGTCTGCCTTCCAGGGAGCCCTGCGGCGGCCTGACGAGGCTCTCTTCGCCGCCTTCTCTCTCGAAATTCCTCTGGGTTATTCCCACGTTCTTTGGCTCGAGGGCTGCCGGAGGAGGGCTCCCCCTAGCGGTTTGAGGCAGCATCGCGCTCCGCGTCTGCTGCAAATTTCTTAAAAGACAAAGCGGGGCGCATCCTTGGGTGGGAGGGAGGTCTGTCAAATCCCGGGACCCGGGTCTCTGAGAGGAGTGAGCTCTGGGCTTCGTTGGGAAATGCTCCAATCAATCAATCCAATCAGTCAGAATAGAGCTGGAAGGGGACCTTGGAGGTCTTCTAGTCCAGCCCCCTGTTGAAGAAGGAGACCCCATACCATTTCAGACAAGTGGCTGAATCATGAATGAATCAGAATACAGCTGGAAGGGCCCTTGGAGGTCTTCTAGTCCAGCCCTCTGCTCAACCAGGAGACCCGTATCATTTTAGAGAAGTGACTGTCCAGTCTCTTCTTCAAAACCTCCAGTGATGAAGCACCCACAACTTTTGACCGCAAGCTGTTCCTCTGGTTAATTGTTCAGACTGTTTCTTCTCAATTCCAGGTTGCTTCTCTCCTTGATTACTTTCCATCCATTGTTTCTTGTCCTGCCTTCTGGTGCTTTGTAGAATAATTTGACCCCCCTCTTCTTTGTGGCAGCCTCTCAAATACTGGAATAATGCTATCGTGTCCACCCTAGTCCTTCTTTTCTCTAGACTAGCCAAACCCAAATCCTCCAACCGTTCTTCATATTTTTAGCCTCCAGGTCTTTAATCGTCTTAGTTGTTCTTCTTTGCACTTTTTCCGAAGTCTCAACACCTTTTTATGTAATGATGTGACCAAAACTGGATGCCAGTCTCTTCTTTAAAACCTCCATTATTGGAGCCCCCACAACTTCTGAAGGGAAGCCATTCCACTTATTAATTGTCCTCACTGTTAGGAAAAGTTTCTCCTTAATTCCAGGTTACTTCTCTCCTTGATTAGTTTCCATCCATTTTTTCTTGTCCTGCCCTCTGGTGCTTTGGAGAATAATTTGAGCCATTCTTCTTTGTGGCAGCCCCACAAGTACTGAATATTGCTATCATGTCACCCCTAGTCCTTCTTTTTTCTAGACTGGCCATACCCAAATTCTACAAATTCTTCATATGTTTTAGTCTCCAGTTCTTTAATCATCTTAGTTGCTCTTCTTTGCACTTTTTCCAAAGTCTCAACATCTTTTTTTCCAATGTGGTGACCAAAACTGGATGTAGTATTCCAGGTGTGGCCTTACTAAGGCTTTATAAACCTGCACTAATACTTCACATGATTTTGATTCTAGGCCTCTGTTTATACAACCAAGGATTGTATTGACTGTTTTGGCTGCCGGCTCATGTTTAAGTGATCATTCACTAAATCGCCAAGATCTCTCTCACAGTTACTGTTTTTCAGCCAGGATTCACCTAATTTGTACTTGTGCCTTTGGTTTTTCCTGTCTAGGTTTAAAATCTTGCTTTTCTCCATATTAAATTTCAATGGATGGAGCCCATTGCTCAAATCTGTCAAGATCTTTTTGGATCCTGAGCTTGACTTCTGAGGTCTTTCAATCTGCGTGTCCCTGGATAGAGTATTACCTTTCCTATTACATTGAACAGACAGGAAAGTTTTATGATTTTCACGAGGAGGGGAAATGCAGAGGCATAGCATATTTCACTTACAGTGGATGAAAAGTTCAGATTTCTCTTTATTATTTCAGGAAGAATTAAAACTAGGGCACTAAACCATGATTTGTTGAGGCATGATGCACTGCTTACATCTCTGAGTTGCATTTGCACAATATGCAAAGAAAAGCAGAGAGTTCACAAGCTTAGTCATTTCTGGGTTTGTACAGCCATGATTAGTAACTGGGTTCTCATAACATGCTAAATAAAAAAAATGAGTGCAGTACAAGTAGTCCTTGACTTACAACCACTACAAAGCCCAAAATATCTGTTGCTAAGTAAGACATTTGTTAATACAGTTTTGCCCCATTTTACGACCTTTTTTTAATACAGATGTTAAGTGAATCACTGCAGTTGTTAAAGGGAATTGGGCAATTGTTAAATGAATCTGGCTTCCCCATTGACTGCTTGTTGGAAGCCAGCTGGAAAGTTTACAGATAGGGATCACTTGACTCCAATATGCTGTAACTGTCGTAAATACATGCCAGTTTCGAAGCATCTGAGCTTTGATCATGTGACTATAGTGATGCTTCAACAATCATAAGTGTGAAAACGAAGCACAAGTCCCTTTTTTCAGTACTGTTGTAACCGTAAATGGATTACTAAACAATTGGTTATAAGTAAGGATTACCTGTAATTCCCACCTTGTTTGAACCAGAACTTTGTTTTTTTAATTTATTTCAGGGAGGTGAGGCATGAAATAACGCTGCATTATATATATTTATATAACAGTGCTAGGACATCCATGGACTTCTTGTTCAAATATTCTTAGGATAAATCAAATGTGGAAAAATACCAAAAGTTAATAGGAAAACTGGGACCTTGTAAGGCTACAGTAAATTTCCCTTGTCAGGATTGCATAGGCTGATTGATTTTTCTACAGAGCTGGAGTGAACCTCAGGTTTTTCAGGTTCATGAACTATGGTTGGGTGACTTGATCAGGGTGCTTTTAAGAGAGAGAATTGGCAAAAGCTTTGTAGCTCATAAACTAGGAATTTTCTGTTGACATTAATGAGAATACGATACACTTTCTAATGATTTTAATGCTTTCTGTTTACTGATTTGAAGAAATTCAGTGTCACCAAGCAAATGACATTTTTATTTATTTTCAGTCGAGGACTTACAAAGAATACCTTAGAACATCATCCCCTGCCGGACTCACTGGATGACAGTTACCCATCCACTGAAAGTCAAGAAGATATTTCAAGGTATTGGGATATATAATTAATTGTGGTGGAGGGTTGGGAAAGAAAAAGTTATAAAAGAAGCATTCTTATATCCATTTTTTATTTTCCTTTTTTAAACCTCTGTCCAAAAGCTATTTTAAATAGCTGTGTTGGACATGATGCTAGGATCAAAAGAAACAAGCCATTATGTACAATCAGTGACTGTATTTGGTCATGATGATAGAGCACAACCATTGTGGAAAACAACAATGAATGTTTGTACAAAGCAAAATAAGTTTTAAATAGACACATTATATAGCAGAAGCATTAGGAACACATTTTTTTCATTCAATTTATATGGCTGCCCAACTCACTGTCAGTGACTTTGGGCACTTTGGATTCTTGATTCTTGATAAACGTATCTTTTATTTTATGTACACTGAGAGCATATGCACTAAGACAAATACCTTGTGTGTCTAATCACACTTGGCCAATAAAAAATTCTATTCTATTATATTCTATTACAAAGATAAAATGTGTGTTTATATAATGAAGGAGAAGAGCAGGCATAGCTAAGGGGAGGAGTAAAATTGCATTCCCACAAGCACTCCAAGCCCAACCCTCCCGAATTCCATCGATCCTTTTCTGACTCCAATTTAACTGCTGAACTTTAGTTGGCCAGATTCTTGTGTATAGGCTTGGGGGGAAAAAAATCCCGTGTTGCAATCTTATCAGTGATCCTGACTCTTTTCATCTGATATTTTTTACACACACACACACACACACACACAATTTCATTTGAAAAATCAAGTCGCATATTACCTTCTCTCAAGATTGATTTACTCTTTTTCTCTTTCCCTCCAAAATATGTATTTTAGTGAGTCTGAAAGTACAAAAGAGTCAAACTATCAAGCAGACAATGCAAACTCATGGTCTGCTTGTCAGAGCTTCACAGGCACCTCCACTGAAGACAGTTCTGTTTTTTCTTGGGGCTATGATGTGAGTATTGTCCTTTAACTTTAAATTACAGCAGTGGTTTTTAACCTTTTCTCCATCACAGACCCCGTTAAATGCCTTTTGTGGCCACAAACCATGGCCATTGACTCCCAAAGCTCAAGTTTTAAATCATAATGAATGAAGGCGAATATACGTGTCCCAAGATAATGTTACAGGATCCAACCTGGGTCGGTCACTGGGACCTGACGTTTTGTCTTCAGAGCTTTCGGGCTCGTGCTTGAGCCCATCTTCAGGGAACTTCCCTCTAGCAGAGTGTGTGCTGTTCTGTGTGTGGTATTTACAGTGCCTGTTGTATGTGGATTTTTAGTTGTTGATTAGGATATGTTGATGGCTGGCTTTTAAATCAATAGCTGTGGTATGCTTGTGCTGCCCAGCCCTTGCCTTCTGAGTACTTGATAGGTTGGTGGTAAATTAGCACTCCTATTGACTGAGGGGCTTGTTTCCCAGGCTTCCATCACTTTCCTGACTGTTTTGTGCCTGCTCATCCAACAATCTTAGTAGCTGCAAAATTGGATGTGTGTCCTTGTTCATTAAATCATAACATTTCTTTAAGCCTTTGCAGACCTCCTGTAATGATATCACGCCTCCCCCCCCCAGTGGTCCGTGAACCATTTGATTGAATAAATTTCAACTCTCATAAGAATCTATGTATGCTTTCGCATTTTGATCTCGAAGAATGAGCTCACGAATGAGTTTGTAAGAGAGCCTCTTTTTTAAAAAAAAATATTTATGTTTTAAAAAATCGAAACCAAAATTGAATGACCTTGATCATTTTTATGATTTCCAAAAGCAATTGTTCTATTTTTCATCTGGTTTTCTTCTGAATATTTTTTTTCTAATTTGGTAAACCTGAAGATTCTATTAAGCTTAGGATGCCTTGGTTTATTTTCTCATCTATTTTAGTTGACATTATTTTAGATATCCCTGGAAAGACCTTCTTTGGGATTTTCTAAGCAAGCAGTGTCATTTCTTGGATCAGTCTTTTTGCATAGTATTATAAAACAGGAGTCTCCAACCTTGGCAACTTTTAAGACTTGTGGACTTCAACTCCCAGAATTCAAAGCTGGCTGAGGAATTCTGAGAGTTGAAGTCCACAAGTCTTAAAGTTGCCAAGGTTGGAGACCCCTGCTATAAAATATTAATGATCTTTCTGTTGTTTTAAAAAAAAGCCTTTTGAGAACATGATTAATGACATATATCTTCCCAACTCATTTTTTTGCCTTTTCCTCCCCTAGGAATTTGATAAGGCTGCTACCCGGCAAGTTCAGCAAATATTCAGACACATTGATGAGCTCCTTTACGAACAAAAACCATGTTTATATGTTAGCCTAGAGGAGGAATGCGAACAATGGATGTCAAGGTTTCCTCACCTCAGGTATCTCAAATATATATTACTACTACATACTTCAGAGTACTAGAGAGCCACTTTGTTTACATGGGTGGTGTCCTTTATGGCTGGCAGTCTGCCTTTTTGCCTACTTCAACCTCTGCATATTTCCTGGGGTCTTTGAGGCGTGCTTATTTTTATTTATTCATTTATTTTATTCGTCAAACAAAAATTACAAATTCAAACGAAGAAAAATAAGAAAATCAAAATGCGACAGGGTTCTATAGGCATGCCAGTGCATTTACGCAAGCCCACTTAGGGCCTTCTTAAATATGGAATCAGGTTAACCACAGAGGTTAAGTTAGAATTAAAACTGTGAAAGTTAATGACTGAAGCAGATAAGATATTCCAGACTTCGACAGCTCTGTAAAAAAAATGGAATTTCTTTACGATCAAGTTTAGAGCAGTTGTTCACACACGTGACATTACAACTAAAGCTTAAAAAAGTCATTTACAGGTAAAGGGTTACTATGTACAATTTTGTATTCCATACCTAAGTCTGACCGCAATCGGCGCAGTTCTAAACTATCCAAACTAAGAATTTCAAGCCTTGTAGCATAGGGTGCTCTATTATGGACAGAAGAAGGCAAGACTTTTCTTGTAAAGTACTTCTGAACTCGCTCGATTGTATTAATGCCCGATATGAGGTAAGAAATTCCAGACAGTTGAACAGTATTCTAGGATTGGTCTAATACAGGGGTCAGCAACCCGTGGCTCTGGAGTCATATGTGGCTCTTTCATCCCTCTGCTGGGGCTCCCTGTCACTCAAAATATGCGTCACAACCGCCAATGTGCGATACCTGCCGCATGCAATTTATTGAGCTTTTCAACCCACGGTAGGCCAACCATGGATAAATCCAAGAAAAGAAAAGTTTCAGAAGAAAACAGAACGTTTAATTCAACTACATATGCTAGTTTCGTGGCTGCTCAAGAAATATTCAGGCATGGGAGGAGTTTTGTGGCTCCCGGTGTTTTGTTTTCTGTGAGAAACTGGTCCAAGTCTGGAGTGTTTAAGGTTGCCGACTCCTGGTCTGATATATGTGTATAATTTTTTTTTAGAGCAGATCATGTTTAACACGTTTATTCAAAGCAATTAATAGTTTATAATTTTCTCTTTAACATCAGGATTGTGGGGAAGCAAATAATGATACCCAGTGATGAAGGCTATGGATGGTATATTAGTTCAGCGTGCAGCACTTTAACTTCATCAGGCATGAGTCCCACGCAAGAGAAAGATCCTAGTGAGTAAGTGCCTGCGATCACTAACTCTTCACAAGGATTACAGTTATTGTTTTTCACCATCTAAGCCCTTGTCATCTGCAGCAGAAAGTGAACTTTTTAAAATTACAACCTTATTTTCATTTTAAGAGGTGAATATTCAACCGTTCAGTCCATTTCTATCTTGAGAAGTTTTCTGTACAAACCAGGGTTTTGGTTTTTTTTTGTTAAGTACAAACATCAATACAACTATCAATAATGCATCTCTTCTGTGTACAAGCTCTATTCCTAAGAAGTGTTGACATTATTGGACTGGCTCTACAAAACCAGGAAAGTTTGCCTACTTTCTATGTTAGAAGTTTTGAAATTGGAGATAATTTCAGTAGAAGCTTCATGGAAAAAAAAGTTCAGTTACTCTATATAAGTTGCTGCTCAGAAGGAAAAAGCTACTGCTTAACCTGTTTCCCAGAAAATAAGATCCAACCAGAAAATAAGTCTTAGCATGATTTTTCAGGATGCTCGTAATATAAGCCCTACTCCCAAAATAAACCCCAGTTAATATTGACAGCCAGATGGGTGCATTTAATACCTTATTTCCCCCAAAATAAGACCTAACCAGAAAATAAGCCCTAATGCGTCTTTTGGAGCAAAAATTAATATAAGACCTGGTCTTATTTTCAGGGAAACACGGTAATTTTCTGTTTAGATCTCAGCTCTGGACAATAATAGCTCAAATATTGATAGACCAGTAGTTGTTGCCATGCCAATGGATAATCAAATGTCATATACTTAGTAATATAGAAACAATGTATGCAACCTAGTGAATTAATGAAGAGATCAGCATTGTAACCATCAGTTATTCTGACTATTTCAGAATAATTATTTCAGTCTCAGCAGAAATTTGGGCAGTCTGTGAGGGGCAAATGCTTTTTGGATAAATTAAGAAGACTACCTCTGAGGAAGGGAAGAGTATACAGTTGGATTAAGGATGGTAAAAGTATTTTGAGGGTGATAGTTGTCCAAATTGAATCTGTATGTCCAAAGGCCTAATATTTTCAAAAAAAGTTATGAGTATGAGGAGTCCTTGGTTACTGTGCTTGGTGGTTTTCTTGCAGCTATTTTATTACCCAAACTAGGTAACATCATCAGTGCTAGTAAGGAGTGGGGTTTGCTCTCAGTTTATATTCTAGCAACTTGCCCTGTCAGTGTTAGATCTTAGAAGTTGGCTGTTTACTATTGGCTTGTTTGACAGTTTCTTAATTGGGTTGTTGTTTACTGGATTGTTGGTCTGATGTTAATCTTGGAGTTAATCTGTCCTCATCTGGGTGCTGATTGTTGGTGGTGCTTTGGTCTTTTTGTTCCTTTTTTGACTTGTTTATTCTCTTTTGCATAGAATGTAGATATTGTTTCTCTCTATGTGTCTATTGATGGCTAATTTGTCAAGAGTGCTGAGCTACTAGAAATTCCCTAGCATTTTTGGACTTGGCTTGGTCTAGGATGATCGCAATTTCCCAATTGAAATAAAAGTTTTCATCATGTCTTCTGACTGCTAGTTGGTGTTCATGGGATGCATTCTGATAGTCTTCTGCCTGTTTGTCCTGTGTACTGGCTATTGCAATCATTACACTGCATGTTGTCAATGACTCCTGTTTTTTCCTCTGCGACTGGTGGGTCTTTTGGTTTGCTTAGGATGTTTTGAAGGGCTTTAGTTGGCCAAAAAAAGCCAACAGTAAACAGGCCAACCAAATAACCTCTAAGACCACCCTCACTAACATGGCCAAGCCACTAGAATATATACTCAGAGCAAACCCCACTCCTTACTAGCACTGATGATGTTACCTAGTTTGGGTAACTAAACATCTGTAAGAAAACAGCCAAGCTCAGAGAACACCAAGGATCTCTCATTTCAACCCTGAGCTACAGATATTCTTCTTTATTGGTCATGCATATATATTTTTTTCTATTTTCATATTATGACTGCTTCTAAGCCTCCCCTCTCCAGTACAGTTAGAAAGGGAGAAGTAAGAGCTTCCATATGTGAGAAGAGTATCAACAGATTCCATTCTTTGTATCCCGTTCAGGATTTAGTCATACAGAATTCTTAATACTGCATGCTTTTGTGTAGAAATAGTCCTCATTTAGTGATTGCAGTTGGTGCCAGCGAAACGGTCTCTAAGTGACATGGTCACTAAGCAAGCCACATGTTGCTGCCATCTCATTTAGATAACGTTTTCTGTGTCCTGTCCTTGACCCATTTCTCCCCCCCCCCCCGCCTCTATTTTTGTTCCGTCTCACAGGACAGAACTATCTGTACCAGAGCTACTTTTCTCTGCAATACAGCATTTCCATAAAAAAAGTTTAGCTCTCTTATCTTAATGCTACTTGATTAGAGCTCTCCTTTGGACTCTGCTGCCTGAAACTGACCAGATCTTAATTAGTTGCAGACTTAAGTCTTTTATTGTCATGAATGCATGCTGTTGGTTGGAAAATGAAATCTTTATTACCGTGTATTACTGCCATTTACGAATAGTCACTATCCAAGGCAGTTGCTAAATGAGGACAATCTGTACCTTGATTTTTGTTTTAAAAACTCTGTGGAATGACAATCTTTTGTATAATTTTAAAAATAATAATGTGTGCGCATTGAAGTAGATACACTGTATGGAATTTTCTGCTTTTGTTCCTTTTTTTTCCATTGTGTCAAGCCTAAAATTGTAACAGTGTATATGCAAAGGCAATATTTTTTTAATCTGTAAGCCACTTGAATGCCTTGTTCTACAAACACAGCAGGGTATAAAAAGTTCTAAATGCAAACAAACGAACAAACAACAGATTCTCTGCACGTTAGATTTTAAAGAGAAAGAAGCCAACTCTATTACTGACATTAAAAAGCCTTGTTTGTTGTTCAGGTTTACTATCTGGGGCAAAAAGGTTCCCCTTTCTGTTTCTCTTGGGAAAGAAGACAACTTTTCAAAAATCTCTGAGCTGAAGATGTTTGAGAATGAAGAACTGGAAGATACTGTGATTATCTCTGAAGGAATAATGGAGGAATACTTAGCATTTGACCACAGAGATGTGTAGGTATTGAATACATTTCACAACAACATATTTAGTGACTTTATAATGACCTATGTTTCTTCGTAACAATAAAAAGATATACTGAACCAAACAGTATAAACCTGTAAGATTTCTTTTTTTTATATATAGTTTTGATTGGTTGGTAAGGGGCAGTAGATATTATCTAGCAGCAAAGCCCATTGTGAATACCTTTGGTGATTGCTTGACTTGGTCTTCTCCCATCAGAGATGCCTTAACAGTGGGAGAGGCTGATAAAGGCAGGGATTCAATCAGATGGTTCAGTTCCTCCTGTAAAGTGGAGAAGAGCTCTAATAGTTGTTTTCCAATTTCTGTTTCCAAATCCCAGTTTGGTAGATAAGATGAAACTCTGTGAGTAGCCATTGGTCAACATTTTAAAGTACTGAACAGCTGTAATGGGCTTTACATGCTTTTTTCAAAGGGAAGAAGAATTGAACGAATGGAAAATGGGACTTTCACCAGCCAGACGGAAATTAGGGTTTCCTCCAATCTCACCGTCGTGCTGCATGAGAGATGCAGTTCTTTCCTTCGTATTTGATGATGTGTGGAGCGAAGTCTTGGGCTACATGGAGCAGCTGATCTGCAGACACTGGGAAGGTCCATCCTCAGGTTTGTCTTTAGGCTGCAATTCTGTCTGAATAATGCAGGGGTGCCCAAGCTTGGCAACTTGAAGAAGCATGGCTAGCTGAGGAATTCTGGGAATTGAAGTCCACAAATCTTCAAGTTGCCAAGCTTGGACACCCCTGGTAAAATGGATGCCTCTTCCAAAAACTCTTTTCCCTAAAATAATTTTAATACAGATATAGAGTTAGTTAATTATGTGCTGTTGTAATATGACATGGACCTGAATATAGTTTGGATATAGTAAATCATGTATGTATTTGACAGTGTTCAAACAGATGTTAAAATAGTATTGGGCTTTTTTTTTATTGAAAAGTTTTACAAATTATACAAAACATTTTCTCCCATACCCACCCCTCTCCCTAACCCCCCCTCTAACCTACTCCCTACCCCCCCCACCTCCTCTGATCTAAACCCTACCCACCCCCCTCCCTCCCTTGGCTTCCCAGGATTAGCTCAGAGTATAACATTTACAAACTTAGTACTAAAATTAGCTAACAATATAAAAAATATTATTAATCTTGACCTTTAACTCCTATAAAAAAAAGAAAATTATAAAAAAGAAATACAATATCAATGCTATCAAAAACTACACATACTATATCATTCATATGCTAATTGAAATTTCTTAATCCAATATTTACATTGTATATAGTCTATCCATCTTTTCCACTCTTTTATATATCTTTCATTTGTTTGATCCTTAAGATATACAGAGATTTTTGCCATCTCTGCCAAATGCACTACTTTTATTGTCCATTCTTGAACTCTAGGTACGTCTTCCTTCTTCCAGTATTGTGCCACCAGTAGTCTTGCAGCTGTTATTAAATTTAAAATCAACTTCATTTCTGTACCAGTACAATCTGTTATTATTCCCAACAAAAAAAAACTGTGGCATAAATTTGATCTTTTTCTTTAATATATTTTGTATTACCCACCAAATTTTTACCCAAAACGCCTTAATTTTTGGACAGGTCCACCAAATATGATAATACGTGGCATCCTGACTTTCACATCTCCAACACTTAGGTTGGAGATTTGGATACATACAAGCTAATTTTTTGGGATCCAAATGCCATCTGTAAAACATTTTATAAAAGTTTTCTTTTAAGTTTTGAGCTTGTGTAAACTTTACATTTCTCACCCATATAATTTCCCACGTATCCAACGTTATTACTTCCCCTATATTTTGAGCCCACTTTATCATACAATCTTTAACTAACTCTGTCTCAGAATCTATTTCCAATAATACATTATATAATCTTTTTATATGCATTTGGCTTTGATCTGTTTGATTAAGTTATCTTCATACTGCAAAATACCCTTTTTTTGGTCCTCTTTCCATCTGGCTTGTAGCTGGCCATATTGAAACCAGATTTTTATTATTTTTTCTTCCTTTAATTGTTGAATAGTTTTTAATTGATAATCATTCCCTTCCTTATCCAAAAGTTGCTCATATGTAACTCCATCTTGTTTTTGTTCTATATTAATATTTTCAATCGCGTGTCTGGGCATTGTCCATATCGGTATTTTCTCATTTAACTTATAATTATATTTCTTCCAGACACGTAGCAAAGAGCTTCTCAATATATGACTTTTAAAAATAACATCCACCCTTTTATCATACAGTAAATATGCGTGCCAGCCAAATACCAAGCCATACCCTTCAACATTTAATATCCTGTCTTCAGTTGCATTAAGCCAATCACTAACTAAAGATAAAACAGCTGCCTCACAGTAAAGCCCCAAATTGGGCAGTCTAAGTCCTCCTCTTTCATGAGAATCCTGCATTATTTTTTGTTTAACTCGGGGTTTTTTCCCTGCCCATACAAAAGCATTTAAACCTTTTTGCCATTCTTTCAAATTTTTATCTTTTAAGTATTGGAATTGTTTGAAAGAGGAACAAAAACCTTGGTAGCAGATTCATTTTTATGGCAGCTATCCTTCCTAACAGTGATAATTGCAACTTTCCCCAACTCTGAATTTCTAATTGCATTTTTTGCCACAGTGGTTCATAATTATACTGATATAATTTCGAATTCGTTGTCAGGATATTTATTCCTAAATATTTGACCTTTTTAACTACTTCAAATCCTGTTTCTCTCTTTCTTGTCTTTGTCTAACAGTCATATTTTTGGCTATTATCTTTGTTTTGGCTGCATTTTTTTTAAAACCAGATATTAATCCATAATCTTTAATTGTATCCATTAGTACTTTAACATATTGTAATGGTTGGGTTAAGGCAGAGGTTCCCAATCTTTTTCGGTTCGCGGCTCCCATAGCAATCCGACTTGCAACTGCGCATGCGCACTAGACGTTTCAGAAATGGCGCATCAGCGTTAGACCCAGCGGGCGGAATATTTCGCGGCGCCCTTATGACGATAGCGCGGCTCCCCAGGGAGCCGCGGCTCACACTTTGGGAACCACTGGGTTAAGGTAACAACCAGGTCATCTGCGAATGCACGTAGCTTATATTCATGTTGTCGAATTTGCATTCCCTTTATTCCTTCCGAATCTTGTATATTATTAAACAATACTTCCAGTGATAAAATAAATAACAACGGAGACAAAGGGCATCCTTGCCGGGTACCTTTTTCTATTAAAAAATTATCAGTCAAACCTCCATTAACTATTATTTGTGCTGTTTGTTTCTGGTATATTGCCCTTATTGATTGTATAAAATTATGAAATAGTATTGGGCTTTTTGATGCTATATTTGGAGTTTTCCTATCTCTAACAATGCTTAGTATTACTGTAATGTTTTAGGCTTTGCTTGACAAATTAATTGTATTTATATTCTGTTCTCCTAAACTTTTATTATTCGACTAGAACTGCCTGTGTATTTTTCTTTGAAGATGTTTCTGCTCACAAGGCAGGGTAGCATTTGTTAGGGGGTTGAAAGAAAACACAGATTCCATTTAGTGCATACCCCTAGCTGTTTTGACAAATGACAGGATTAGATGCTTAAAATATGAGAAACAACCTGTTTTGCAACTCTTCAGGTCTTATTATTTCGTTTCTCAAGCACTTGTGTGCGTGCAGCTTCTCATAATAGTGGGCTTTTTTCAAAAAATGATAAAAATAGTTACTGCATGAATCAAATTTAGCAAGAATACTGTGCTACATTTAATTTCTTTAATCTATTGATTCTTGTTCAATTATGAAGTGCTAAATAAATGTTCAAGTGTTAACCAAGTATTGCTGTAACTCTTTAAGCAATTATGAGAGAAATCAGGCTGTAGGTTTTTTAATATCTGAAAAACATGCCTATAAGGATCTTGGACAAATAATGCCTCTTGTCATTTGTTTGGGCTATTGGTAGATGATGGGAAGAATGTCATTTCTGTAGAGGCAAACCGGACAGATTCTGGGAGTCCTTTTATGCAGTTTGAACCTTTGCCATTGGTATTACCTCGGATGCCACAAACCAAGATGCCCTCTATCTCTTCAAATCTGGTAAGTTTAATAATTTATTTTTTTTTATTTTATTTTATTTCCAATTTATATACCGCCCTTCTCCCTGAGGACTCAGGGCGGTGTACAGCCAGAAATAAAAACATAAAATGCAAATATTAAAACAATTAATATATATATAAATTTGGCTCCAGAATTAAAACTAACAAACCAATTAAAATTTAAAATTTCTTCTTAAGCCAGCCCGGCTTGTTGGAAAAAATGTGTTTTAAGGGCACGGCGGAAGGCACTGAGGTCATGAATTCTCTTAATCTCCGGGGGCACAATTGATCAATTGTCTTCCAAATTCTGTTGTTGTTGGTTATCACACTTTTTAGAAGTCTTTTCCCCGTGTTGCAAATGTTCTTATATTTTGAGATTGGAATTGGAACATAAGCATTCAGTTTCTTTGAAAATACTGTGTGAGGTTTTGATTAAGCGTAGAAGATGTTAATGTTGATTCTACTCAGCTTAATGGAGATCAGAAAGGAATGTGATTTCTTTACTTTAAAGTTAACTGAGTTAATCTCTTTGAGTTTTTAAAATATATTCTGATTCTCATTGTGCATACTCTGCAAGTGAAGTACATTCTGTAATAATACTGTATTAGTGGTTCAGTCTGTGTTTCATCTGTTTAATTCAATTTTTTTCCTTTTTTCTCTTTCATTTTCTATATGATCCTCTTGTATAACTTATCATATGTATGGGACTTAAAAGGCAGATCCAGCCAGTCCCAGTTGCTCGTCAGATGCCCATTGCTTGGGAATGAGTTGACAGTACTGTTAAGGATATTGATGTTGTTTTACCAACCAGCAGAGTAACTGCAC
>WNWU01000021.1:4871904-4889913 GCA_012654045.1 Ptyas mucosa | reverse complement strand
CTGGACAACTGGTTCTAACATTATATATACCATATAGAATCCTAACAAGTACTTACAAAGAGTAGAATTTAACAGTGTTGTTATGAATATTTACTTACAAAGGTGGCATAAAAAACTGAGCTTAAAATTAGTCATTGATGTTACATTTACTTAATTGTGTCCAAAATTAAAGCATTTTCTCTCTACTGGCTTATTGCATAAACATTGGGAACATTTCCTTTACAATTATAGAAAATAATGTTCACTTTTCTTACCCTTTTTAGTAGAAATGGCCATTGGGAATGAACTATTGCAAATTAACTTTTTCTTGTTGTTGTTTAATTATGACCTAATTTAATTTCTTCTAATCTACAGGTAAATGTTTCTCAAGGTGCAAATACTGGCCTGCAACGTAATTTGAATGGCTTGATGGTAATTCATGGGATTCCCTTACATCCGAGGAACTTGCCCTTGATGGACAAAATACTGTAAGAATTTACAAAATTCGTTTGTTCTGTGTAAAGCTGACTTTCCGATTATAGAGATGAGTCTGAAGTATTTGGGGTTCTTTGTTCAGACAGATATTTTAGAGTTGACTTCTGAATATACTTTTTCTTCTTGTTTCCTATGGAAACAGAATATTTCTGCAAATAATTAGTCAGATAATTAATTAAAACGTGTATAACTTCAATGCCTTTTTTATATTTGATGTAATTTGCTGTACAGCAAATTTGATGTAAGGATGTAATTTGATGTAAGGATGTAATTTGCTTTTAGTTTAAATGCACAATTTATTACATTGTAAAATTAGGATCCTGAAATATAAATTAGATATTTATAACTGACAGGAGCTAAAATTTAGATACAAAAATAAAAATTTGTAAGATAGCGTGAAGATAAAGATTCCCTTGCTTTGGGCTTGTTTGCTGGTGGCTATATGAATGTATCCATACAATTTTCTTGGCACAGTACAGAAAGGAGTTAGCAGGGTTGTCTTCTAGGATGTCATTTCTTGCTGATCTTCCCTCCAAACTCCAGATATAGGTCTGATATTGCTTAGCTTTAGGACAGGGGTCAGCAACCTGTGCCTCTGGAGCCGCATGTGGCTCTTTCATCCCTCTGCTGTGGCTCCCTGTCGCTGGTCAGTGCCAAAATTTTGAGAGGAGCTTCCATTGGGGGGAGGGGGGGTAAACATGGTGTGCCAGGAGGAGACTCTATGGCAAGGGGCGGGTTTTCCGATCGGCTCCACAATTGATAGGGCTTTTGGTTAGGACAGGTAGAGGAAAAAGGACACCACACTAGGAGGAGACTCTATGGTGGGGGAACCGGACTTCCGGTTGGCTCCAGAATTGAACAGGGGGGCTTCCCGTTAGGACCTTTGTGGCCCTTTGAGGGTTTAAGGTTGCCGACCCCTGCTTTAGGATCAGCCAAGATCAGATAGGTTTGAAGGGTCCTTGGTGCTCTCTGAGCTTGCTTGTTTTCTTGCAGATGTTTCATTACCCAAACTAGATAACATCATCAGTGTTAGTAAGGAGTGCAGTTTGCTGTCAGTTTGTTTATTTTTATTTTTTTATTTTATATTTATATTTATATGCCGCCCTTCTCCGGAGACTCAGGGCGGCTTACAATGCGTTAAGCAATAGCTTTCATACTTTTGTATATTTATACAAAGTCAGCTTATTGCCCCCACAATCTGGGTCCTCATTTCACCCACCTTAGAAAGGATGGAAGGCTGAGTCAACCTTGAGCCTGGTGGGATTAGAACTCGCAGTAATTGCAGGCAGCTGGATGTTAAATGCTGCCTTAATAGGAGGCATTAGCCTGCTATGCCACTCAGGCTCCTCTAGTTTATGTTCTAGCCTAGTTGCTTGCCTGTCAGTGTTGGTGGAGGTGGTCTTAGAGAGTCTTTGGTTGGTTGGTTTGCTGTTGGCTCTTTGGCAATTTCTTGATTGGGGTATTGTTTACTTGATTGTTGGTCTGATGTATTAATCTTGGAGTTAATCTATGCTGATCTGGTGCTGATTGCTGGTGGTGAGGTGGTTGGGTTTTTTTTATTCCTTTTTGGAGTGAGTGATAGTCTTTTGTATAGTCTACAGTTGTTGTTAATATTGACACATAGACATTAACAACAAACAAGCAAGCTCAGAGAGCACCAAGGACCCCTCATGTCAACCCTAAGGTACAAATATTTTTCTTTATCAGATAGGCTTTGCTATTTGGTATGCCATAGTACAGAAACCCTAAACAATTTATACTACCATTCAGTCTCACAAAGCCGAAAGTAGAAGATATCAGACATAATAAATAAACTTACCTCAACTTTATAAAAATGTGTATCCATTCAATTTTTGTAGATATCCATTAAGGGTTGGTGGAAATAATACTTTCCCCCTCCTGGCTAGGAGCAGAGTGCTTTTTCTTAAGCAAACCTGGGGAACAGACTTAATAGTTATTTACTGTATAAACAATTTATATGAATATCTACCTATTTATCAATAAAATCCTATTAATTTTAAGCATCTTATTTAATAGGGTGGTTCAGTGAGATGGCAGTTAGACCAGAATAGACTTTCATTAACATTGTTTTGCTTTTAATACAGAAAGGACCAAAGTTTGCCAGCAGTTTATACCCATATGTTTTATTCATTTATTTATTGAATTTTTATTTATTGAATTTTTATACCGCCCTTCTCCTTCTGGACTCAGGGCGGTGAACAGCCAACTAAAACAACAGTCCCCAACCTTTGTGGCTTGATGGCCCAGCTGGGGTATGTGTGGGAGGGGAACTGGGCTGTGTGAATGGTGGGCCGGCGCGCATGCATGCAGTTCAACATGCGTGAGTGGTGGGCTGGCACACACAAGTTGAGCTGCATGCGCATGCACTCTGCCCAGCCTCTCACACAGCCCAATTCTGAATAGGCCACAATCCAGTAGTGGGCCACGACCCAGGGGTTGGGGACATCTGCTTTATGGAGCAGTAAGATGATTCATTTGTAATAATACATTGTTTTCTTCCTGCATCTAGACAATTTACCTAAATGCTGTAAAAGTTGATTGATAGTTCGTTGCATTCTTGTGCCTTTTCTCCCTCGCTTGGTTTTAGAGACTACGATGAAAGAATGCTTATGAGACCAGGATCCAGTTCTATCTTGTCAACCAGAGCTCGGCCAAATCGTCCCCTTGAGCTCAGTGCATCTTCTCTGTCCTACTGTGCACAGTCGGCGAGGAGGCGTAACCCCCCACCACGTACCCTGCATCCTATCAATGCCAGCCTTTCTCGCTCAGGAACCCCACGACCCTTAGATGATGTCATCAGGGGAACTCGACTGTAAGTTGACATATAAGATGAGCTGAATTCATTCCTTCCTTCCGCCATTATTTGTTGACCGATTTAGTAAATTCATAGAGCCACACATCCAACAGTCATGACTCGGAGTGGCGTACAGAGTTATCAGACAAAAAATGACACAACCAAATAGCCAAAACACCACAAACAATAATCATTAAAAGCTTTTCAAAATCATTTTAAAAAGATATGAAACTAAAATGTGTAGAAATTGGAAACAGTGTAGATGAACAATAAAATATCAGGGGAAAAAACGGGGGAAAAACAGAATAACATATCACACCAGATTGTTTAATTTGCAGAAAATTAGGAGGAAGTGCTGTGCATATCAACTTCCACTCCGAGCAAAGGGCGAGATGGAAAGCAAATAAGTAAAACCATCCTGTCATTACTTAGTTATAAGTAAATAAGTTAGTTATAAGTAAAAATAGAGGATTTTAAGTTTCCTGTAGATCAGCGTTTCTCAACTTTGATACCTTTATTTTATTTATTTGCTTGTATTTCATGTTTCTAAACTGCCCATCTCTCTGAAACTCCGCACCTCTTAAAAGTTGCCAGGTTGAGAAACACTGTTGCAGATTGTTGTTACAAACAATTTTGTTCTTAAGTTAGGGGGGAAATTAATTATGACCACTTGTAATTACCGTTTAATATAATACTAGAAAGAGACTTTGATAAAATCACGATACCGAGAGTGGTTGCATAAGAGATGGGTGGCAAGTAAACTTCATAAACATACAAACAAGATCTGTTTCTCGACTCCACTGAAATGCACCTCATGTGGAGTTCACCACTTGCTTAGTCTCACCTGTTCCCAGGCCATCATCGGGCAAACACCGCTTCAGCTTGCAAGGCCTACCGTTCTCGATTTTGTCATTTAAAGAAGTTCACATCAACTTTGCTATTTCTAATGGAATTGGACAGTTTGTAACAACTGCTGTTGTTTTCTTCCAGCTCTGCTGCAAATGAGCAGCTGTCATCACCTTCTCCGATGCCATTAAGCAGAAATAATCTCCTGCCTCCTATTAGTACCATAGAAGGGACAGAACATGTAGTATCCCAAAAGCAAACGGTAAGTCAACTGCTTTTTTTTTGTTTCCTGCTGCCCCTGTACATTATCCCTGATTTTTTTTTTAAAAAAAGAATGTATAACATTTTTAAAATTATTTTTGAATTTTAAATTAGAGGCTTTCATTACTGGCTTTCAGGGTTAATTTTTTCTACAAACACTCATTGAAATATGCTAACGAAAGCCTGAAATAATAGGATGTCTAATCATTGAGATGCTATAGGTGGTAGATGATCTAGAAACTGAACAATATTGCTCTTTAGTTATGAATTCGGTGGCATTCAACTCAGCAGTCCCATAAGGATAATTGTTGACAACTGTCAACAATTGTTGATTCATGACAACTCTTGTATTTCTTGTATTATGTGTACAGACATTTCCAACTTTTCTCTTTATGTGGAACTATAATATTTCTTAAAAGGGACGTGGTACGTGGTGGCTAAGACGCTGAGCTTGTCGATCGAAAGGTCGGCAGTTCACCAGTTCAAATCCCTACCCTGTTTTCCCCGAAATAAGACATCCCCTGATAATAAGCTCAGTCAGGTCTAGTCTAGTCTAGACTAGTGTTCGCGAAATCTTGGAAAACTAAAACCCAACCATCAGAAGAAATGTTAATAAATAAAATTCTAGAGTGCGCAGAAATGGCAAAATTAACGAGTGAATTAACCGATGACGAGACATCCAAACATTATGAAGTATGGGGAAACTGGTATAATTGGTTAAACAATAGGAAAAAAGTATGACGTGTAATCTGTATATATATATATATAGGGTGGAAAGTGCTCATTGTCTGTAAATATAAGTATGAAATAGGTTAAGATGAAGTAGATTGGATGTATGATACTCAATATCTATGAACACTGTACCTCCGAAAGATATAGAGATCTTAAACCTTTTTTTAACTTTGAAAAAAACTCAATAAAGTATTTAAAAAAAAATAAGCTCAGTCAGGATTTTGAGCCAATGGCAATAAGGCCAAGCGCTTATTTCAGGGTTCAAAAAAAATATAAGACAGTCTTATTTTTGGGGAAACACGGTAGTACCGTGTAATGGATGAGCTCCCGTTACTTGTCCCAGCTTCTGCCAACCTAGCAGTTAGAAAGCATGTAAAAAATGCAAGTAGAAAAAATAGGGACCACCTTTGGTGGGAAGGGAACAGTGTTCCGTGCGCCTTTGGCATTTAGTCATGCCGGCCACATGACCACGGAGACGTCTTCGGACAGTGCTGGCTCTTCGGCTTTGAAACTGAAATGAGCACCGCCCCCTAGAGTCGGGAACAACTAGCATCTATGTGCGAGGGGAACCTTTAACTTTAATATCTCTTAAATAAGGCTACTAAACTCTGTAGGCATCACTGAACCTGGGCAAAGATAATCACAACACCTACATCTCAAATTCTATATTTAGGGTTAAATCCAAACTTAGGAAATTGGGAGGAAAGCTGCACTAAATCGTCCGATGCATCCTCTCTTTAGCCAAGAGAGTTAGAACTGTTGCATATATTTGGTGCTTATTTCTAATTTTTTTAAATAGCTCTTTTGGATATAAAACTATTTCTTTCTCTTCATGTTGCAGAAATCCCGGGTAAATGTTAACCGGGCTCGAAGTGCAGTAGCAGATGATGTCAGCCATCAACCAGTTCATGAGAGATTTTTATTACCTGAGAGTTTTTCCAGGCCTAATACATCGCATGCATTTTGGGTAAGGTGTAACAAAATTCCACTTGTACTAGAATATTGTACAGAGTTCCTTCTTTTGGAGACCTCTCAGGAAATTGCCAAGGTATATAGGTTGTTTTGAGGTCTTAAGGGGGAATATGGACAATATATAATGCCAAATATAGGCCGTCCTCGACTTACGACCACAATTGAGCCCAAAATTCCTGTTGCTAAGTGAGAGATATTTCTTAAGTGAGTTTCACCATATTCTACGACTTTCCTTGCTGCAGTTGTTAAGCGAATCGCTGCAGGTGTTATGTCAGTCACTTAGTTGTTGAGTGAATCTGGCTTCCCCATTGACTTTGCTTGTCAGAAGGTCTCAAAAGGTGATCACACGACCCTGGGATACCGCAACCGTCATAGATATGAGTCAGTTGCCAAGTGTCTGAATTTTGATCATGCGACCACTGGGATGCTACAACAGTCATAAGTGTGAAAAAAAAACAGTCATAAGTTACTTTTTTCAATGCCATTGTAATTTCGAACAGTCACTAAATGAACTGTTGTATGTAGAGGACTTCCTGTATATCTCTGTTCTGTCCCCGTCGCACGCACACACACAAACAGACAGCCAGGAGTTAATGAATCGAACAGTCAGGAATTCTTTTAAGATAACAGTCTTGGCAACGAACCATGAACTGCCTGCCAAAAGTTTTTACTCACTAAGGGAGGTTTTCTTCTCCTCAGTCCGATATACCAAATTAATTCCACAAAGCAAAGAATTGTCAAAGTCCAGTCTGAAGAAATCCAAAAAGAGATTCTAACAGGGTTCTAGAAACACGATATGACTTCCGAGCTTTTCAATTTTTTTTTTTTTAATTTGATTTATATGCTGCCCTTCTCTGGAGACTCAGGGCGGCTTACAATGCGTTAAGCAATAGCCTTCATACTTTTTGTATATATTCATACAAAGTCAGCTTATTGCCCCCACAATCTGGGTCCACATTTTACCTACCTTTGAAAGAATGGAATGCTGAGTCAACCTTGAGCCTGGTGAGGTTTGAACTTGCAGTAATTGCAGGCAGCTGATGTTAATAACAGTGCTTTAGTTTGCTGCGCCACCAGGGTTCTTATTTATCCTGAATAGCCAACATACCCCCTTTTATCCCTTGTGGGGTATGGTCCAGTGACTCAGCTCAATCTCTGGCCCGCTCACACCTCTTTCTCTGCTGCGCGCGCTTATCCTTTCGATGCCGTCTGGGATCCAGCCAAAACTCATCCCCCTCGCTCTCTATCTGCGGCTGCTCGGAAGTGCCTTGCTCCTGGCATATCTCTTGGCCTTCGGAGGAAACCTGAGGCATTGCCAGAGAGGAGGGTCCTGGAGAGGGATGCCTTGCCAAATCCTCTCCTTTACCTTCCGAGTCCTCTCCCTTTGTTAGGACAGGCTCGGGGGTCGGAGTCACAACAATCTCTGCATGCAACTTTAACAGGAAAAGTTCCAGATCAAGCAGAGAGATTTGTTTCCGTCCAAAGAAATACCAGTATGTGTTCCCTTCAGAGAGTAACCTGGAGACCTACTTTGGTGTATACCAGGGATGTCACTCTAAATTTCATTGAGGGCCGCATCAGGGTTGTGTTTGACCTCAAGGGGCCGGGGTGGGCGTGGCCAGCTCGACGTCACTTGTGTTGGGGGTGCCTGTGGCGGCCTGAGAGCTCTGCTAGCAAAAATGGACTCCCGAGCTCTGTTTTCGTCTGTGACGGCCTCCTGCAACCCTCTGCCAGCGAAAATGGAGTTCATTTTCAAAGGCCGCACGCTGTCCTTTGCTGTTTCCAGGGCGGCCCTCCGGGTTAGTTCTAAACACCCCATGGACCGGATGTTGCCCGCAGGCCTTGAGTTTGACACCCCTGGTGTATACTATACAGTCATGGCCGTAAATGTTGGCACCCCTGAAATTTTTCCAGAAAATGAAGTAATCACCACAGAAAAGTATTGCAGTAACACATGTTTTGCTATACACATGTTTATTCCCTTTGTGTGTATTGGAACAAAACCAAAAAAGGGAGGAAAAAAAGCAAATTGGACATAATGTCACACAAAACTCCAAAAATGGGCTGGACAAAATCATTGGCACCCTTTACTTAATATTTGGTTGCACACCCTTTGGAATAAATAACTGAAATCAGTCGCTTCCGATAGCCATCAATAAGCTTCTTACACCTCTCACCTGGAATTTTGGACCACTCTTCCTTTGCAAACTGCTCCAGGTCTCTCTTATTGGAAGGGCGCCTCTTCCCAACAACAATTTTAAGATCTCTCCACAGGTGTTCAATGGGATTGAGATCTGGACTCATTGCTGGCCACTTCAGAACTCTCCAGTGCTTTGTTGCCATCCATTTCTGGATGCTTTCTGACGTATGTTTGGGGGTCATTGTCCTGCTGGAAGACCCAAGATCTCTGACGCAAACCCAGCTTTCTGACACTGGGCTCTACAGTGCGACCCAAAATCCGTTGGTAATCCTCAGATTTCATGATGCCTTGCACACATTCAAGGCACCCAGTGCCAGAGGCAGCAAAACAACCCCAAAACATCAGTGAACCTCCACCATATTTCACTGTAGGTACTGTGTTCTTTTCTTTGTAGGCCTCATTCCGTTTGCGGTAAACAGTAGAATGATGTGCTTTATCAAAAAGCTCTATCTTGGTCTCATCTGTCCAGAAGACGTTTGCCCAGAAGGATTTTGGCTTACTCAAGTACATGTTGGCAAACTGTAGTCTTGCTTTTTTATGTCTCTGTGTCAGCAGTGGGGTCCTCCTGGGTCTCCTGCCATAGCGTTTCATTTCATTTAAATGTCGACGGATAGTTCGCGCTGACACTGATGCTCCCTGAGCCTGCAGGACAGCTTGAATTGCTTTGGAACTTGTTTGGGGCTGCTTATCCACCATCCGGACTATCCTGCGTTGGCACCTTTCATCAATTTTTCTCTTCCGTCCACGCCCAGGGAGATTAGCTACAGTGCCATGGGTTGCAAACTTCTTGATAATGTTGCGCACTCTGGACAAAGGCAAATCTAGATCTCTGGAGATGGACTTGTAACCTTGAGATTGGTGATATTTTTCCACAATTTTGGTTCTCAAGTTCTCAGACAGTTCTCTTCTCCTCTTTCTGTTGTCCATGCTTAGTGTGCCACACACAGACACACAATGCAAAGACTAAGTGAACTTCTCTCCTTTTTATCTGCTTTCAGGTGTGAGATTTATATTGCCCACACCTGTTACTTGCCGCAGGTGAGTTTAAAGGAGCATCACATGCTTGAAACAATCTTATTTATCCACAATTTTGAAAGGGTGCCAATGATTTTGTCCAGCTCATTTTTGGAGTTTTGTGTGACATTATGTCCAATTTGCTTTTTTCCCTCCCTTTTTTGGTTTTGTTCCAATACACACAAAGGGAATAAACATGTGTATAGCAAAACATGTGTTACTGCAATACTTTTCTGTGAGAAATACTTCATTTTCTGTAAAAATTTCAGGGGTGCCAACATTTACAGCCATGACTGTATGCATTTAGGATGGGTTGCAACCATGAACATTCTGCTGAATATTTTGGATTTATATGATTTGATCCAGGACCTGATGCAATAATTTGATTTGAACCCTTTAGGCAGAATCACAATATCGTCGTTCTTGCACTGTTATTGATTATGCTAATCAGCCACGAAACAATAAAGGATCTGCTGGTACAGGTATGTTGATAATTGAACACTTTTTAAAAATGACTGCTTAATGTAGAGTGAGTAACACAAAGTGACTTCAACACTGGAATCTTTATTATTCTGCAGATCCTGTCAACGTAGGTGTCATGGGAACCAGTTTAGGGATATCTAGCTCTTCCTATATTAATTCTTTCCACCACCAGCCTCTTGGTCATTTTCTTGATGAAGATGAGGAAGATAATGATCATCCCCCTCTGGGTAAGAAGTAAAGGAACCGATTTGAGAATGTACGTCATCTGTTTGGTTGCAAGCTATAAAAAAAATTTGGCATCTTTTTTTGAAATGTGTTTTGTCGTTTTTGCTTAAAGTTTAATTCTTAAGCCGGAATAACATTTTAAATCTCGTTCAGGATACACTTCGGGGTTTGTTCCCATTCAGTTTATTCAGTCAGTTTAACAAAAGAGGGTAGCCGCCAGATTGTGTCACAGTGATTTCAAAGAGACAAATGGTAACCTGTCCTGCTGGGTTATGTTATATGCCACATAAGAATAAAAACTACAGACAGATGACAAGCAGATTTAGCTCAGTCGCTGGGACCTTAATAACTGAAACTATTCTCATTCCATCACAACTAGTTCTGGTTTTAATTCTTAAGTTTTGCAGAGAAACTTGGTTCACACAAGACGTGCCTGTTGTGGCCTATCAGCCGCCAGCCCCTCCAACAGCCGAATCAGGAGGAGGGGTCATGGGAGTCAGGGTCAGCATCAAGGCAACCTGAGAGCTCTGAGGGGGAAGTGGGAGTGGAGCTGGCAGAGAGAGAGACAGCAGAGCCTGAGCCATCTGTCAGCCCTCAGATGGAGACTCAACAGCCCATCTGGAGGTGGCTGATGAGAAAGAGGAGGAACAGCCGGGTCCAGTGCCTGATGTGCAGATGCTGATGTGCAGAAGGCAGAGGAGAGGAGAGCAGTGGAAATCCATGGGCCGATCCTTGGGAAGGAAAAGCCACCGCTGCTAGCAAAGCCCCACCCTAGCTCTGGGGATAAAAGGCAGGGGGAGGAGATGAATAGATGTGGCAGATAACTATTCATCTTCCGGCTGGGCGGACTTGTTAGCCTGCGTTGAGAGAGAAACTTTTTCCTGGGGCTGCTGGTGGTCCTAATAAAGTTATCTTTGAGTTAACTTCAGAGGGTTTGTCGTGTTTGGAGAGCTGGGTCAGAACAGTGCCTTTGTGCCGAAGGTTGATACAGATGCACACTTGAAAAATGTACAACAGGTTTATTGTCTCAATGTCTTGCAGGCAATAATGATGTTTTTTTTACAGGTAACAAAAGTAGACTGGAATTGTATAGTTGCTTTCAAGCCTTTATCTCATTCTTGCTTAGTAGGTCTTCAGTTATATGGTTCTGTAGGAACTCACAGCCGAGCTGGATCACGAAGTAAACAGGGATTGTAAGCCATTCATCTCCAAGAGGAGGGAGAATCTACTGAAGCTTTTAGAAGCCGTATTCAACGACAGCAATATCAAATCCGTTTACAGAAGAATTTGAATTTTTTTCCTTTAGAAAAGTCTTATTTTTGTATAACAACTGCCAAAGACTACGTGGCTGTATGAGAATTTTGTGCCAGCAGAAAGTGTCACCCTCTTTTTTGATGGAGCACTAAAAGTTTGCATCCTGTGGAACTCCGCTATCATGCTGTTGGTATGTCTGGCTGAAGAATGCAGTGGCAATACTGGTTACGATTCAAAGACTTGCTAGTTACTGATACTTAATAGCAATATGTTTAGCAATATTATTTATAATGATAATTAAATTCGATTATTGCTTGGCCTGCACCTCCAGTAGTTTCCCTAAATGTTTAAACAATTGAAGGTTGTCATTGCTAGTTCACGTATTTCGAAAAAAGGTGGCATTTGAAAGGTGACCAGGATTAAACATAGTATATTTGAATTAATTTATGCATTTAAATGCAGGATACCATTATTTCCCAATTAAATCCATACATGTTTAATCACTTTTTAACGATGGTAACTTTGGCTAAGATTGTAAAGCACCGCTTTAGTTGTGTATTCTTCGACTGTAGTAAATACATAATATCCTTTTTAAGTAAATGAAAAATTTTAAGAAACTTTTTCACCATGTACTCAGATTTAACAGTTTCGGGTTTTCTCGTTGGTAAGACAGAATACTTTCTACATTTTGTAGGAGACAAGCCCGGTGAAGTATTAATTTAGAAATAGATAAAAACATAGCAACCTGAATATTGTGTTTAATGTCTAACATAATTTTAATGTAATTGAATAAAGGCTAACTAGTGAGATGAACTAGTAAATGCCAGCCATTAACTGCTGAAGCTATGTATAAAATAAAGGTAACTTTACATTTTCCCTGATACCATGTGAGAGATGTAAAAGGAACAAGATAGGGAGAGTCTTATTACGTTGTAAAATGAAGACTATTTTGTATGCAAATAAAAGCATTTTCTAGACTGTATTTGAGTTGAAATTAAATATCAGAGTTGGTGCCTACCTCCTGGATTCAAAAGTGGTAGAAATTGGAAATGGAAAAATGAATTTCCAGAATACTTTTTAAATTTTTCATTCTATTTCTTTTTCCACCGAAGGACTCAAACGAGGGTAAGTATGCTATGTAGTTTTAACTTCAAGGCAATCCTGTGTAACATGGTAGGCTGAAAACCTCTGGATCAGGTCACTCAGAAAAGTTAGTATTTATTTATTTGCTAAACTTATAGAGCCACTCACATATGTGACTCTGAGCATCTTATAGTTAAAAAGCACAAAACAATACAACCAATGGTGGGTTGCCCCCCGGTTTGGACCGGTTCGCAAGAACCGGTAGTAAAACCAGCGGGAGGCCCCGCCCACCGCCCCAAATGTCATAGGCGATGTGCGCCTGCACAGAAGCTTCTGTGCAGAAGCAAGGCACATGCACGAGCGAAGCGAGTCCATGCGCGATCCCGTTGCAAACGGTAGTAAAGGTAAGTAGAACCCACCCCTGAATACAACACAATAGCCAAAAATTGTAACAAAAATCATTAAAAGCTTTAAAAACTATTTAAAAAACCATAATTTACAAGCAAGCACACTCAATTTCCCAAGCAACACAGCCACTTTGTAGATTCCAGACACATGTTACCAGACTGGCGAGGTTGGGGCCAATCTGGCCTCTGGGGCAGTGATGTTCCAAAGACAGGTGCCACATCAGAAAAGGCTCTCCTCTTTTGATACATCAGATGACATTCCTTTGTGGATGAGGTCCCAACATGTCCTTCCTGCTGGACTTGATTGGATGAGCGGATGCGATTAGGAAGAGGCAACTCCTCAAATACACTCCTGTCTCTCTGATATGTTACATATGAAAGTGGCTAAAGAATATTTGCTGCTCGTGGAGTTGCTACGTGGAGTTGCTTTTAATAATAACATCAATATTGTCTTAATTTTCTGCTTTAGCCATCAGGGCATTTTCATTTGTTGGTATTGCGCCTTCCATACAATCAAGCAGCAGGATTAGCCTGCTGACTCAGATCTTCTGAAGAAATCCAGTTTTACTCAACAATTAACAACACAGTAAGTTTGATTAATGTTCTACAACAAATAACCAGACTTTCCTCCTCTATTAGAAAATGCTATGGGCAAAAATGGGGTGTTATTTTATGGTGTTTTGGAGGCTCCATCAACAGGAAAAATTGGTCATAAACCCACTTTAATTAGCAGTAATGCCTTTTGGATTTTATCAAGTTCTCATTAGCAATCTTTCTGATTTTGATCCCTAAACTGGCTTACTTTTCCTGTGCATATTGGTTTCCTTCACTCCTCCACAAAGCAGGCATATAAAAATATGTGTTGCTTAGGAAGAATAAACTGCCTGAATAACATGTTAAAGCAGCGTTGCCTCTCCTATCAAGAAATGTTTTTCCCCCCCAGGAAGGCCACTTTTTCAATTGTAGCTTTATTAGAAAGATAAAATTAGGTTTCATACAATGAAGAAGCCATAAACCTTTTGCTATCCATCAATTTAGCTAAAAACCAAATGGATAGGGGAAATGATGCATCTGGTTGAGGAATACCATGAAGGCAGATACTTACTCTCAAGAAATGGAAGAAATGCCTATGCTTTTGGAATATATCGTCTGCTTTTGTCCCATCTCTCAATGGTTAGGAAATTTTGCGACTGAAAATCAGTAATGCGCTCAGATGGATTACAGCCCTGGGAATCCAAGTCACATGGGTCTGCGCACATAACCCTTGTTTTCCTCTCCATAGCTAATGTTCTCAGGACTGGGGTGTTCATTGTTATGATTATTTGTTTTAGTCTGAGCTGTTACTTTTGCTGCCATTATATATTCTGATATTGTAGGTCAGCAAGCCGCAACTTTTTGGGCTTTGCTTGTTTGCACGACCTGGTTTCTGGCATGCCGTAGACTGGTGCTGGTCCACTGACCTGGGGTTGGGGATCCCTATTATAGGTCATCCAGAATCTATTACAGACAGACACCCCCCCCCCCCCCACACACACACCCTTTGGGCATCAGGGACCCATTCTATGGAGAGGTTTTTCCACGGACCTGATTTCATGTGCTGCTTACATCCCACGAATGGGGCTTCGCTTGTTTTCATGGTCCAGTTTCTAGCATGCTGCAGACTGATGCCAGTCTATTAGATTCGGTAGCCATAAGAAATAATTATGTTTAAAATCAGATTTTTATGCTCAGAAAATACTAGAATTGCATTTTGAGTAGCTGACCTGTTAATTATGCAATCTTCCAGTGCATTGTTTTTGCTTTTACAACAGCTCTCATTCCTATACTGCTCTCAACCTGCCAACTCTTGGATCTTACAGTAAGAGTTTTGCCACATGTTTGTATTGACTGGGCATATTTTTGTTTTATGCTTGTAAGAGATATTGGAAGAGATATGATTAGAAAGATAAGTATTACTTTCCCCATCCCGGCCAGCCTGGGTTTGAGCCTGTCAAACTGGTTGGATATGGGTTTTGCCACAGCCAGCATCTTTTCCAGAATGGAATTTGAGAGGTAAGATATTCAAAGACTGATCCCCACCCCTTTTTACGTCAGACATAGCCAGAGAATTCAAACCCTCACAAATATTGATACAATTTCATATTAATTGCTTTTAAGAAACTTTCTCTTCCAGATCTCAATCTCCTGCATTAATACCAGTAAAGATTTCAGTCCATGCAGCACTGTTAAAATTACTTGTAGAGTTGTTAGAAATGTTTATAATATAAAGTCCTTACAGATGCATACGAACTATCATCATTTTGGACTCAAGGCACTGTCCCGATAATGGTTTACCTATTGTACCTACGAAAAATTGACTTAACGTCATTTCAAAGTGTTTCCAAATACCTGTAAATTTCATTTATAGTGTTTCTGATACACTTCTGAAAACACATTTAAGTTTAACAATTTACTCATTTTTTTTTAATTTTAAAGGTTTTACATTCAACTTAACAGGCAAACAATATTATTTTATAGAAATATAGTATAGTAAGGTTTTGATCAAGTTTTCCGTGCAGAAAAGCTGTTCCTCCAAAACATTCATAGTTATTTTGCTGGAAATTTGCTAACTGTATCAAAACCCTGCTGTGTTTTTTCTTTCACATCAAGTAATTGCTGAAAGTGTACTGCAAATTAGGGATAAATGAAGATCATTTATAAAACCAGTCATTTTTTAGCAGTTGCTTTCTTTTTTCCTTTTTTGGATACGTTAGCATACTTTGCTTCCATCTGAGCCACAAAATCTTCCATTTCCTTTTTTCTACTATCCATTCTGCTCTGTTAAATGGAATAAAAACAAGCTGGTTAAAATGCAAAATATTAGCTTCTATTATAAAAAGCATTACAGTTTCTCCTCATTTAGCAACTACCTTAGGTAGTGACCATTTGCAAATATGGTAATAAATGGTAGTAAATATTTTTTTTTAGTAATGTGCACACTTAAAACTAAATTTTTGCACCTGAGAATATACTCTATGAGAGAGAGTAATGCTGGCATAATGCACTAGAGCAGGCATGTCAAACCTGCTCACATCGCAGGCCATATTGTAACGTATCACAATGTTTTTTTGCCTCTGCAGAGCCAGGGTGGGCGTGGCCTGTGCGAACCGCCAGTTTGACAATCCTGCACCAGAGAACTTTATCTAAATGAGATGGCAGCAACCAGCAATCTTTGCAGTATCTCTCTTAGTCACTGATTAGCTTAGCTACCATTCTGCTTAATGACAAAATTAATTGAACAGATTGGGGTCATTACATGAGGGTGTACATTTTATCAAAATAATTCAGAAACGATAGCATCTACATTAAAAGTATTTAAAATGTACAGTTTTAAAATGAGGTTGCTGAAAGAATTAAAACTACTGTTTAAAAATGATAAAGGAAGAAACAATAACTGTTATCAAGATGCCTGTTAATTAAATATGCTACAAAGATCAGAAACAGATTCCCAGATTATTGCTGTGTTCTATATAGGAATATTACAACTCAGCTCTACCATATATCAAGAAGTAAAATTCTTTGTCCGATGTGAGTCACTGTGGGCTAAATTTTATTTTGACATTTTATGAACTCTTCAATCAGTTTAGAAATAATTTTTTTCCCAATGATCTTTAAGTGTCTTTTCATAACCTTACTTGAATTAATACTTTCAGATCATCATCTCCTTCACCAAGTCCCATTTGTTCTCCAAATTCTTCTGCCTCTTTAGCTTCCTTTTCTGCCTGAAACAGCAACGATACTGAAATGAACTATCCATTTCTTTCTTAACCCAAATCACCAACTGCAATTTATTTAACATTTAAGGAAATATTCCCACAGCAACCATCCTTTGAGTCAAACTGGCCAAAGCCACACATGAATTTACGGTAAAGTGAATCCCCAGGAACAAATCCAAAACCTTAATAACTGTTTTAGTAATCTTCAATTAAACACATATGTATATTCTGTACATGTCATTGACCACTAACTTTAGATTTATTATGGTCATAGCTTTAGAAACACTTTTCTAAAAAATCACTAATGTAAGATAATACAAAAGGGGATTTGTCACTTTCAACAATTCCACCTTGATTTAAAAACATGAGGATTATAATATAAAGATACACTGATATACTTAGAATAAAATTTAGTGTTACAATCTTTATTAATAAATCTTATCGCCGGTTAAACATACCCTCCTTTTTCTTGCATTTATCTTTCTCTTAGACTCATTTACAAAGGATTTATAAGATGGAAGTTCTCCAGAATCAATAGCATGTTGAATAATCTCTCTTATTCTTGGTTCATCTGTATAATCAAGACATAGCACAGACTCCATGATTTTGTCCATATCGCCTTTAAAGTCTTCATATGCGGCTTTAATGTCCTCCAGCTCTTCTGCGGAATGTTTGTATTTCTTTTCAAAATCTTTAATATCTTTTACAGTTATCTAATTGATTAAAAAAAAATTTAAAAACTTTTTTAACAAGCTCAAGTTAGAAATACTTTCTACGTTCTACATTCATTGTTATTTAAAAAGGTTTTTCTTTTCCAATCATTCAAGCTCATCTGAACCAAATTTTATGAAATAAGAAGATATTCTGTATGTGGAGTCTAGAACCAGAGAAGACGGTTTCAATTTAAGTAAAATCAGCAACTTACCTAGTTCAGCAGTGTAATCACTGCTTGGCAGCAGCTCCTGTGAGCGTTGAGCTGAATATTTTCCTGTTCTATTGGGAGATTCTAGGGTTCTAAGTCTGGGAAGTTCACATGCAAGGCCCATGTTCATTAGTAACTTCAGGATTTTTAGGGCTTAAGAGTAAAAAAGCACAAGCTACTTGTATTTTGGCAAAAATGGATTTAAAAATTAATAATTTCTGCCTTTTATATAAAATTCCAGAATTATCAGAACTGCTTCTCTTTAATTATAGCTTTCACCAAGCCTTCTTTATTCAATTTGTTTGCTGCCCATGTCGCGAACAATGAAGTAATTGTATCCTTACGATTTATATTGACAGTTTCCTAATATGATTCGATTGCTTATTTGTACCCTATGACTATCATTAAGTGTTGTACCTTATGATTCTTGATGAACGTATCTTTTCTTTTATGTACACTGAGAGCATATGCACCAAAGACAAATTCCTTCTGCGTCCAATCACACTTGGCCAATAAAAAATTCTATTCTATTCTATTCTATTCTATTCTATTCTATTCTATTCTAT
>WNWU01000021.1:4825538-4871894 GCA_012654045.1 Ptyas mucosa | reverse complement strand
ATTCTATTCTATTCTATTCTATTCTATTCTATTCTATTCTATTCTATTCTATTCTATTCTATTCTATTCTATTCTAAAAAAAAGAACTCTGGCAATTGGCTTTAGCTATGATAAAAGTCCATGATAAAATGATGTATTATACAAAACGTACTCAATTATATACAAAATGTTATCCTGGAAATACTAATTCTGGCAATTCAATTATATAGTTAGTATACAGTAAAAAAAACAACAACCCACTTTTTTGAACAGCAATCTCCAGTAGTCTTCCCAATTACAATCTTGAGTCAACACAGTTGATTCCTCATTCACGATCCCTTGTTGATCATACAGCGCCCGCTGTTCCTCATCACTTAGTATTGCATAAACCTTACCCAGGATCTAGAATACAGACAAATCTCAATAATTCAATAAATGGCCTGCTCTGTTCCTCTTGCCTCTTTCAAAGGGCTTATTTTAGGATAAAGAATGTTACATTATCATAATTATTTCTAATAATAAATCTACTACTGAAGACTTATCGATTTGTAATTGGGCCACTCTAAGTAAGAAGAGTGAGTGACGCGGTGGCTCAGTGGCTAAAAGCTGAGCTTGTCGATCGAAAGGTCGGCAGTTCAGCGGTTCGAATCCCGAGTGCTGTGTAACGGGGTGAGCTCCCGTTACTTGTCCCAGCTTCTGCCAACGTAGCAGCTCAAAAGCACGTAAAAAATGCAAGTAGAAAAATAGGGACCACCTTTGGTGGGAAGGTAACAGCGTTCCGTGCGCCTTTGGCGTTTAGTCATGCTGGCCACATGATCACGGAGACGTCTTCGGACAGTGCTGGCTCTTTAGCTTAGAAACAGAGATGAGCACCGCCTCCTACAGTCAGGAACGACTAGCACATATGTGCGAGGAGAACCTTTACCTTTACCTAAGTAAGCATAATTTAAAGTAATAGCTTTTAAACTCTTTTTAAAACAAAACAATTGAATCTTCAAAATATATGGATGGTTTGTTCTTTAGATGTATAAGCTTTTTATAAAAAACAACAATTTAATTTATTTACTGCAAGCACATTTGTTACTTCATTTAACTCTAAGCAGCTTACAATTCAAAACCACGCCTCAAAACCACAGGATGGTAATATAGGTAGTCCTCGACTTACAACCACAATTGAGCCCAAAATTTATGTCGTTAAGGGAAACATTTGTTAAGTGAGCTTTCCCCTGTTTTATGACCTTTCTTGCCACAATTTTTAAGTGAATCACTGCAGTTGATAAGTGAGCAATGCGGTTGTTCAGTGAATCTGGCTTCCGCACTGACTGAAAGTCACAAAAGGGGATCACATGACCTTGGGACACATCAATGGTCATAAATATGAACCAGTTGCCAAGCACCTGAATTTTCATCACATGACCATCGGGATGTAACTGAAAAACCGATCATAAGTCACATTTTTCTGTACTATTGTAACTTTTTTATTTATTTATTTATTTATATTTATATGCCGCCCTTCTCCGGAGACTCAGGGCGGCTTACAATGCGTTAAGCAATAGCCTTCATACTTTTATATATTTATACAAAGTCAGCTTATTGCCCCCACAAACCGGGTCCTCATTTTACCCACCTTAGAAAGGATGGAAGGCTGAGTCAACCTTGAGCCTGGTGAGATTAGAACTCGCAGTAATTGCAGGCAGCTGGATGTTAAATGCTGCCTTAATAGGAGGCATTAGTCTGCTACGCCACTCAGGCTCCTGACTTTGGTCACTAAATGAACTGCTATAAGTCGAGGACTATCTGTCCTGTAATTAGATAGGCCAGGCCACTATAAGAATCTTGTAAAAAGTTCCCGGTGAAGTCAACTTATATTTCCCCTTGCTTCTTATATGGGGTTGGGGGGGGAGGTGTCATGAGGCATAAATGGCTACATTTAGTTTATGATGGAGAGGCAGAGCCAGGGGTGAAATCCAGAGGTTCGGGAGAACCAATAGCGGAAATTTTGAGTAGTTCGGAGAACCAGCAAATGCCACATTTAGGGGGGGAATGGGGATTTTGCAGTATCCTTCCCCTGCCATGCCCACCAAGCTACTCCCACAGAACCGGTAGTAAAAAAAATTGGATTTCACCACTGGGCAGAACCCTGCATATCATTATAGCACAGTAGTTCTTAACCAGAGGTACTGATACTAATAACACTATACTAATAATACTAATAAGAAGTCCAAAACAGGATGCAAACCAAGTTCCCAAAACTTTTGCCTTTAAAATTAACTCGTGGGAATTGGAAGGCCAGAAACCGCAGAGATCATGCTTCCTTGTTCAAATAATTCAAATAAGAAGGCTTTTATGGGAAAAGTCTGAGAATACACCACAAATCTGAGCATTATCTGGGATGCTTCTGTCCACCCCTTTTATGCCGCAAGCCTGGATTGACACAAAGAGGCTGGAGTCCCATCTCCACTTTTTCCCCTCCACCCCATTCCCACAGCCCTGGGAGGTTAAAGGTAAAGGTTCCCCTTGCACATATGGACTAGTTGTTCCCGACTCTAGGGGGCGGTGTTCATCTCAGTTTCAAAGCTGAAGAGCCAACGCTGTCCAAAGACATCTCCATGGTTATGTGACTGGCATGACTAAGCGCCAAAGGTGCACAGAACGCTGTTACCTTCCCACCAAAGGTGGTCCCTATTTTTCTACTTGCATTTTTCACGTGCTTTCGAACTGCTAGGTTGGCAAAAGCTGGGACAAGTAACAGCAGCTCACCCTGTTATGCGGCACTAGGGAGTTGAACCACTGAACTGCGAACTTTTCGATCGACAAGCTCAGTATCTTAGCCACCGAGTAATTGAACCTGGGAGGTTACATCAAGCCAAAAGCTAGCCAGAGAATGTCATTTTAAAATTTATAGTGACCCCTCCAGAATCTCAACCAGGCTGATTGCCACACTAGCTTACACCTCTCCAATATTTATATTCTCACATTGTATTTGTAATGGGTGTCCTTTTTCTGGCTACTCCCCGAAGATGCAATGACTGGAAACATTTCCACTTGCTAGTTTTCTCTGTACTCAGGCTAAAAGGTGCGGAGGGCCGCGCAGTATGGCCTTTGCAATCCTCGCCAATATGGGTTTTGTAGTACTGTTGCCCTGGCTAACTAACTAACATGGGTTTTCTTGTATTTTACACCTGCCTCCCCCCCCAAAATATCCTCAACCATAGAACGGGAGGAAGTGTTAACTTTCCAATCCAGTCTCCTTCACTTAACCACCAGGTCCGTCCCAGGTTAGCTTTCATTAAGGTTTAACCAAGGCTTGTCACCTCTTTTAAAAAGAGTTTGCCCCGGAGTTCAAACTTCAAGCTATCCCTGCGGCTTTCTTCAAGGCAAATTTGCCTCTGCTTCTTCCAAGATGCGCGCGCGCGCGCGTGTGTTTTGTTTAACTTCCCAGTCTAGGGTTTCCTGGTGGCCTCCCATCCTCCTACTGGTCCAAAGTAACTTCTCTCCCCCACCCTCCCCTCCGCGGTCCAGGGACTCAATGGGGAAAATAAACGCCCCCCCCCCCCCTCTCCAGCTCGGCTCTACCTGGAAATGCCGGGTGGAGCGCTCCTTATCAGCCGGCTCAGCCCGGTCCGGATGCACCCGGAGGGAGACCCTGTGGTATCCCCGGCGGATCTCATTGGCCGACGCCTCAGGCCTCACGCCCAACACCTGGTACAGGTCGCCCTCACCGAAGGCCTCCCGGCACAGCTCCAGCAAAGCCATCTTCTTCTTCTTGTTAGGTGGTTTGTTTGGGTTTTTTTTCCCGCGGAACAGACCCCCCACGGTCACTTGTGCGCACGCGCGTATGCCGCCCCGCAGTGCGCATGCGCCGAGCTTTCCCGCCAGTCGTGGTCTCCTCCGTCCCCCCCCTCCACCTTTTAATTTACGGCGCGGGTCAGGATATGTCGCAAACAAAGGGAGTCACGGATACCGAAGGACCCGGTGAGCGTGAACGCGTAGAGATAGGGAAATATGTAGAGGCGCGCGGGCGTGCGTCAGGCACAGGTAATCCTCGACTTATGACCGACGTCGAGCCCACCGCTTCTGTTATGGAGACATTTGTGAAGTGGGGTTTTTTGCCCCGTTTTATGAATCTTTCTTGCCACGGTTGTCAACTGAATCACTGCGCTACTAACTGTGTTATTAAGTGAATCTGGCTTTCCCATTGACTTTGCTTGTCAGACGGTCGCAAAAGGGGATCACGTGGCCATGGGATACAGCAACCATCATAACAATGAACCAGTTGCCAAGCATCTGAATTTTTGATCAAGTGATCCTGGGGGGTGGAGGTGGGGGTGGCCGCAAAGGCTGTAACTCTGAATAACGGTCATAAGTCACTTTTTTCAGTGCCATTAACTTTGAACAGTCACTAAATGAACTGTTGAGGACTACCTGTATTCAACCGATCCTGAGTGATGTGCTCTGCTTAATGTGAGGGGGATGGTGTGAGGGGGATGGGTTTGTCACTCTTACTGAGGTGTGCTGTCCTGGTTTAGGGTTGTCAGACTAGAGTTTGTTTGCAAAGATGGAAGGTCACTGGAAGAGAGCTAAAAGGGAAAGTTTGCTCACCTGAGCTCCTAGGAAGCTTATTACAGCTTCATTTTTTCCAACCTGGGGCTCTCCAGGGAGCCCTGCTGATGCTTTGTACATCACCGCTTAGTTATTTCCTAAGTATTCAGTACAGACAGTCCTCCAGTTACAAGAGTTCATTTAGTTGTCGTTTGAAATTACAACGGCACTGAAAGCAGTTCATTCAGTGACCGAAGTTACAGGGCACCAAAAAAAGTGACTTATGTCTGTTTTTCACACTTACAACCGTTGCAACTTCCCCATAGTCACATGAACAAAATTCAGACACTTGGCAACTGAGTCATATTTATGACGATTGCAATGTCCCGGGATCATGTGATCCCCTTTTGCGAACTTCTGATGAGCGAAGTCAATGTGGGAGGCAGATTCACTTAACAATCGTGTTACTAACTGAGCAGCAGTGTTTCACTTAAAAACTGTGGCAAGGAAGAATGGGGCAAACCTCACTTAACAATTATCTCCCTTAGGGGGGAAAAATGGGTTCAATTGTGGTTGTAAGTAGACGACTATCTGTAATAATTTCTGTGGAAATGTTCCTGAGGCCTTTACAGTGCAAAATAAGATTTAGAATCTGATAGGAAGATTCAATAATCTTCATTCAGAGCAGCGTAGGCAAATCAGAGACTCTGAATCCAAGCGAAAGTTTGTCTGAATAAAGGTGACTAGGGCTGCAGCCATCAACTTTGACTAATCACTTATGGCTTGGATTTCAGTCTCTTGGTTAACTCCGCTTCAACATCCTTCTCCTTTACAGCGGAGCCTAGCAAAGCAGTTTAGAAGTGTTTCTCACACTTGGCAAACTCTGATCTTCAACTCCCAGAATTCCCCAATTCCTATCTTAGAAGTTGCCAAACATCTTAAAATTGCCAAGTGTGAGAAACACTGGATTAGAGTATAACTGGGTTTTTTTGGTGCAATGTAGTTAATAAAGCCATTGAAATATAAAGTCTGAAATGTCACCATACCAGTGCCTCATAACACATTTGTCAACTTTACCTTCTTAAAGCATGAAAAAATGTGTTCCTCCTTTGAAAAAAAAGGGACATAATGAAATATATACCATATATTTCTTGAAAAAATGTCTGTCCTGTTTAATGAAACCCTTGTTTGTGCCAAAAAAAAATCACTAGCCATCTTTGAGTATTTAATTAGATAATGGATTATATTTATTAGATTGTCCTACTGATCAATCTAGGTATTTTATTATTGCATGCCCAGTTCTTTTTATCTTAATATACTTATTTTTGCTAAATCATCATGCTTGAGTATGTTTCTCATCTAAGAATCACAAACCGGAATACAAAAATAAAAACGAGAATGAAAAATCATTATAGTAGCAAATGCATCAGATAGTATCAATGGCCAGAGAAAAGAATGCCTTGTTTTCAAAACTGAATTATGAAAGATGCAAGTCTAGTTTTACAAGTGAGAAAGCGATCAATTAACTGCCATTAGCTACCAGAAGCATCATAAACTCACAACCCCCGAAATAGCAGTGGTCCAGAATCATATGGGGGAGGGGTTCCTGTTTCTGTATCCTAGTTTTCCACAATCAAGATTGTATAGTGATGCAACCTAATTCTAGCTCTCTCAAACTCTACCTTGGCACCCTGGAGTATTTCTGCTGTCATTGACAATTGCTGGTTTGCTCATGTACAAATATTTACTGTCTACTAGTCTATATATTGATGAAGTAAATATTAAAATATACTGGTTTCTTGACACACTAGACATCACAAGCGTGAAACTTTTTACTGATTTTCTTTCCAAGATACCTATTTTACGAGCCCCCACCCCAAGTCCCATTTGGGCCAGCAGGCGTCCATCCCATCCTGTCACCCCCCCTGGCCAGCCCACAGCACCCTACAATGCTGATCCAGCCCTTGAAGAAATCCAGTTTGACCCCTCTGGTCTACAGCACTAAAATGTTGCAGTCCTTGTTTGAGCAGTTTGAAAGCTGGGATGAAACCCTTCTACCTCCAATGACTGGGAAAATAGTGCAATAGTGAAAAAAATCCCAGTAAAATAGGTATCTTGGAAAGAAAATCAGTAAAAAGTTTCAGTTTTGGTTGCTAGTGGCATTATGGGCCGGTCCTTTGCTATTTCCAGGCTGACCCTGCAGGCCAGATTCAGCCCACGGGCCTTGAGTTTGACATCCCTGCTGTAGACTATTGTTTCCACCTAGTTGGGCAGAGGCCTACCAGCAATATTAAAATTGTATGTTCCTTCATTCTATTCATTGGAATTTCTCTCCCCCATCCAACAGCCCAAATCTCAAATCTGTTGCGATATCTCCAAAATTCTGAAGTGGAAGAAATATGTTGTTGTTGTTGTTATTATTATTTACTATATTTGTATATCGTCCCTCTCCCGAAGCACTCGGGGCGGTGAACAGCCAGCTAATAAAATACAAAAAATACAAAATTTAAAACAGTATTAAAATCCAATTTAAATCAATTTGGCTCACAATTAAAACCCCTGCATTAAAACCCATAATTTAACAATTTAAGTTAAAACAATTTAAGAGTAGGTCACGTCAGTCCGGCTTGATGAAACAGAAATGTCTTTAGGGCACCGCGGAAGGTGTGAAGATCCAGGATCCGCTGTATCTCCGGGGGCAACTCGTTCCAGAGGGTGGGTGCCCCCCCAGAGAAGGTTCTCCCCGTGGGGACCGCCAGCCGGCATTGTTTGGCCAACAGCACCCTGAGGAGCCCCTCTCTGTTGGAGCGCACTGGTCGGTGGGAGGCTACTGGCGGCAGAAGGCGGTCTCGCAAGTACCCAGGTCCTAAGCCATGGAGCACTCTAAAGGTGGTAACTAATACCTTGAAGTGCATCTGGAAGACCACTGGGAGCCAGTGCAGCTCGCGCAGGAGAGGTGTTACATGGGAGCACCGAGTCACCCCCATCACCACCCGCGCGGCCACATTCTGGACCAGTGGGAGCCTCCGGGTGCTCCTCAAGGGAAGCCCCATGTATAGAGCGTTACAGTAGTCCAAGCGGGACATGACGAGGGCATGAGTGACCGTGCGTAAGGCATCCCGATCCAGAAAGGGACGCAACTGGTGGATCAGGTGAACCTGATAAAAAGCCCCCTGGCCACAGCTGTCATATGTTCTTCCAAAGACAGCCGTGTATCCAGGAGGACACCCAAGTTGTGAGCCCTCTCTGTGGGGGCCAACGACTCGCCCCCAAAAGTCAGCGATGGGACCAGCTGACTATATCGGGATGCCGGAAGCCACAGCCACTCAGTCTTGGACGGGTTGAGCCTGTTCCTCCCCATCCAGATCCGCACGGCCTCCAGGCACCGGGACATCACATCAAGGGCATCGTTGGGGTGGTCCAGGGTGGAGATGTACAGCTGAGTATCATCAGCGTACAGATGACACTTCACCCCGAAACCACGGATGATCTCGCCCAGCGGCTTCACATAAATGTTGAACAAAAGGGGCGAGAGAACCGACCCTTGCGGCACCCCACACACAAGGCGCCTTGAGGTCGATCTGTCCCCCCGTCAACACAAACTGCGACCGATCGGAGAGGAAGGAGGAGAACCACCGCAACACGGTGCCCCCTATCCCCAACACCTCCAATCGGCGCAGCATGATACCATGGTCGATGGTATCAAAAGCCGCCGAAAGATCTAATAGGACCAGGACAGAGGAACAACCCGTCCCGTGCCCTCCAGAGATCATCCACCAACGCAACCAATGCCGTTTCCATGCTGTGCCCAGGCCTGAAACCCAACTGGAATGGATCCAGATAGACTGTTTCCTCCAGGTACTGGGGAAACTGTTGCGCCACCACTCTCAACAACCTTCGCCACAAAGCGAAAGTTGAAGATAGGATGATAGTTTGCTAATACAGCCAGGTCCAGGGAAGGCTTCTTAAGGAGGGGCCTCACTACCGCCTCCTTTAAGGTGGAAGGGAAGTTGCCCTCACTCAAAGAAGCATTGATAATCCCCTGGAGCCAGCCTCGTGTAACCTCCCGGGAGGCCAGTACCTACCAGGAGGGACACGGGTACAGTAAACATGTGGCCGTGCTAAGTCTGCCCAGAATCCTGTCCATGTCCTCGGAAGCCACAGGGTCAAACTCCTCCCAAATGACATTCTCAAGACCCGCCTCCGTCACCCCGCCTGAAACCACCCAGTCAGAGTCCAATCCTTCCCGAATCTGAGTGATTTTGTCACAGATATTGTACAAAGTCCTCAGCTCTCCCCTGCAAGGGGTCTTCCCTCACTCCCTGATGGAGAAGGGAATGGGTCACCCTAAACAGGGCGGCTAGGCGATTATCTGATGACGTGATAAGAGCGGAAAAATACTCAGATTTTGCCGCTTTTATTGCCACTAGGTAGGTCTTAATATGAGACCTTACCAGTGTTAAGACTCATTCTGCTGACACAAGCTATGACACAAGAGCAGTGGTGGCACAGTGATTAGAATGCAGTACTGTACTTCTGCTGATCACTGGCTGCCAGCAGTTTGGCAGTTCGAATATCACCAGGCTTAAGGTTGACTCAGCCTTCCATCCTTCTGAGGTGGGTAAAATGAGGACCCAGATTATTGAGGGCAATATGCTGACTCTGTAAACCACTTAGAGGGCTGTAAAGCACTGTGAAGCGATATATACGTCTAAATGTTAAATGCTCTTGCAGTACTAATCACTCTACCAGATCTAAACAATACTAATATATTTTGCATAGTTCTTTATTTTTTGCAATTGTTTTATGTGTATATTCATATGTGCTGTTATTAGACACACATCCAAAATACTATTGAAAATTTGTCGACCAATGGTTCAATTACACAATTGAAATTTGTTATACACACACACATATACATACACACATACTTTCTCTACTAACAGGATATATTATTTTCCCACCAAATTACTGTAATAAATATTTCACTGCAATAAATATTTCAATTAAATTCCTATAAATCACAAGACACAGGTTTGTACTTCAAGGTGTTTTAATTAAAAAAAAATCTATGTCCAATAGTTATTTAGACATTTTTGAAAAAAAAATACAACCTTCCTCATGATTAGCAATCACTTAAATTTCCACAAACTTGATTATAAATGCTTGACTGTTTACAAAAAAAGTAAAATACTTGTATTTATGGGAATAACCCTCAATAAATGACAAATGATTTTCACTTGCAGTCGGGAGTAACGAATAAGACATTTTTAAACTTATTCCTCAGATGGCTTTACTCTTGCACTGGTTTTCTTTGTTGCTGATGAAACAATATTGCTTTCCAAATATTTATTTTCAGCTTAAAGGTTCTGTTTCAGGTTTTTTTCGTTTTCGTGTCAATTTGAATTTATAATTTAGAACATCTCCACGCCCACTTGCTTTCATTTGCTGTTCCCATGATCTCATTTCATTTTCGTAGCGAATCTTATCATCTTCTGCAAGCTGGCTGTAGACCTGTAAAGTAGTATATGAGCTAGTCACATATATTAAAGTCACAATCTTTAACCGCATTTTGATTAATCCCAAATTGAAAGCAATTCATATGAATTGTGCAAAGGTATAAACCACAATTTACAAACCTTTATGGCTTGGCCTGCCTAACTCTCTAAGCCAAAATCAAACTAACCTCATTATGGTTTAGTTTCATATATGAAACAGTTACAAAGAAATGGGGTTCTAAAACTGGTGAATTTCTCTGCACAAATTGTCACACAACAAATGAAGCATTTCTCTGCAAAACCTCAGCCATCTGTAATGTTTCGCAGGATTTAACATTATAAAGGAGCTGTTTATACAAATCATGCAAATTCCTACGAGGGGGGGAGAGAATCAGAGCTTGGTTAGCTATGATCTTTTTTCTGTTTGAAACAGACAAGATAAGCCTTCATATCTGGCAAATGGCAGTATGCTTTAATCAGTATCTTAAGATAAAAAACAGACCTTAAGGCAAATTTGCTCATAAAATTTATTTATATTTATATTTCATATAAAATTTATATACCAGAACTGAGATATTGTCAAAACTACAAATATTATTTCAGCTTTTCAACATTATTGAATTTTGCAATGTCTACCATCAAAATACTGGTTGCATTTTAAAAAGTACTGTATGTATGCACAAAGCAGGCACTGGTGAAGAATTTGTTGATGAATTTAATGGTCACATAAGAGCTCCTTTTAAATAGCTACTGTATTTTTGGAATATAAGATGCACCTTTTCCCCCCCTAAAAGGAGGTGAAAATTTAGGTGTGTCTTATACACCAAATATAGCCCTGCCCACCCACTGGCCCCCACCTTTTGACCTCTGCCTCACAGCAGTTATCTCGTTGTAAGCAAAAAGAAAAAAAACAGCTGCTTTCAGCTTCAGCACAGCCTAATTAGAACAAGTTGATTGGATCCGCCTCCCGACTCTCAGCTGATTTGCTCTCAGCTGTTTTGCGCAGGGCTCTGCTGCTTGCTTGCAAGAAAGAAAATTGCAGCAGCAGATTTTTTCCCCCTTGTGCTAATCAAGCTATGCTGAAAACAAAAATGAAAGTAAAGCAGGCTGTTTGCAGAGGCAGATTTCTTTTTCTTCTTTTCCTCACCAAAAAAGGTAGGTGCGTCTTATACTCCGAAAAATACAATATGTGTAATTTAATAATCAGTAAAACGAGGCCTCATAATTGTATTTTTTAAGTAATAGGAAAATCTGATTCCCTTCAGTGTCAGGTCTCAGCCGGAAATTATTGAATCCGCTTCTCCAGTTATTTGGAGGAAAGCTAAGGTCTGGGGTACAAGTAGTACTTGACTTACAAGGGCAAGCGAAACTGGAATTTCCATCACTAAGTGAAGTGGTTGTAAACTGAACCCAATGACTGTTAGGTAAGACAACTTCTTGCTGGCTTTCCACAGCCAAAGTCAGTGGGGAAGTTGGCAGGAAGTGGCAAGTCCCATGTCAGCAGGCAGGTAACTGGTTGCTGTTGGGTGAGGGAGGGAGGGAGGGAGCAAGAGCGCAGGAGTGTGCGTGAGAGGCCACAGTGCACCCAAAGCACAGAGGGGCAGAGAAAAGGTGTACAGGCAGGGAGATTTATCTCAGCAACTTGTGACCTTCTATGCTAGTTTGCCCACTGATTTTCTAGGGAAGGTTGCAAATGGTAATCATGTGATTACTGCAACCGATCATAAGTCATAATCAAAATCATGTGACTGTGGGGGGTGTTGGATGGCTGGAACTCTGATGATCAGTCCTAACTACCATTCGTTCAGTGGCGTTGTAACTTAGAATGATTGCTGACAAAATGATTGTAGGTTGAGGCGACCTATGCTGAATTTCAAACCGGATATCCAGCCATACCTTCGGACCAGTATACATATATAATTTGGTTCAGAGGAGCGAAGAAATCAGAGTTCTCTATGAATTGTAGTAGGACAGCCATGTTACTCTTAGGACAGCCATGAGTCTGGTATACCTTTTTCAAATAACAAATTTTATGGAATGGCATAACTTTCAGGAGATATAGCTTATTTCATCTCATGCAAGGAGCTGCTTTATGAATGAGCAGATTTAAGCATTTTACTAATACATTCTTCCTGATCTTTTTTCACCTGATAAACAAATCATAATTCAGACATAATAGATCAATAGCCCTAGGTTCATATACACATCTGTTTCCAATAATTAGAGCCATGAAATAGACAATAACTCCTTTCACAATAGGACATTAAATTATCAACATTCTAAAATGGCTGCAAAATTAAATATGATAGATTCCTAATTTAGATATTAGGTTAAACTTGGCATCAATACCAGTTTTATTATAGTACCTGCTTTTGAGGATTGGGTAGGTTTTTCCATTCTTCACATAAAGCTTTAAACCTTTCCTATGTGAAAAGAAAAAAAGAATAATAATTCACTAAAATTATGTGGAAATCCCTTAGCCACTTTATTTGTTCTGTACTTATATTGGATTATATGTATTACTCTAAAAATGAGACTACCAAATGATCCATGGTAAATCAATTATAATTAATTTTATACTGCTCTTCAATTTATGGTACTTGTGAGAATCTACAAGTATCGCTATAAATAATAAGTGATTCACAATAAAATTACAAAGTCAGCAAAATTAATTTTTGTTGAGAGTTATAAATGAAGCAAGAATGAAAAGTGAAATGGCAAAAGAAGAGTTGATAAATTATAAAGAACTTTCCTTAATTCTTACTTGCTAGATAATTTAATGACTAAAGGACCCTAACATTGCTTTTGGAAATATGTGATTTCTTCTATGCAGATTTCCAAACGAGAATAACGTATTGTTGAAACTGGAAATAATCTCTAAAACTTTAAACTAGCCACTAAAGAGGAAAACTAGCAACAAAAATTTTCAGAGATAAAATTGCCACTATGACACTGTCTGAAAACCAATTCAATATGCAGTTAGAATATAAAAAGGTCTTATTAATTTCCTGAACATAATCTAGTTCTTAATGCATTATGTCATATATTGGGCCTAACCATTGTAGGTTTATGTGGAAAGTACAACTTTCAAAACTTAATCAAGGATAGATCTCAGAAATAAATCTTTGGTGAATAGACTTATTTTTTGAGACTTTCCCACGGTTAGGTTTGGTTATTAAGGTGACCATCTGGGAATTTTAAACATTATAGTTCATGCAAAGCACATAAAGAGGCTGTGCCCAATCTATTAGGCTTCAAGGAAAAGACAAAAGCCTCCAGAGGTATAGAGAACTTTTCTGTTCAGCACTTAACATTTCTGCCAATTTATTAGCCCTTAATGATAGGAATCAATCAAAATTCACATATCAATTAGAACAGTTAATATACAGGAAAGAATTTATGATAAATTACATGAAAAAATTACCGTTTTGTATCTAGCAAAATAGAATCACTGTAAGTACAAATGGGAAGCTGTAACTAATGATTTACCTACTTGGCTTTGCATGAAGCCCAAAGTAAGAAATTTCTTTTACAACCAAAATTGGAAGATCTTCTGTATCTTAGAATTCATTCTGAAATTTAATCTTGTGTCATCAGAAATGGGCAACAACCAATTTTGTTTTAGATCTCATATCTAGATATAATCAGTGTAAAAAATGGATCCACAGAACATTTCACTTTGAAATGTGTCAAGTGCAAAAAATAAGACCATGATTTCAGCTTAAAGTTGGCTATTTTGAACATTACAGAAATCCTTGAATTTGAAACACTTCCAAAATGCCTGAAATGATTCATTTTAAACTTAGACCAACAGTTTTGTGAAATTTCATGCTTAAAATGTTATAAAATAAAATCTTTTCTATCCCCCGTATAATGTCAAGGATTCTCAAACTATAGGACATGAAGGAACCTGGGAAAAAGTATCATCTTAAAAAAAAATCTGAAGGTTTTAAAACTGGATCATGCAAAGCTCGAGTTCTACCAAAACTCATTCTGCGGTTTGGTCCCTTCTTTGACTGCACAAGTCCACACAGTCCAGGTACCCCTAGGGTAACAAAATTAAAACTCAGTCATTAAAATTAGGTGATGCAGGTAGTCCTCAACTTACAACAGTTCATTTAGTGACCGTTCGAAGTTACAACGGCAACGGAAAAAAGGGACTTATGACTATTTTTCACACAACCGTTGTAGCTTCCCCATAGTCACACGATCAAAATTTAGAGGCTTGGCAACTGGTTCATATTTATAACGGTTGCAGTGGTCTGGGGTCATGTAATCAGTTTTTGAGACCTTCTGACAAGCAAAGTCAATAGGGAAGCCAGATCCACTTAACGACCAAGTTACTAACTTAACAAATGCAATGATTCATTTAACAACTGTGGCAAGAAATGTTGTAAAATAGGGCAAATGCACTTAACAAATGTTTCACTTAGCAACATAAATTTGTGAGCTCAATTATGTTCGTAACTTGAGGACTACCTGTATATTATTTTTGTCACTATTAATTTTATTCACTGGGGGAGTGGGGGGGTGGGTTACAGTATACCAATTAATTTAAGGGATTTGGAATAATACAAAGTTTAACACTCTTTATGTTAGTTGCCATCTCATTTTGTTTACCTTATTTGAAAGGCCTTCCGTTTCTTGGAAATGTTCAGACACAAAAATATTGAAGGAATTCCTACTTCGTTTTGGTTTTCCAAATGCTGTTAATTCCTACAGTAACAAATGGACAGGACCTTTGTAAAACAAATGTGTTTACTGATACGGAACACATTCAAGGAAAGTAAGAGACTGTACATTGGCAATTTAGAAGCATCCTGTATCTCAGAGCCTGCTTTGAATTCCAGTCCTTACTAAAGACACAAGTTTTACTAGTACAGCATTCCATTATGAGGAACTTTAATCACATTATTTAAAAGACATTTTATTGTAAAGACTCAGAAGATTGTAAAGGAGAACAGAAAGGAATAATCTGAATATAAGCAAACTGGTTTTATAGTTAATTGAGACAAAAACCAATTATTTTTTATTATTGGCTTTGACAAAAGTTACCATCAGTCAATTGTAAAAGGCAGTTTTACTTGGAACAGCTTGCATTCTTCGATACCATCAAGCATCAACATCTGCCTATTTCAGGTCCTTGGGAAGGACTGAACAGGTGAATAAAAATGCTAAATTCAGTCTGAGCATCAAGTTGACTGTGCAATGAACCATAATCATCATCATCATCTTGGAAATTGGGAAGGTCCATCAATTTGATCCTGAGTTTTGATATGGTTAAATAGGGGGTTTCATATGGTTAAATAGGGCTTGTCTTTTAGTACCATTATTTTATTGTTATTTGTTTGGTTTTTAATCCTATATTCACAGCCCAGAGTCACAATTGTGAATGAGCAACTATATAATTAGAGTTAGAAATTAACAGATATTAGTATGTGAAATATATCCTTCAATGACATATATCTTGATCAAAAGGTGTGACCCATGTCATTTATTGTTAGTGTAAATAAACACAATTTAGAGGTTTCTTTATTAAATAATTGTAAGTATACAAAGTAGGTCACAGCTAACGATATTTTGAAAGGAAAAAAACCTTGCACACAAACAAAATCAAGATCAAATGTATTTGGTACTGAGGATTTGCTGGTACAACAATATCCTCAAATATTTGGATAATGAAAATAGTAAGCACTAACCTTCTTTATTTTTGCTTGTTTTCTTATTTGCCTCCTTATCCTTTTTTCCTCTTTCAAAGCTGCCTCCTCTGCAGGATTTAACTGAGATCTATATTTGGCCATTTGTTCTTTATATATATCCCATTCAGATTTTGCAATTGCTTCATAATGCTAAAAATAAAGAAAACTAAATTTTGCAATAACCATGTACACATATCAAGCAACACAGAATTGATACTATATTTCTATGAATACAAGAAGCATTTCTTGTCAGTTCTACAGTTCATGATTCCTAATCTACATTGCACTCATGTTGGAAGTGATGCTTCTGGACTGAAAGGATTAGCCGGTGACATTACCATTGCCCAGTTGGGGGTTCCTTTCACAGGAGCTGGAGCAAAGGATGGAAGATCGCCCTGCTCCAACACAGCACTCAGGTCTTGAACGTGGGCTTGCTAGCCTCCAAGCCAGCGTCCTAACCACATTAGCCACTGTGCTCCATGATTCCTCATGAAAATAATATTCTATTTTTAAGCAAAAAAAATAATATAGAGGACAAAATCATACATACTTGTTTTTCATTATGTGGTAATTCCCTCCAGATACGCCCAACCTCTTTAATGAGCTGCTGATTGTTCAGTTCTAGATAATAATAATATGACTATTATAGTAATAATAATCTATAAAGACTTACAATTTACATGACACATATATATCAGAGCACTGGTAGACCGTTGAACTTTAGTATCCATACCATTCACAATTACCCTGATTATCTGACAATCTAAACAAGAGATTTAGTGAGCAAACTATATTTCTTTAACTATGAAAACATGACAATCAGTTGTTTTACATAACAAGAAAAAAGAGATAATGGCCTTTTAAGGAGATTGTCCTCTTGGAAAAAAAATTCTAACAGTAGATTCCAATGATGCAATTACTGGAAAAAATAAAAAAAGGCAGCAGGCCTTGTGATGCATCGGGATCGGCTCCCTGCCCCATGCCTCTACCTGGCTGTTGCACCTACTGGCCTTGCGGGGGCTCTTCGCCCCCCTGAGCTGCTCCTGTCTGGCATGGTGCAACTCGGCTCAGATCTATGACCTCCGGAGTGCCTTGCCCGCTGTTGCCTTCAGGCTGCACCACTCCCATCCTGTGCGAGCTCCACGGTGGCCCTGCAGTGGATGAAGGAGATTGCCCATTCCTCCTCTGAATCCTCAAAACCCCATCTTCCTTGGCTGAGCCCCAGCCTGCACCCCTCTCACTGGAGCAAAATGTGCAACTCAATGTTACCTACAGAGGCCTCCTGGTGCAGCTCCTGCCCATTGAAGCATGGCTCCACCCCTCCCTGGCGGCCCCTCAGCAGAACAGAGGGATGAAGGAAGGAGGGGATATTGCCCCTTCCTGCTTTGCACCCCAAACCCCATCTTCCTTGGTTGCCAAGCCAGCCCAGGCAGGGGTTGGTCGGCGGAGGCCTCCAGCCTTGCAATCCTGCACAGGGAAGGTGGAGCTTTGCTCCAGAGCTGCTGCAGTGTTGCACCGGGTGGCCTCCAAAGGTAACACTGTGTCTTGCTCCAGTGAGAGGGGTGCAGGCTTGGGGCTCGGCAGCCAGGGAAGATGGGGCTTGGGGGCGCAAAGGAGAAAGGGGCAATCTCCCCCTCCTTCACACTACAGGGCTGCCATGGAGCTTGCATAGGACAGGGATCTGGCGTGAATTGCCCCGCGCCAGGCAGAAGCAGCCCAGTAAGGCAGCCAAGAGCAACACGGCCAGGAGGGCGAAGAGCCCCTGCGGGGCCAGCAGCAGCAGGTGTTGCAGACCCAGCACCCAGGCAGAGGCATGAGGTAGGGAGAGAGCCGATCCCAATGCACTGCATGGACATCTCCCCAAAATAAATCCTAGTACTTATTTTCGAGCCAAAAGAAAATAAGACTGGGTCTTATTTTTGGGGAAACACGGTATATGCATAACATATAACAGATTTCTGTGGAGTTATTTCTTTCAGTTTACTAACCTAAATATTTTTACAGTATTTATAACCTGGCAAACTCTGAATGGATTACTACTAAATTCAATAAAAGTACATTAAACAGATCAAAGGAACTAATTTCTTAAATTTAGACAAACTTACCTGGATATTTTTTCTTGTAAAAGTCACGCTGTTTATTTAGAAAAGTAAGGTATGATGGCAGAGGACGCTTTGGACAACTGTCAGAACTAAAATATTTTGAAAAACATTTCTCCAGTGAAGGAGTGACAGTGCATCTATGGTAGACAGAAAAAAATATATCAACTATTAATACATCTAAATTGTGTAACAGTAGTATATAAATAATGGGAAACTAGGCATTGTTTAAAAAAGACACACTGAAGAGTGTAAGAGAAAGCAGTCACCAATAAAGGAGAATGTTTGTAGTTCAGGATTGAAATGAACTCAACTTGGTTGAGGTTTTTTTGCATTTTATTACTCTGGTTATATCATCAGTGCATAAAAATAAATAAATGAGTCAACGATATCCTAATTACAAAATTAGAAATAATGTCTTAAACATTTTTCCTAAGCCTAGAACAAAATCACCAAGGTTTTAAAAGTTGCACCTTAACTTCCTCTAAGGTAGATATGGAATATCAAAGTGAAAACAGGAGGAAAACGAACAATAAGAAAGAAATATTACATAGAACACATTTGTCTGAATGCTATATAAAATTAATCACAATGTTAAGTTTTAAAAGTTCACAGACTGCACTAAGCCAGCCTTTCCCAATCTGGAAGAGCCCTTTAAATAATTTTCGGATCTTCGGGTGGGAACCCTTGCATAAAAATTGCAAGAAAACCCAAAAGCTTCACAATTCAGTTCAAACCTGGACAATCCACATTTTACAACCCTTAACAATTGCAAAGCAATAAAAAGGGCCGGAAGGAGAATCACGGCAGCTGGAAATTCCTACCACCGCGAGTGCTAATAGTGGGAAGCGCGCAAAATTCAAAAAAAGATCTTTCTCTTTTTCAACCTCTGGCAGAACCCTGAAGCCCACAAAATCAACAATGTGCAGGGACTCATAATACCAGATGGTTTATTTCTGTCACCTAGCAGTAGGTGCCTATTATAGCAAAAACTTTAGAAGAGTATAAATCACAGTTGGAAAAACGTGGGGTTTTTTGTTGGCTTATTCACTGCAACGGCGCGCGGTGCTTTAGTTTTGTGCGCTTTACCTGATTTAGTTTTAAATCAAGTAAAGCCAAAAACACTTAACCCATTCGTAGTTTATAAACACAAGTTTAAAAAAAATAAACAATAAGGTGGATACTAAATAGAGATACACTCTTCTCAAATCCCTTAAGTATATTAAAAAACCAGCACACACCTTCTAATAAAAGCTTTCTTTACGTAAATGCCTATTTATAATTCAAAAGAAGGGCAGGAAGGAAAGCGATGGTGAAGACATTCCCAGTGTAAAATAACCCGGGGTGAAAATCCAACGTCCATAACCGGGGCTCAAAAAAAATAAGTCCCGTTAATTTTAGCACATTTTATCTTAAATAATAGTCCATCTGTATTCAGCAGGGTCCTTTCTTCTCTGGAGGGCCAGATTGGGAAAAGGCAGAGGGGGGCGAAGTTTGGAATTAACGGGGTAGGTAAGCATTATTATTGCCAGAAAGCATAAAATTGCTATTCTTAAAAAGCTCGTGTTTTTTTATAAACTGCCTCACGACCCATTAAGTACAGAATTACTATATCCCCTTCCCCCTCACCCCTCAGGTTTCTGTGCTTCGGTCCCTCATGCCTTAGCCACACAGAGGACCCCCCCCCCCTCAAAAAAGGATAGGAAAATAACGGAGAAAGGTGAAAATGAGGCTATGGGTAACGAGCTGCTTCTTTAGGGACCTCCAAACGGCCGGGGACGTTGGAACCCCAATCGGCCAAGAGGACTCAAGCCTTTTTAAAGCGGCGTCGAGTTACGACCCTTGCGAAAACCAGCTCGGTCCCCGCCAAACGAAGGTCAGCGGGACAGAGAAATGTTGGGAGAAGGAAAGCGGGCGTGAACGCCGGGGGTTTGTTTTACCTGAGGACGCCGCGTGGCCCAGACACGGATACCGAGGCTAACAGACGAGCGACCAGCGCTACCGCCATCGCGCTCTTCCCCTCAGGCGACCCTCACCCTCCCCCCCAACCCCGCGCGGCAACCGATGCGGTTCAAGGGCGACCCGGATGTTCCTTCACCGCCGACATAAAGGGAGGCGGGATTCCGCTCGACGCATGCGCCTAGGCAGCCCGAGAGGTCGGGGGGAGGAGACACACACTTTGGGGTTATGCCAACTTCCGGTTTCTATGCCTGGCCCATAGTAAAAGTCTACAATAGAAAGGGAAGAGGAGGTGGGGTTGTTGTTGTTGTTGTTATTATTATTATTATTATTTTGGCCACCGACAAAGAAGTAGATTTTGTTGCCGTTATCCCGGATAATGTTGGGAGCCAGCCGTGACCCCGCCCCCGAATGCCCTTTGGTGATACACGTGCACTTGATTGTTTTGGCGGGAAATCAATTTTCTACGGGAAAACCAATCAGGGAACAGGGAGACTTTATTCCCGCCCACCCCGGGAACAGAAGGAATAGGTGAGGTAAAAATGGAGGCGGGCTCAATGGGCCACGTGCCTGTCAAGTCCTCCCAGAGACGGAACTGGGTGGGAAACGAAAGGATAGCGCATGCGTGCGACAGTAGGGGAAATGAAGGCTTGGGATGGGCGGGTGGGTAGGCTGTGGGTGCCAAAAAGCCGCCCTGAGCCTTTCGAGGACCAAAGGGTGTATGCATTTGACAAATGGAACTCTGCATAGTAGACGGTGGTGTGTTTCAACAGCTTGTGCTCTTTCGTTTCTGGAGAATTTTTTTCACTTGGGCTCCCTTTTAAAATTTACTGTTTTTTTAAAAAAATAATATTGTCTTCGAAAGCAGCATAAATTGATTAATTTTGCTCAAGATCAGGAATACTGAAGAGGGCTTTTGCTTGTTTTGCCAATGGTGAATTAACAATGGAATATTAAATTTGCCTCTGTACCTTTCTGTTTCTAGTTCTTTAACGCAAGGGCGTAAATATCTTTATTTCTGTGAATCATGTTCAAGAAGTGGACACAGGATTCTTTCAATATTTCTGCTGATTATAGGAGCCTTTATATCCCCTTTTGGAAGAATACTTTGCTCAAAGCAGCTTTACTGAATTTGTGTAATACAATAACCAACCTTATAGTTTTATTCATAGCACCAGAGTGACATTTGAACAGAACTACCACTGCTGCTTTTTTTCATTCATAAAGGTGAAACTGCTGGGTTAAAAATACAACTTTACAAATTCCAAGTTCAAATCAAAATTTTATTTTCATTCAAGCCTCAGCTGACATCTTCAGGCAGAAAAATACCACATCAGAAGTAGCTAGAAAGCACGCCTTATTTAACATTAACTAGAATGACTAAAGATTACATTTTAAGAATTTCACTGATACAGAGATCCTTTGCTTTAGTCATACCAATAATGCCAAGTGAGGATTATACAGAAAATGGGATGGCTCAGTTAGTGCCCTCGCTAAGGCACTGTACAGTATAAACTGGCATTTGGTGGAGGGACTGAAGTTCAGACACATTTATGCCACCATAATGGATGCACCAGGACTGAGCAAATATTGAGATGGGGGGTGGGTGGGTGATAAAACCAACCATCATGATTCACTTAAAAACAGAAAATGACCAATTTCCAGAAAATGCAAAAAAAAAAAAATTACAGAGAATTCTTAACACCTTTTAGTTAACTGAATCTCTGGTCCAGATGTCTGCTTAAAGATTTGTTATTAATATTAGTCCGGAAGTTCAGTTGGTGAAACCAGTCTCTGAACTTCAGTTTTAAATGTCAACTGAAGACATTTCTGTTACTTAAACGATACTTCATAGAACCCCATGAAGAATAAGCAGCAACCTCATTTGCACCTTTTGCTCAGCCTGAAGATTTTGCATTATGGTTAGTAAATTCCTCCGATTAAGTATACTTCAAAGCATAACAACATCTAAATAATTTCAAACCATCTTCCATATAATTTCAGTAAAGCAGATTAAACACTCTTTCACTTAACAGCCATGCAAATCAAACTACCAAATTTCACAGAGCCTATTATAAGAAGAGATATGGGATATTCTGGGACGAACCTATTTTAAACATTTAATACAGATAAAATGTGGAAAGTGAGGATCTTTTACCACCATTTTTAAATGCCGATGACAGAATATTAATAGCTTCACAAGCAATGGCATCCCTTTTTTTTCAAGTATAGCGAAGGATTCATTTACTGCATGGAAACATGTATTGGCTATTTGCAGAGATGGCCTGTTTCACAGTAAGCAATGACACTAATGCAATGAAGTTTCAGTGCTATCTTATAAAGCTTCCATCTTTAGATTGTACTGAGGTAAAACAAACAAACAAAAAACCCTCTCTGAAGCCTAGCTGATTATTATGCATAAATTGCTCAGTAAAGACTTTTTCATAGGCAGTTAGCATGATGCAAAAATGTGGAGATTAAAATGCTAAAAGGTTATGAGTAAAGCCAAGTAAACAGAAAAATAGCCTCTGGGATGTTTGCCACATTTTGATGCATTCCAATTATGGGTTTTTGTTTGAATACTTTGGGTCGCAAAGCACTAAGATAAAAAAGGGTTAACTTTTATCTATGGCAGCAAAATCTTCTAGCTAAATTGTTTTTTAGAATTATTTCAGCTACAAATTAAAATGCATTTCAGATTGGTTTAGTACCACAAAATCTACATTAAAAAAATAATGCACTTATCTGTAAGGAACCAAAGGCTGTTTTTCCCCAAACATGCAGTATACATATACTGACTTTAGCATTAGTTTGTGTGTAGAAATATCAGATCAAAATATTGTTATACAGCTGGGGGAAGAAGCGCTTGTGATTTTCTAAAATCAACTGTTTTCATCATAAGCACATTTTCCAAACTACTTTGCAAGCTTGAAGGTACATTATTTATACTGGATAAAAGATCGATCCGCTTAGATCAATAGAATATAATGAATACGTAATTTGTTTAAAAGCTACAATAATGCTCTCAGGAGCATTTTCAAGCACAAAGGTCAGTTATTCCCAATGGTGCTTTATATATTGAACAATATTTTGATCTTTTCAGAGCATGCACATGTAAAGAATGTGCTAGATTTAAAGAACAGCCAAGACAAGTAGTAAAAAACATGTTTTATTTATACGGAAAAGCTTCAAGTCAATTTTGTTAACATGTCAGAGATTATATTGCCCATATGGGATAAAAAGTCAGCTGTGAATAGAACAAAATTAGTTACATTTCTTTCTACAGAGCAGTGCAATTAGTTCACATTGCAATAAAAGTATGCAACAAAATCAAAACCATGTGTTTCCCCATAATCAGCATACTGAAGATTAGAGTGCAAAGTTTGTTTTTAGAAGTCTATCAGTTTATAGAATATTCCTTTGGGAAGGAATAGTTCACTCATTTAGTAGCAGTTGTATTTTTCAATACTGTGCAGAAAGTCTAAAATGAGTTGAAATATATGGTAAATAAAATATAGTCTATACAGTAAAAAAATACAAATTATACAATGAACTAACAAAGAATGACATTCAAACAGACTTACAAGACTGACATCTCAAAGACACAGAATATTTATTATGTACCACCTAGTTTTCAGCAAAAATAGTTTGGTTGCTCTACAACTGCACTATGAATCTTGTAGGCTGGAGATGCAGATGTCCAAGTATCTTTAAAAAACATAATAAATGTCTTTTGCAAAGCATACAGAAAGGATAAATACTCTCGTCACAGTCTTCAGGTTAATTTTTGTAGTTAATTTCCTTGTTCCAGAAACACACTTATATGGGTAAAAATCAAAAAGGGCTTCATGGTACACTGAAAACAGTAAACTGTGCTCCATTTACTTCTAATTTTGAAAAACCCTAAAATTTACAGTACTCTGGTATATAAGAAAATGTCTTCAAAGTTTACATTGCATATTTCTGTGTCCATTCTCTTGCATGTCTGTTATATCTGTTCAAGAAAAAAAATGCGAAAATATACAAGCTTATGATTCACAGCTGTGTTATCACATTTCAAATGCAATCAACTACAAGATACAAGTGCTTAGAAAAGCCTTCTTCAGTCCTATTGCAACATCCAGAATTCCCATGAAAAGAATCATGCTGAAAGATTCTGGAAGCTGCAATTCTAACACACATTGAAGGCACACAACTGGGAAAGTTGACTTAAAATAGTCATGATCTTCTATTCTACTGGGAAAAAATGTATCTGTTTGGTACTGTAGAAATTTAAAGAGCACAAGATTGGTTTTTACCAGCTATCTGGTCATTATGGAATAAAAAATCAAGTGTTTTGGAGGAAACATTTTAACTGGATTGATTTGCAACAGCTGGAATACAAAATGTGTTGATTTCCAGCGACAAACAGAATTGGATGAAAAAAAAACCCAGACTCATAATGATGATCTCAAGGGGGTCGAAACCCAGATATAAATTGCTGGCTCAGATATAAAATATGGATTAAATAGATTAAATATTTGTACAGCAACTTTTTCTGATAAAGCTGGAGTTTTACAGGCACACATCAGCAAGCATGTGGTACCACACTGATACGTGGTCAACACTTCAAGAAATACATAAGGTTCACTCCTGTAATGACTAAAGGATGACAATCAATGACATGAAGTACCGTTATTGTGTTGTGCTTTCATGTCTTTTCTCCTCTTCTTATCTTAGGACAATTAAGATGTTTAAAAATAAACCAGCTAGTTTACCATGTGAAACATTTTCCAAGCTTTGTAAATCGAAGTGTACAATCAATTCGCTTACGTACCTTTTTTAGATTAAGAACACATATAAAATTGTCTCACCACTCCAAAGCATAATAGACAATAGTTTTAAGACAGAGTATCTAGTTTAAATTTAAATTTAAAGCCATAGTTCAGAGCAGTATGAGAAATGTATGAGATAAGGCTGTATCCTTTCCCCTTCAACTTACATGCTGAACATATATTAAGGGAAACTGGACTTGAAAAGTCCATGAGTAGAGTTTTAAAATAAAATGTAACATGATTGGGAAAAAATGTCTAGTAAAATAACTGAATCATTTCATCAAGATCTTTGGGGTGCAAGGAGAAAAAAAACAGAAAAGAACTAACTAGTGGCTTACAATTTTTGAAATAATATTTATACGTACTTTTCCTTGTCTGACTTGTAGATTTGTGCAATATCTGGTACTAAAGGGTCATCTGGATTAGGGTCACAAAGTAGAGAGCATATGGACAAAAGCACTAGAGGGAAAGTAAAAACAATCAATTAGAGTTTTCATGATGTAAGATACTAATTAGGCCTCAAAAGTAGCTACACATTTTTCATCTGTTTTATAATTCAATAGTTCCTGTTTTCCGATATTTGAGGTAACTAGTTCTCCTCAGCTTTATTGGCTCCTGCACATTAATATTTGGGTATTCTAACATCATTGCAACTCTGCCTAATTCCAGAGGTGCTTCCTAACTTCTGAAAGAAATTTGGCTTCCTTATTTTAATAATCTAAGGGAAAGCACAATATAATTTCAATACATCCCCAGTTGTTACTTTTTAAAGAACTATTACCAAAATAAGCATGCAATATTCTCTTTTTTATCCCATTCCCAAACTTAAAAACAAGGCAGCAGGTCCAAGTTAACCCCATCAGAATTCAAGTCCCATATATAAATGGGATGCACGGCTGTCTTTAGAAGAGCATATGACGGCCGTGACCAGGGGGGCTTTTTATCAGGTTTGCCTGATACACCAGTTGCGTCCCTTTCTGGATCGGGACTCCTTACTCATGATCACTCAAGCACTGGTCACTTCCCGCCTGGACTACTGCAATGCTCTCTACATGGGGCTCCTCTTGGGGTGCACCCAGAGGCTCCAACTGGTCCAGAATGCGGCTGCGCGGGGGATTATGGGAGCGACGGGGTACTCTCATGTGATACCCCTCCTGTACAAGCTGCACTGGCTTCCAGTGGTCTTCCGGGTACGCTTCAAGGTGTTGGTGACTATCTTTAAAGTGCTCCATGGCTTAGGGCCTGGGTATCTACGAGACTGCTTTCTGCCGCCAATAGCCTCCCACCGGCCAGTACGCTCGCAGGGAGAGGGCCTTCTCAGGGTACCGTCAGCCAGACAATGTTGGCTGGCGACCCCCAGGGGGAGAGCCTTCTCTGTGGTGGCACCCGCCCTCTGGAACGACCTACCCCCAGATACGGATCTCCGGACTTTTCGTCGGGCCCTTAAAACTCACTTATTTCATCTAGCCGGGCTGGCTTGATCCTATTTTTCAGTTTTAATTCATAATCAATTTTAACTGGGGTGTTTTAAATTGTGGGCTGAAATTATTTAATATCTTTTTAAATTGTTTTAAATTTTGTATGCTATGTTTTACCTTGGCTGTTCACCGCCCTGAGTCCTTTTGGAGAAGGGCGGTATAAAAATCAAATAAGTAAGCAAGCAAGCAAGCAAGCAAGCATAAATAGATACCAAATATCTATATTAGGCCACAACATGCTTTAGGGAAACATTTTACTTCTTTTCAATTAAAAATAAATCAAGAGTTTACCACAAAACTAATTTTGGCAATTCTTTCATTTTTAAGAACAAAACACTAATACAGGAGTTAGTATCTTAAAAAATGCAAATAGGCTGTTTCTGAATCTCCTTTTTTTGGCTAGAGTGCCTCCCTTTCCCAAATATTTTAAAAACTGCTAAACCATAGAAGTTTGAGAAATATAAATGACATTATACTTTTAGTGATACCAGTTCCCCTCTTCTGAGTTGATTTTTTTTTTTAAAAAGTATGTATCTGGCCATTAGGAATTATTTTTAACATTGCTTTTACTTTAATACTTACAATACTTTAAGTATTTATTTAAGAATAAGTGAGGCATCTAAAATCCATGGTACTGAAATTGGGAAAAAATGTTTTACACAGTATATGAGTGGTAACTTGAAGTTAGGTTTCCATAGGCAAAGGATATTTAAATTGAAGGCAGCCTTGTCTAAATTCTTTCCATGCGCTCACTATACAACACAGAGCTTTTATCTGAGAGGCACATCTTGGAAAGTTGTGCAGATTTTAAATAACTCTGGAATTGCTCCATTCATAAGGTGACCAGACGTCCTGCTTTTGGCGGGACAGTCCCGATTTTCAACAATTTGTCCCGCATCCCACAGCGTTTTAAAAAAGTCCTGATTTTTGGAAAGAATGCACGGTTTGCTTACCCCGCCCACTCCCAATCTATTGCTGCCTCCTGAGTCCCAGCTGATGGCTAGAGGGAAAAAAAACTGTTTAAATTCTTGCCACGGGGCTTCAAAGGGCCGCCCTACAGCTGATCAGTGTTAAAAGAAAACAAATGAGTAGACCCGTGCCTGCAAAAATAGAAAAAACAGCCCCTTTCAGCTTCAGCATAGGTTAATTACCATAAGTTGATTAGATCGGCCTCCCGACTCTTAGCTGATTTGCTCTCAGCTGTTTTGCGGAGGGTTCTGTTGCTAGCTAGCTGCAAAGAGATAAATTGCTGGAGATTTTTTTCCCCTAGCTATGCTGAAAAGTGAAACTGAAAGTAAAGCAGGGTCTTCGCTGCAACATAACAAAATGAGACAGAGATTTCTTTTTCTTATTCCTCACCAAAAAAGGTAGGTGCAAACAATGGGAAATTTAGAGCAAAAGAGGAGAGTTCAGGATTTTAAAACACAAAAGAAAAAAAGCTCTATTTAACTAGGGAATTGTAATAATTGAGATACTATTAATTGTATATTGTGTTGAAAGCAGAAATGGTTAAGTTGTGGTTTGGAAGAATATATGGTGGAAATTATTTGGTTTATTATTATTGGTAAATATAATTAATGGATTTGTAAGAAATTGGATTGCATGGAAATAATTGGAATATTCATATTCCATATTGATTAATATACAAAAAGATAGTTATATAACTAATTGATTTATATTAAATATTGATTTATATTAAAATGTTGAATTTGTATTAAACAACTGTAATATTACATAATTAACCAATGTGAGAATGGATATAAAAATAGATGACAATGGGAAGGGGTATAATATAGAATAGAAGTGAAAAATTGAATTTGATTAAGATTAGAGATGAGGATGAAGGGTAATATTGGTTTTTTTAAAAAATAGATGAGGAATAAATATGGCAAAAAGGAAATATAGAAATTGTAAATTTAATTGAAATGACTAAACACTGTTTAAATTTGTGAATCGGCCAAATACTCTGTTCAAAGAAAATACATTGTATGTTTGTATGTGTGTTTCTAATTATTGCTATTTATTCATATTTGTTCTCTTTTATTCTTTAAAGTTTAACAATTCATTCTTTATCTTAATATCTTTATATTTGTTTGGGGTTGGTTTTCTTCCTTTTCATCTTTTTTATTGTACAGCAATCTTTCTGCTCAAATCTACCACCTCTCTCTTTTCTTTCCTTCTTACTTTCTCTTCCCCCCCTCTTCTCCTCCCTACTTCCTCTTCCTTTCTTCTTCTCCTCCTCTTTTCCTCCCTCTCTTACCCTCACTCCTACTCTAATTTCCCTTCCCTTCCTTCATCCCTCTCTATTGCTGTATCCTTTTATGCACATGGACTACTCAGAGGGTTGAAAAAGTTATTTTTGACTGGTCCTCGCACTTTTGAGCAGTCCGCGAACTTACGACTGTCCTCACATTTTACGTTTTTGCCCTATCTTATCACCATGGTGAAGAGAAGCAGTTGTGAAATGAGTGACATGGTTGTTAAGAATGCTGCACCGACATAAATGTGAGGATGGTCATAAGCGTGAGGACCAGTCAAAAGTGCGAGGACCTGTCAGAAATGACTTTTTTCAGCCCTCTGAGTAGTCCCTATAGAATAAAATAATACTATACATAATTTTTTTTAATTTATTATATTTGTAAATTGTACTTATGTTGAAATTTAAAAAAATATATTACAATACTATTTTTGTGTTCTATGAACATTTTTGTTACTCCATATAGACCAAATTTTTAATCAAGAAACCCCCCCGCCCCCTTCAATGGTGTCCCTCTTTACCAATGTTAAAATCTGGTCACCTTATCCATTCAGTTAAGTTGTGTTTCTTTTGTATATAAAGAATATGGGTAACTTTTGATTCAAAATAATGTGACAGTTATAGAGGAATAAAACAAAATTGTGCAGAATTCTATTATTTTTCATTCTTAATACCGGAGATCTCAGTCTACATTACTTAATAAAACCTTAAACTACTGCCACCAAAATAACTCCACTGTACTTTCTAGAAACTCAGTAATTTGGTTCCTAAGCATGCAGCTGACATCATCACTAGAGAATAGTTCAAAAAATGAGTAAAATTAAGATTGAGTAAAGTGTTGCTTTTCAGATGGTTATTGTTTAACATGTAGTTTTTAGTTATAATATAAATTTATATTTATAACATAGCAGGGTTTTCCCACTATGTAAACTGTCATAGCTTATGTCTCACAGATAGACCTTCCTAATGTTTATTCCAACTACTCCCTCAGAACCTAGAACAAATGACATGGAGCAGCATTCCTTTATCTCCAGTTTTTCCTATTGCTTCTGGCATCAAAAATGATTTGGAAATTTCAGAAAATATATCTTAAAGTCTCTTTTTATTTTATTATTGTTGTTGTCATTATTATTTCTTTTATTCATTAAACATGAAACTTAGTCAAATGAACATTTAAAGATGTGTCATAAATATACCATTGATTGGTGCTAATGGTTGATACAGGTTGCTGCCAGCGTCCTAGGTATATCAACCAAGTAACTTCTTAAAATATATGATGTTCTGAGTAATGCAGTTTTTTGCAGTTCCGCTGGTGTTATTGCAGGAAGCTGCAATTTCTTGATATATTTTGTAAAATTCTTGAACATGGGTACCAAGTGCCCCAATGACAATGGATATCACGGGGTATTATTATTATTATTATTATTATTATTTGCTTAATATATCTGATACTGAATTTTGCTGCAAAGAAAATATCAGGAATCTGGTCCAACCATCAAATTTTATTAAAAGACACAAGTGTTTGTGAGCTGTGTGCAGATTAAAAAATGTCAAGCAAAAATATGCTATCAAACTGATTTTTTAAATTACTATACACTCAATCTTTTTACAATGAGCTTTTCTGTCTAAGTGAAGTTTCATAATTACTATATAATGGTCTCCTGATTTCCACATCTTTTTCCAGAAGAGCTCTCTCAAACTATTCAAGCTTCCTTCAAGGCTCTAATCTGATCCTTACAGTCACCAATTTAGATCATCGTTTAAAATCTCCACCCAAGACAATAGCAATGGTCTTGTGCCCAATACATAGTAACAAATTCAGGCGTGGCTATTTAATTATCTCACTTAGAGGATCCTCACAGAATGTAAACTTTATACAATATGCACATAAAACAGTATGTTGTTGATATGCTTCACAAATAGAATTACCTTTAGATACAGTCAGTGCTGGTGACCACTGTGACCTCAGGATATCAAGACAAATACTTCCATTGCTATTTATGTTTGGATGGTATATTTTTGTAGTGAATGCAATCTGCAACGTAAGAGTGCAAAATAAAATTCAATTTCTTGTACCACATATACTAGATAACTTCATCAGACATTTTTTCAAAGAAAAATCCCTTTATGAATGAGCAGTAAAGAGACATTCCATTCCAAATGAACAAATAAGACTATTTGTTGGATGGTGTTTTTAGAAAGTTTGTCAGTTATTATATATGCTAAGTAATATCTAATAGCTCAACTTCTCTTTGGAAGGATCAAATCTGATTATGGTCATGTTTTCATAAAACACATATTCATTCATTTTTCCAGACCCTAAGATATCATAAGTTTGAAATTTATTAATTTAAAACATTTATATAGCCATCTACTTTATTACTAACTCTGGTAGCTCCCAATTATCTCTTAGGAGTTATTGGATCTGACAAAATGACTGAATCGAAGTGCAATGAATTTATTCAAATACACATCTTTACAATGTCTTAAAATTAAGTTCTCAGAAGAAATCTGTGTATTAATTTGATTTTGAGATATTAATATTTTAATGAATATTTTTGGATGTCCATATTCTTGTTGCATACTTATTACCGTATATACTCGTGTATAAGCCGACCCGCATATAAGCTGACCCCCCCAATTTTACCCCCCAAAACTGGGAAAACTTGTTGACTCGCGTATAAGCCAGGGGTGGAAAATGCAGCGGCTACTGGTAAATTTCAAAATAAAAAAAGACTGGTCAAAAGTGCGAGGACCTGTCAGAAATCACTTTTTTCAGCCCTCTGGGTAGTCCTTTTGTGCACATGGACTACTCAGAGGACTGAAAAAGTAATTTTTGACTGGTCCTCGCACTTGTGACCAGTCCTCAAACTTACGACTGTCCTCACATTTTACGTTTTTGCCCTATCTTGTTACCATGGTGAAGAGAAGCAATTGTGAAATGAGTGACATGGTTTTAAGAATGCTGCACGGGCATTTTGCATGATGACAAGATAGGGCCAAAACGTAAAATGTGAGGACAGTCGTAAGTTCAAGGACTGGTCACAAGTGCGAGGACCAGTCAAAAATAACTTTTTGAGCCCTCTGAATAGTCCATGTGCATAAAAGGAGAACAAATATGAATAAATATAAATAATTAGAAACACACATACAAACATACAATGTATTTTCTTTGAATATTGAATATTCCAATTATTTCCATGCAATCCAATTTCTTACAAATCAATTAATTATATTTACCAATAATAATAAACCAAATAATTTCCCCCAATATTCTTCCAAACCACAACTTAACCATTTCTGCTTTCAACACAATATACAATTAATAATATCTCAATTATTACAATTCCCTATTTAAATAGAGTTTTTTCTTTTGTGTTTTAAAATCTTGAACTCCCCTCTTTTGCCATTTGCCATAAATTTCCCATTGTTTGCACCAACCTTTTTTTATGAGGAAAAAGAAATCAAATCTGCCTTAGCAAACAGCAAAGCCAACAAGCTGTTTTAGTTTCGCTTTGGGTTTCAGCAGGAGAAAAAAAAATGTGCTCTTTGCAGAAGGCACCTTTTTTAAAAAAATGTGCTTTGCAGCAGGCACCTTTTTAAAAAAAATGTGCTCTTTGCAGCAGGCACCTTTTTTAAAAAAATGTGCTCTTTGCAGAAGGCACCTTTTTGCAGCCAGCACTGATCTTCTCATTTGTTTTTTTTTAACCCTGATCAGCTGTAGGGGGGGCCTTTGAAGCCCCAGGGCAAGAATCTAAAGTGTTTTTTTTCCCTCTAGCCATCTTCCAAATTTGGTAGGGAATGAATCCGATACTTTTTCTACACTCTGTTGTTAATACAACAACAGTTATAACCAAATTATCTGGGTAAAATACACTACCACGTAAAATAATTGGAGCTTTAAGCCGTCCCTTGGATCTTTATATAGCTTTCTACTAAAGGCATGTTATCAGAGTAATTTCCAAGTCCACGGAAACATTAAAATTACATTATGTTAGCAATAGTGCCACGAGATGTAGGTTCAGACCATTGCTCTTGGACAGCCAAAACATTCAGTTCAATGCATCAATTCCTGCCTTCCTGCCTGATAGAATTTCTCTGGAAAAAGGGAAAAAAAGGATAGATATGATTGCAGAGAGATTTTAAAAATGCCATAAGGGAGAAAGAGCACCACAGCACAGAATCGAGAGGTAGGGTGGTAAGAGGGCATGTGGACTCCACAAAGGCATCTGAAGCCTTGGACATCCCAGTCTTGGTAGTATCATGATACATAAAACTCCTATTCTAGAGTGCATATACAGTTCAAAAACCAAGATCTAACTTAACCTTAGGTAGCAGATTGACCATTAGGTTTCCTCTAAAATGCATACTGACAAACAAATGTGACGGTGTCCCAAAGGTGCTTTTTCAGGAGGCAACTGGACTTTCTTGTTTTTCTTTTGAAGAGGTTTCGCTTCTCATCCAAGAAGCTTCTTCAGCTCTGACAGGATAGTGGAGAATGGAAGGATTTATATTCCTTGCAGACATCTGGTAATCTGCATCCTTTTAAATGTGAGGGCGGAAAAGCGGATCTCAAGCTTGTAAGATCTGTTTCCTATTCTCTAGGACCTCAAATATCCATCAACTTGAGTCTCAGGAACGGCTGAAGTCGCCATATCAAATTTAAAATATTGCAAACTAATTTGTCTTTTGAATTCTTCTGTGTTTGTCTCAAAGTGCTCTGTCCTCTGATCTATTTCTTCTATTCTTATTTTAATAAAATATCTATGCCCAGAAAATTTCCCCATCAGAACATAAGACCAAGCCCTGATATTAAAATGAACAAATGGCATTTTTAAAATTAAGTGTTTACCTTTGGTGGTTTGAATGGGTAGTCTGTTGGAAAATGGACTGTAAGAAAAAAGACTCCCCCTTGATAAGCACTGTCAGGCTGGAAAACAAACAAAATAAAAAGATAAAGCTTTCCATCGTTTTCATGCAATTACTACTTAATTTAGAGTGCAGATTGTAGGCTGCTGTCATTTTTTAAAGCCAATTTTCATCCAAGCCTGCAGAAAATCTTGATTAACTTTTTCTTCAAATAATACTTGATTATGACTACTATTTTAATCTTTATACCATTTTAGAGAGAAATCATCTAGACAGCACTCTTAGCTTTATGCTGACAGCTAAACTCTAATCTATCTCAGTAAGAAGGCTGGCGAATGATGATTTTCTTACAGCTTTAAAGTATATGTTAAGGAAAGTGATGGATATATTTCTTGCTGATGGGGAAAACAATTGCTCTCCCTAAAATGGGGTTAGGTAGGGATAAAAGGAAATTCTGACAATTGGCTAGACTCATGAATGTAGCCATCTCAGTGCCTGATATGTGGGGGTTAGTTTCTGCCTCTTCTGCTTTATCAGAAATTCTGTGGTTAAGCCACATATTATTTTTTTCTCTCCTTCTCTGTTATGCTCCCTTGCTTTTACTTGCTGTTTCTCTCATTTTAAAAAAGAGGCTGATAGGAGGTTGTTGAAGGACTAGCAGACAATCTCCCTGCTTCTCCTGCCACCCCTTCCTGCCCTGGTACTGTAAGTCATCCACTCTGCTGTTCTTATTCCTACTGCAGAAAAGCAATAAAAAATGCAGAACCAAAAGCAAAACAACACAGGAAGGATTGCATCATTCCAGATTAATGTAATAGCAGTAAAAGAATAGCAGCCATAATAGCTAAATGTAGTATAGGCAAAATAAATATATAACACAATATAAAACATTAGCAGTAAAGCAATATAATATAGATTTCCTAATATAAATACAACCAAAATGTAAATTTATATTGAATATGGATAAAGCTCTTTTGACTTTACAAAGATTTTGCTAAAAGCAGTATTGTAAGGTCTTTTAACCTTCAAATAGTGAGATGCCAGACATAATTCAAGAAGGAATCTCTTTTAGAAGATAAAATCTAGAAAAATCCCTAAGATGTGACATAGTAATTTAATATGAGGAAAAACCAATCAACCTTGATTGCACGATGAAGCTGAGTGTATAACATAAATTATACTAGTTATTCAGTAAGCAGGATGTAGGATATATGGCCTGTCAGTTAACACCATTCATTTCACCTGATTACATTCCCAGACTCAGCCAGTATAGAGATTGGCAAAATAATAATTAAGTATTAAGACTGAATTGAGAATTCTATGGCTATACAAACTATATCATTATGGATCTGAACCAGAAGGTGGAGAGCAGAACCATTAAGGTCTATCAACACAGTAAACAATGAATGAATTCTACAAATATTTAAAGTGCATTTCTAATCAATAAGAATTGCTCACAATCACTAACAGTCATGCATGTAAAAATAAAAATTACAAATAAAAATAAATATATGATTGAACTAATCTTGTTCTGTTTAGACCCAGTAACAAAGTAGCAAGATGCATTATAAATAAAATAGTGGTTGAAAACAATTATGCAATATCATAAGCCTCTAAAATAATAAAATAATGTACACAGCATCCCCTTTTGAATTAGCCTGGCCTAAGAGAATATTTCTGGTCCTATGTTATGAAAGATCTTCTTTCTCCAAGGCTGAAGACATACTTAAATTTGGCTCTCCCCACTTATTATTATACCTTACTGTTCCTCGTTTCCTTCTTCCCTGGAACAAATTCTCTCTGCTCTATCACCTCTAACCACAAGTAAGGCAGATGAGTATTTGTTTAATCGAACTGTGAGACAGGTTGACTGAAGAGATTTCAGCTCTTTTGTTTCCTTTTGCATCTTCTACTCCCATTTCATTTTCACACCTAAGATCTAGAACATCACCTGTTTAGTTTTCCATATTTCCTCTTTCTACCTTGGGTTAAGGGTAATTACAATTAGTTACTTACTTATGGTACCATGTACAATACTAACAAATTTATTATTGTATAAGTGCTCATAGATCAGAGTCCACTTCATCAAATGTATGTAATAAGGACTGACAAATACATTCTGTCATTTAATCACCAAATATTGATTTCATTTGGATTTCTCTTCTGTTCATATTCTTTCCATTTTATTAATTGAGCAAAATCAACTATTAACACTTCTATGTCTGAAAGCATTAATTTACAGCATTTTTACATAACTACCTAACACTTTTGCACAGTACTGTATATTAAATAGAGTCAATGTATATTTTGTAATCAGATGATTTTATTCTTGTTTAATCAGTGAGAAATGGTGTTCCTTCTATTTAATTGTTAAAGATATTTAAGAAGGATTTTATACAATGCAGCTTCTCAAACAGCATAATATATTACAAGCTACATAGCAACTTCCTAGAATACAATATTAGTTTGCATTTTCTTATTTGCTGAAATGGATCTCAGTAATACATACCAAGCTGCACCATTGATCCAGGACCACATCCTAGATGAGATGAGTTTTATTAGAGGCCAACCTAATATTATGCATATCCAGGACTGCCTAAGGTTTGATAACCAGTAAGTGGCAATGGGGGAGGGGGGACTGGAGTGCAGAACAGATGCAACACCTCATTCCTACACTCTACTATTACTATTTAGAGCCAACCAAGTTTTATTCACTGACTTCATTCACACATCACTCTGTGCTAAACCTAAAGAATATACATTAGAATTTAGGTTGAGATACATGCAGAAGTCAATTATATTAAAACTTAGTTTTATTATTATTATTATTATTATTATTATTATTATTATTAATGAAGTAAACAAAAGAAATGAACTCAGTTATAAAAATTACATACTTACAGGTCCCATAATAGTTGCTTGCCAATGAAACACTGAAAAACACAAAATATTATTTATCTTACTAAGTATTTAATATTTAACTTTATATTATAAGTATGTAAACTATTTTGCCATCAACTATAAAGATCTTACAATCATCTCCAACAGGTCCAGCTGAACAATGTGCAGGTGGATCACGCTGCAGATCACTTAGCTCCTGTAAGAAACATAAAAACATTTGGAAGGTTATAAGCAAACTCAAGATTAATTATCCAAATCTGGATCCAATTTATTGATTTGATTAAGCATATGCAAAATTTACAATGAAAAAGAATCAAAATAAATTTTAGTCAAAATAAAATTCAATGAATGCACAATGGAACTAAGATAATTAGTATTGAGCACTACTGCGAGATAAGTGATCTCTACCCATTTAAGGCATATGTTATACATTTATCATTAATACAATCAGCGACTCCCATGTTATTTCAATTCGAAAGTTGTTAGCCTGTGTGGAAAGACATAAATGCAGACTTCCAACAGAGATTAAATAGAGTTAAGGCAAAAGTTGTGCATGATTTAATCTGAGTAGAACTCTGCAATGAATTAAGTCAAAACCCTGCATGGGTCAAGGAAAGAGCCAGTGATAATTCATATCACCATGTTTTGAAGTTATTGTTTTATTGACTATTGCACAATTTCACTAACAAGTATCAAAGAGCTAAAGGTAAGATTCTCAGGCATACAAAATGTATAGGAAGATCCAGTAAGTCTACAAACTTTAATTCTAACAGAGCATACAAATATTAATGTATGTTGTACTTCATTTATTTTTTTAAAGTTTATATTGCAACAGAAATAAACTTCCATATACTATACTAATAAAGTATATTAAAAAGTATTAACATAATAAAGCCCTAACATAATAAAGTCATAATTGCATCAGCTCTCCAACTGCCTGAAAAACCAGGCTTCCAGAGGTGCCAAATAATTGGGCCAAAGGGGTTTGTGAAAGAATTTTGTAATCAATTTACTATTCAATTTTTCATGCCCATCTGCTTCATTTTTGAAAGCAAAGGAGCTCAGTTTATATGGTAGCTACAGATATGGTTTGCATATATTTTAAATAAACACAGTTATTCAGCTCAGAATTATGGAGATGTTGTCAGAAAAGCTACAGCTCCAAATGAGCTGATATTGGTGAAGGATGCAAAAATCAATGAATTAATCATCAGAGCTTCCCAAGTTATATTCATAACAGAAGGTAAAGAATCACCTGCTAAATGAAAATGGCAAAATGCTAACAGGTAACACAGAAAAAGCAGAACCTATTCTTGTAGATGTTCCATTTGGCAAGCGTAAAGAGCAGGACGAAGGGGCAGGATGAAATGTAGTCATGGAATACCTGCTCAGTTGCAGTGAGATGAAATCTCCAGAATCAGATAAACTTAGATTTTACGATATGAAGGAATATGCTGATTATCAGGCATGACATAATGTCTTTGACAACTCTTGGAGAAACAATGAAATTCCAGAAAACTGGAGGAGAACAAATATTGTCTTTATCTTCAAGAAGAGAGAAAAAGGTACTTGGGAAGATCCCAGACCATATTGTAAAAGGGATGATCTAAACAATCTTAAAAATAAAACTGTGATTACCAGTAGTTATCATGGATTGAGTAGAATTGGGGAATGCTATAGACAGAATAGACCTTAATTTAACTGAAGTATTTGACAAAGAACCCAAACTATCCTGTTTAGCAAGATTACCAGTTAAAGTAAGACAATGAATACTGCACATAGCTGGTCCAAGAAATGTATCTGAAGCCTGCTCAATAATTCTTCTACCTGAGTGTGATATCAAGTGGAGTGATGAAATGAAATCAGTCCTGAATCTGGTACTCTTCAGTATTTTTTTTTCATGACTCTGATGTGAAGGAAATGCTTCTCAAATTTTCAGGCATAAAATTGGGTAGGTTAATACTGTAGAAAACAGAAATAAAATTCAATATTATCTTGGTAAGTAAGAAAAATAGATTTCTCTAAGTAATCTACCATCTCTCAAGTATTATGTGCAATTCTCAGCATTAAGTAGCAATAATGATTTAGAGAAACTAGAACAGGTGGGGGGGAAGGGGATACAGGGTGATCTAGAAACTAAGTCCCATGACTAAATATCTGGGAATATTTAGCCAGAAAAAAGAAACTTGAGAGAATATATGACTAAACTCTACATAAATACCTAAAATACCTACAAAGATGTCACAGAAATGGCTGGGACTTGATCTGATCTCAGGGAGCTCTAAGGTAACAGGAATCAAAATAGATTTAAATTACATAAAGGCAGACCTGAACTGAATCTTAGAAACAAATTTCTAACAGTAACGATAGCTTGACTGTGAATCCAGTTACTGAGAGAAGGCAATTTATTGGATGTGTTCAATTAGAAGTTAGACAACTATCTGTCAAGGATGTTTTAATCTGGATACCTGCATGAAACATGGGGTTAGATTTGATGCCCAAATAGTTGGGATATGTGTTGAAATGTATACAGTGTCACAGAAGCAATTTCCTTGAACAGGAATTAATACCTAGCAAAACATATATTATTATTAAATCCAGCTCCAGGACAATCATGAGTTTGATCTATATATTTCAGTTCTGGCCCTCAATTCCAGATATAGTATACAGTATGCATAATGTATCTCTTTTTATAAAATAAAAATTAAATCCAATATAAAACAAAAGAAGCAATGTCTTGGGTGATATACTGTAATCTCTCTTTTTGGCACTAAAGGAAGTTTTTTTGTTTTTCAGTTCAAACTTTATCAATCAACTTGTCTCTTTTAATACATTGTTTATATGTATTGTAAATTTAAGTGGAAATGTTTTAATCTATTGTCTTATTCAACTTGATACAAACTAATTCTAACCACCAGAATTAGTGAAGATAGTGAACTGGAATATTAAAGAATACATGCCCTTAAGTATAAACCTGTGTGAAGCAAAAAGGCAGAGAAGTCAGAAGTTAAAAAATTATACTCAGAACAGTAATACATTAAAGCCAAATGTTAACACTTTCAAATCCTATTGACACTGGAGAATCTCACAGGAACTAATAGATTTCATATCTTCATCACACCCATCTTTTCTGGAAGCTCACCCATAATTGGGTGGGTGGGGGTGACGTTGCATTGGGAAACGTGATTGATGTTATTATTTCAAGAGAATAATCTAACTGAATTCCATAGTCAGAATAGTATTAATTTTTGATTTGATCATAAATACTTTACTAAATTCCTAGCTTCATTATCAAGAGGCTATTCATACTTAATCAACTAATCAGCGTAGAAGAAAAAATATTTTCAAGGTATTTCCATAATGGCTTACATTATATCCTATGCATAGTTATCCATGAAACCATTTTGTGAAATGAAATCACCTTGAGTTAAAGATGCTTATGATTATAATTTTAGAAGTTTAAATATCTTTGTTTTATTTAAAATAATACTTAAATATAACAATACTATAAATCATTTTGCAGTAGACTAATTTAATTATTTATAGCTCAGATGTAAAAAAAAGCTGAGATTAATTAATATGCAAAAATATTACTGAAGCAAAACTAGTATTATAATCATAATATTAAGGACTAATAGCAGTTCTTAAACACAATAAGTACTAAATACAATATAGTCACGAATCTTACATAGCCATCCTACTACACATTTTTGAAAAAGAAAGCATCAACTTCAGAAGAAAAAAAATCTTTGGAATTTTTTTCTTTGGTCTTCTTAGAATTTTCCATCTGTTTCTTGGGGAAACTGAGGTGTCTAAAATGTTTTCCATTTTTTTCTTCGTGGGGCACTCCATCTCTACAGGGTGGCTATTTACAAACATGATGGTAGTTGGATTTCTCACATTGTATTAATGTAAAACCAGTGGTGGGTTGCAACCAGTTCATCCTGGATTGGGCGAATCGGTAGTGGCGGGAGGCTCCCCCCACCTGCCCGAACATCTCTGTGCATGCGCAGAAGCGTCATGTGTGCACGCCCATGAGCAAACCATTAGCGACAGGATTTGAAACCCACTACTGTGTAAAACGTAGTTTGGAATAGCTAGGTGTAATAACCTAGCTATTATGGTTTGTGAATCATGGTTTATGGCTTAATATTAGTATGATTACTAGGCATGATTATTCAACAAGCCACAATTTAAACTAGCCACAAACACAGTAGTGCATCTGATTTTTAACCGACCTTCCATTTCGTCACATTAAAATTGTTCTAACCAATCAGTATTCATCAACATTCATTTAAATATTAGTCTTTATATTAAAATGAATAGTCATTTCCAAGTACAGGGCTTTTTAAATCCAAGAGCTCCGGTTTCAGGGAGAAGAGAAAATAACTTATTTATGCAAAGTGTTGATACTACCAGTCCAAAGGAGAATCTACAAGTGTCCAATTTCCAAGTGTCATGAAAGCTGAATACAGCATAAGGCATATAACAAAGCTACTGAACTGCATGCAGGCAGTGGGAAACTTGTTGATCTCTTTACAATTTTCAATTCCAGATTGAATAAAAGATCTTTAAAATGCTAACCAGCCTAAAATCTTCCTAGAAATCTACTTCACTGAAAGACAGAGATACCCTTAATTAAACAGAAAATTGTATGTGTTAATGGTCCCTGTCTATGTAAGAAATTAAAATGCTGATGCTAAAATCATTGGGACTACTTGTCTGCTTTTAGGTTTGCCTTGTTACTTTGCTTCTGACATTATTGTCTTTAAGAATTGTTGGTTTTATTGTGATTTTAGAACTTTCCTTTTCCTTTTGAAAATTTATTTTGGAATTTTTGCCTGAAAAGCTTATTACAGAAATAAAATAAATAAGCAATTTGTTTGTTTTCCTATCATGACCAAACAGAAATAGCAGTTAGTCCTTGATTAACAATGGTAATTGAGAGCAAAATTTCCATTGCTTACTGATGTAGTTGAAAAGCATGTCGTCACATCACTGTGCAGTTTAGTAACAGAAATCCCAGCAGCTCCCATTGCCATCATTAACAGAATCCCACTGGTCATTAGGCAAGGACCAACCTCAATCCAAGCTTTCCCAGCTTGGTCCCTCCCAGCCCCAAACTTTGGTAAACTTTTTGAATTCCTACCACCCACCCCAACCCTCCCTGAGGCCACTCTGTACTCTTAGCAATGGCGGGCACCCAGCAGAATCAGAACTGAAGAAGCCCCCTGACCTCTATTTCATGCCCCCAGCGCCACTATCGGCATCAAGGAGTGCCAGCTCAAGACCATGGCGAACCACCCCAGCATCACAGCACAAACCCTCACCAACCTGAGCTCTACGGCCTTCCTCCCACTGCTGAGAGGTGTGCCCATCCTGGCCCTACGTCAGGAAGCTGCTATCTGCACCATGCCTTTTTCCGAAGGCTGCATGTGCCACTGTCATGATGTTTTAGAAGAAACTTCTGAGGCCTCCAAAATTTCTTGAGAAGGTCCACCTTTCTCCAAATTGTGTGTATCTTTCTCATGAAGTTTCAGATGCCTAGGGTTGGTCATGGTTGGCTGATACTACTGAAAGCCCTACTTCAGCAGCACTAGCACTACCACTGCTGCCAAGGAATGCCACTGGGCAGGGTGGTCAAAAGGGCAGAGTTGGGGGGGGGGAGTGTTAGCAAGTAGAAGTAGTTGATGTAAGTGCTGATCACAGCTATGACATCAGGGACTGAGTATACAGTTGTGATCAAAATTATTCAACCCCCACTGAAATTGAGTGTTTTGGCCAGTTTGACATTGATTTTGATCATTCAGTCATCTTGCTTACATTTACATCAAAGAGGCACTTGTAGGTCAGACAAATATAACATAACATTTATAATGAAATAACCACAAATGTCGTTTCTGTGCTCACATCATTATCAGTTTTATTCAACCCCCAAGTGACATTCAATCTTAGTACTTAGTACAACATCCTTTTACAGTTATAACAGCTTTTAAACGTGAAGCATAGCTTGACACAAGTGTCTTGCAGAGATCTACGGGTATCTTCGCCCATTCTTCATGGGCAAAAGCCTCCAGTTCAGTCACATTCTTAGGCTTGCGCACTGCAACTGCTTTCTTTAAGTCCCACCAGAGGTTCTCAATCGGATTTAAGTCTGGTGACTGCGATGGCCACTCCAAAATGTTCCAGCCTTTCCTCTGCAACCATGCTCTAGTGGACTTGGAGGTATGCTTGGGATCATTGTCCTGTTGAAAGGTCCAACGTCTCCCAAGCCTCAGGTTTGTGACGGACTGCATCACATTTTTTTCCAATATCTCCTGGTACTGAAGAGAATTCATGGTACCTTGCACACGCTGAAGCTTCCCTGTACCTGCAGAAGCAAAACAGCCCGAAAGCATGATTGACCCTCCGCCATGCTTCACAGTAGGCAAGGTGTTCTTTTCTTCATAGGCCTTGTTCTTCCTCCTCCAAACATAGCGTTGATCCATGGGCCCAAACAGTTCTAATTTTGTTTCATCAGTCCACAGAACACTATCCCACAACTTTTGTGGTTTGTCCACATGACTTTTGGCATACTGCAGTCGACTCTTCTTATTCTTTGGAGACAGCAAGGGGGTGCGCCTGGGAGTTCTGGCATGGAGGCCTTCATTACGCAGTGTGCGCCTTATTGTCTGAGCTGAAACTTCAGTACCCACATCTGACAAATTTTTTCTCAGTTCCTCAGCAGTCACACGGGGACTTTTCTCCACTCTACGCTTCAGGTAGAGCACAGCAGTCGAAGTCAGCATCTTCTTTCTGCCACGACCAGGTAGCGTTTCAACAGTGCCCTTTGCTTTGAATTTGCGAATGATGCTTCCTATGGTGTCTCTTGGTATGTTTAACATCTTTGCAATCTTCTTATAGCCATTGCCCTTCCTGTGAAGAGAAATCACCTCTTCTCTTGTCTTCCTGGACCATTCTCTTGCCTTCACCATATTTGTAACCACACCAGTAAATGTCTAGAAGGAGCTGAGTATCACAGTCATTTTAAAGCTGCCTAATTGGTGCTTATTATGCTTGATTGCTGCTCGGTGACATCCACAGGTGTTTTTGATACCTGATCGAAAACACCTGAATGAACCTCTGTTCTTCAGAGTGGTAGTCTTTAAGGGGTTGAATAATTGTGTCAATGAAGAAACCACAAAAGAAACATTTACTACTGTATTACAAAAACAATTGATGTCATTTTAGTTGCATTTGGTTCTGTAAAACGTCCTTGTAGGATTTCATTCTGAATACAATTACAAATGTACACTATAGTCCCTAAACCCCTTTACAGCATTGGGGGTTGAATAAGTTTGACCACAACTGTAAGTACTATTCATTCAGCATCACTAACTTTGAATTGTTGCTGAGTGAATGGTCTTTAAAGCAAGGACACCTGTACTTTTAACCAGTCTCTGTTGGAATTACTTGTGAATTTCTGACTTGGTGGGTCAGAAATCAGGTCAGCATTAAATTACAAAAATTTAAGTGCACCACAGTCATCATTTTTAAAAGCAAGTGTATTACTAACACAATAGAACTAGTGAAAAGTTCTCAAATGTAACTGCCACATTGGACCCAGCATTAGAGGTCTGATATACAATAAGGTTTTTTTTCTTTCTAAGGTAGTAACCAAAAGCAATTTGAATGTTTAAAACTAAACTGATGTAATTATCAGCTGGGAACAAAGGGAAGGAATCTTGAAAAAAAAGGACACTGCTTCTGGAATGACATGTTATTTTAGGCCACATATTATTTCAACATTTTTATAATTCCTTGTTGCGAAGCCATAAAATTAATTTTTAATTATTTATTTCATTGGAAAACACATTTGTGAGTTGTTTCAGGAGTTCCTATTGGTATTAGAAATTTTTATTGATAAAACTATTACCAAGACTGTTCCCTCCTGGCACAAAACCAGGAGAGTCAATTATTTATTTAAATTCTAATAGTCACCCATCAAACTTACATAACTCTGGACAATTTACGAATTCACATATTGCATGAACCAGTCTATTAAACTGAGTTCTCGCCATATGCTAACCCACAGAAGGTAGCTTCCATATTATGAACTTATATTATTTAATAATACTTAGTTGGTGAATGACAAGCAAAAAAACAACAGATAAATATATAAATATAATAATATATTAAAATTAGCAAAACAAAGCATAAAATATAACATTTACTTCTCAGTACAAAACCAAAACAACAGGTAGTTTTATGGAAGATAGAGTTATATCTTAATGGAAAAGAAAAAAAAAACACCCATAAATTTGAATGAAAGCTGTTGATAGCCCCTTTCAATAATGTTCCTTTTTCCACCTGACCGCCAGATTTTATTATACCCCATACTATTATCAACACCTGAAGTAAAACAGCAAAGCCCACTGAAATCAATAGGATAGTCAACTAAGTACAAGATGAGATTGCACTGAACAACTTTGTTATCTGGGTATTTCTGGAACTATTACTTTCCAGGCTGAAGGTTTGAAACAGAATATCAGAAAAGGGTTGTCCAGACAAAGCTATGGATGCTGAATGGTGTCAAAAGTTGCTGGGCTGAATAGACCATAGGAAGCTCTGCCATGATAAAAATGGGCTGCAATCTCCATATGGGGTTCAAGAATGGAGTTTGGTTTATTGGGATGTCCAAGCCCTGTTGCAGTTTCCTAGATATAGCAGATTGTCTGGATCCTTTTGGCCAGCATTCATGCCTCAAGATGGAACAGAAGTTACATCACTTATTCTAGTCAATACTATTGACCAGAGCATCTTTTTGGGCCACCTATGTGGACTGGCAGTAGGGGCACTATTCCTTCCTAAGTGGGTCATTCAAGTTGGCAGCAGGGCTCACCTGAAGCTTGACTTCACCTTTGCTTTTTAACAGATATCTATATGAAGTTGCTGGGAGAGGAAACTTGCTGCCTGTGATTATATATTATCAATATGCTGATGATATTCTACTGTAAATCTTGTTTTCATACCTAGCTGGAGATGCAGCAGAGTCCCGATCCAAGCTGCAGGACACTGCATGAGGAGAAACTGACTGAAGCAAGATGGACATGTTTATTCATCTAAAGAACCAGGTTGGAATCAGCTGTTATACTGACTCCGGAAGGGATTGAAGTCTTGAAGTCTCCATTAAGAGATGATCTGTAAGTCAAACTTCTTAGTCTGACAGCTGTTGTTGGATCTTCAGTTAAAGCCACTGCCAGAGATGTCTTCAGCCAGTTTCAGATGAGGCCCCAGAGGGGGCTCTACATGCCTTTAGTGACAGCAACTTATGTCCTTATCACCTTTAGAGTGAGTTGCTGTAACACATTTTACATGAACTGCCCTTGTGGAAAATGCAGCAGCCCATCTACTGAGAAATGGAAGATTTTAAACCCACATAGTTCCAATTGTGCAAGTACTGCAAATGTTTCTATGTTTCAAAGTGCTCCTATTCAAAGTGCTGGTTTTGGGCTAGAAAGCTCTTTATGACTTGACTGTCAGGTATTGCCAGGACTGTCTTGTTAAAGTTCAACTTGCCCTTCTTGTTTGCTTAAGCTGGAAGAGGATATTATGGGTACCTTCCCTCTGAGAGGTTGATGGGAGACAGGGTTTTTGGTAATAGCCACTACACTCTGGAATAACACTATATTTCTTTCTTACTGGATATGTTAAAGAAAGAGCCATTTTGCAAAGTGTCAGATAGCAGGTTAATCTATTGAAATTGGATGTTGTCACTACAGGTGGTACAGTATTAGCTGTTATGAATTGGTTTTTCACTTTCCATTTTTACTGAGAATTGTGAATCATCTCAGGATTAATGAAGTGGAGCAGTATGTTCAAAACTGTACATAAATAAAAATGAGTTGAATTATATGTATATTTGAATAATTAAAAATTCAAACTTCAGTATCTTATTGGACAACAGTGAAAAAATGGATTGGAAGAGAGTAGTAATTAAGAAAAGTGCATACATTGGCTAGAATTATGAACTAGTATAAAAACTGTATGAATTAAAACCTCTAAATATAAAAAAATATGCAAAGAATTATCACCAATCATACACATATGCATAGCTGGTTTACAACTGAATAATCTCTTCCAACCACAATTACTCAGTAAATGTTGAGGACATAAATTATTCCAAAAAATTTACAGATACCTGCATTTGAAGCCTAGTAAATTGTGGCCTTAAAATATATATATATATATATATATATATATATATATATATATATATATA
>WNWU01000021.1:4750974-4825528 GCA_012654045.1 Ptyas mucosa | reverse complement strand
ATATATATATATATATATATATATATATATATATATATATATATATACACACACACTATGAGCCATAAGATTTTAAGTAGCTGAGTTACTTAATAGCAGAACTCAGGATATGTGTAGCCAACAACGAAGATTTCAATGTTATAAACTGTTACTTTTTCTTTTCCTGAATGTCTGATTTTGTGAGGAGAAAGTGACAAATCTCTCTGACTTAGTATAACACACATCTTCAAATTTCTATAGATAAGGTAAATAGCCAATCAAGTTATTAAAAGCGCATGAATATTCACTAAACTCAGAAATATTGTCTTTGAGATTTGCAGTACAATACAACTTGAATATATAAGCTTCTCAAATAAATGTCATTTGTTACATATATTAGATACATTTACAAGTTTAATTCCTAATTGAAATCTGAATACTGTATAAATATATTTAACAAATTTTAATTTTATAGAATATTGAAGTAGAAATATAATTCAATAAATTTATAAATATTGTTTGCAATATTTGAAACCTAATGCTGCAAATAATCCATCTTATTTGAATTCACAAAATACATATTTAAATGTATTGGTAAGTTGTATTTTTTCTTAAGCTTCCAACCTCAATATCCACTCAATGTCAATTAAATATTGAACCTGCCATGACATTTTTAAAAACCTTGGCTCTGTTTCCACTTTAAAGCACCATAGGAGGCAGTTCAGATCCAGAATTCTTGCTCTCTGGACTACCTTGAGACTATCAGAAACAGAAGTGTTTTCTGTTAAGCTTTTGAATGTTCTGCAAATGTTTGAGAAAGGGGCACTTCTTAAATAGTATTGCTGTCAGCAAAATACTCCTTCTCAAAGCAACTATAGGTATTCCTCAACATACAATCTTCATTCAATGACTGTTCAAAGTTATAATGGCACTAAATGACAGATACAACTAGTCTTTGGAGTTTATCCCAACACCTGGTGGTCACATTATTGCAATTTGAATGCTTAGTAACCCTTCACACTTACGATCATTTGCTAAACACCTCATGATCACATGATTGCTATTTGCAACCTTCCATGCCAGCATCCCTAAAAAGTCAAAGGGAAGCAGGCAGGGAAGACTGTAATTTGCTGGGGTACATCTCCCCTACTCATGCTCTCTCCCCCAACCCCTCTGCATTCACACAGGTCACTTGTGCACACTTTTCAATCCATGCTGCATCTCCAAGCCACCTCCCCAAAGTTGTACAGTGCCTCTCAGACACTGTACACATCCTCACATCATCTGTCTGACCTGCACAACACTACCCACAGACGCCCACACACCCTCCCCAATCTACACAGCACCTCCTGTGCACTCCCTTACTCTGTCCAACCCATACACTCTTCTCAACCTTCCCCAACCCATGCATCAATCATGTACACACACTGATCAATGCCACACCTCTCGCATATCGCCATGTACCCTTCCCAATCCATAGCATGCCTCTCAAGCATCCCTGTGCACTCTCCTTAATCTACCCTGATCAGCAACGCCTCTCCTACTGGCCTCTGCCTTAGCCTTTGAAATCCCAATTGTTTAAATGAAAAACTAAGATTTAAGACAGATTCAGAACATACATGTCGTATGTTCAAACCCAAAACTTAGATATGGAAAAACATGATCTTTGAACAGTCAATCAGAATAGAGCTGAAAGGGACTTTGGAGGTCTTCTTGTCCAACCCACTGCTAAAGCAGGAGAATCTATACTATTTCAGATAGTGCCAGAAAAGAAACTGGAAGTCAATGTATATCTTTCAATATCTGAGGGGGAAGATAAGCTGCAGGTAACAGATCAGGTCAAAGGATTAAACAGTTATAGTGCTGGAAGACTCACAAATAAACTGTTTCCACATCTAATACTAGATCTATTAGAAACAGTTTATGCTACTATCCGAAGTCATTTTTCTCATTTACATATATTTATATCTCTTATTGCCTATCACCAGTGTTCCCGTTCACTTGCCATCTATCAATGTAGCTGTTGTCTCTGAAACTGGTATCATGAAGATGATTTCAAAAAACTGAAATACATATAACTATCGGAGGTTGGAATTTTTTTTAGGATAGAAGAAAAAAAAACTTTGAATGGTTAACCAAAAACAGACTGTTTAGCTAGGAATTCCAATAGATCCACACCAATTTCAAATATGCTAGTTATGATAATCCTGGTATACAAAGATATCTGGCCAAACTGCAGTTACAGTTTTCTGATCATCAAGAAGACTGACATTTGACCAGTCCGTGACTTCCCTCCAAAAAAAGAAAAATACAGAAAAGAACTTCAGATATGGGTTAAATACCAATTATCAGAAGGATAATGAGGAAACTGTCTCAGATTTTAATCTCTCTCAGAAACTTCACAACTTCTCAGAAACCAGCTACATGGAGATTCTTCCAAATCAATGAGTGGAAGAAATATTAGTACATTTGCAACAACAATAATACACAATTTAATTAACATAATGTATAATATTTTTATTTACCAATCATTTAGTTGAAGTAAATTGCACGAATCAAGTGGGAGACAGATCAATTGATTCAATATAGCTGAAATTCCTAACAAATATTTTTATCTACCTTAAAGACACAACTGTTATCCAATTCTTAAATGTTATCTGCTTAGTTAACAAAATAATACCGGTACTTGTGTATTTATGGTAAGGATAACAAAAATCATAGAATATTTCTAGTTAACCACTTTATATTTTTAAAATCATATAATCATCAGATTTAAGAACATAATAAAATATACAACAGATGTAAACATGTTTAATCCTTAATATACTTATAATAGGGCTTGTTTAAAGACACTTAGGATTTCAGCCTTGCTATAACTTATAACATATCCTAAGCACTCTATTTTTAAAAAGTAATTTGATTTAAACCTTGCCTTTCTAATTAACTGACTACTCAAGGTGGCTATATAAATTATTCCCATAAAGTGAAGAATTGCAAGAATGAGGTATGGTTAGACCAGCATACTATTTCCTATGGTAGTCAATTTATCTCAAAGCTCTCCCTGTGAATTCCAGAAAGAAAAGATGATAGGGTGATTTTATGAACAGTGTTCAGAGATTCAAATCTTCACCAAAAAATATCTCCCAACAATTAAATCAATGAAACTAACTGCCCATGGGTGGAACAAAGTACAGTAATTATGGTTTTCTGCAATTTTTCTGCAAATTTGCCTACTTTTGCAAATAAAATTTCATTAAATTACACCTATTGCTTATGTCATCAGTTAATTTCCTTTTTTTGCTAAGATGTTAGGTGTTCCTCATCTTCCCTAATCTAACACCAGAAATAACAAATGACAACATCTGAATCAACCTCTCACATTTTAAAATTAACACTAATCAAGCTTAGTCTTAAAGGATGTCATTTCTTTAAAGACCCAGTTAAAAACAGAAATTTCTCAAGAATTGATACAAGTAAGTCTGCTTGAGAAATAAGGCATTCAGAAGCAAATTGTTCCAACTAATTCTGCAGTAAGACAGACTGTCGATCCTTCACCTTTAAGTGGAATACACATAATCACATCCTTTTATTCCAAACCACAATTACACTTGCCCTGCTAGGCAGAGAAAACTGCCAAGTAGGGAAAAAAAAAACCCTACCAACTGCTTGCCCATATGCACTTCCAAGAACATCACAAAAGGCTTGAAAAATAATAGCAAAGCAGGAGGCATTCTTATAACACACTTCAACCCAGCCAGGTCTGATATGTATGTTTACTAAGATGCAATAAAAGCCTGTACAGAAACAACTTTTTTTGTCTCTTACCCAGGAAAAGTGTTAGGAAAAATCTTCCATAATTAAAAATATCTGGCAGCAATAAACTGCAGGTTGTTGCTGAGTTATGGCCATAATTGAGTCAAAAATTTATGTTGTTAAATTAGACGTTTGTTAAATGAATTTTGCCCCATTTTACGCCCTTTCTTGGCTTAAGTTGTTAAGTGAATCACTGCAGTTGATAAAATTAGTAACCCGGCTGTTAAATGAATCTGGCTTCCCCATTGACTTTGCTCGTTCAGCAGGTGACAAAAGGGGATCGTGTGATCTTGGGACACAGCAACAGGGTCCTAAGTATGAGTCAGTTGACAAGCATCTGACTTTTGATCACGGGGTTGCTGGAAAGGTCGTTGTGAAGAATGGATCACAAGTCCCTTTTTCCCAATGCAGTTATAACTTTGAATAGTCACTAAGCAAACTGTTGTATGTTGAGGACTACCTGTAATTTTATGTGGGGAACAGTTGCAGCTTTTTCAAACCACCCAAGAAGGGCAAGACATTTCCTGCAGCAATGGAACATTATAAATAACCCTTGTTAACTAACAGTTCAATTTCTCCCACGAAGCATCCTGAACAATATTGCTGGGGGAAAAACCCATGGTGGGTCTGGGTGCTTCCAACATTTTGGCCAGGAGGGAAAATTACCCCCAGCAAAGACTCTATTAAACAAACATTTATTTCTCTTTATTAGACCAATTCCTCCTGTGTCTAATAATCACACTTGGCCAATAAAAAGAATTCTATTCCAAATCTCTTTTTCACCTGGCTCGCTTTCTATGGACAAGCTTTCTTTTTTTCTTCTTAGGGGTGGTGGGGGTGGAAAACTGCACACCGGTGCATCCTTTCCTCCCCTTACTTGACCCTTCTACTAACATCTGGAGGGTTTAATAGAAAGGGTTGCCTGTCTAAAAGAGAACGAAGCATGGGGGGGGGGGGAAAGGTTTCTATCATTTACCAAATTATCCAAATCCTCTGCGAGAACCTGCCTCCCAAAGAGGGAGGTGGGGTTTGAAAGTGGGGAGGGGGGGTTAGTAGTCATTATTTTAGATTTACCCCCCTCCCCGTCGCCCTCAAGTCCTTTCGGGTAGGCCCTGGTCCCGGTGTCCCCCCCCCCCCCCCCCCCGCCCCCCCCCCCCCCCCCCCCGCCACGCCCCCCCCCCCCCCGTCCTCTCAGGCTTAACTGCCTTCCCTCCCCCCTCCCCCTCCCCCCTCCCAAGGCCCCGAGAAGCTCAAGTTCACCCGGTTGGTTCCCAACCGACGAGAGGGGGGGAGGGCTGTTGCATGGCCCCGGCCCATTCGGGGCGCGCTCACCTTCTGTATCCGCTTCAGCGCCATGGGCAGCGGGGAATGCGGGCGGACCGTGGTGTGGGGGAAGCTGCGAGGAGGAGGAGGAGGAGGAGGAGGAGGAGAGCGTCGGCTGCTCCAGGAAGGGGGAGGGCGGGCGCTCGCGGGGCGTGTTAAGGCCGGAGCCGAGGTGCCGCTCCGCTCCCAATCGACGGATCTTTTGTTTCCGCTCCTACTCTTAGACGGCAAGCTCCGCCCACCGCCTCCTGCCGCCCCGAGATGCATTCTGGGACGCGTAGTTCCAGCTGGGCGGGCGGCCGATTCAGCGTCCTCTGTCTGGAGTTCTCTTCGTGGGTACCGCCAGTTTGACGTCACTTAGGTTGATGGTTGTTAAGATCCGAAGCGCCGGTCGTTGCCAGGATGGAGAGGATTCCGGTTTTATATGAGCTCGCTGCAGTATGGGAGCAATCTGGAGGAGGCTTTAAAAGTTCTCACTCTCCCCCACCCCCAAAGTTTTTTGGAATAGAATAGAATTCTTTATTGGCCAAGTGTGATTGACACATGGAATTCGTCTTTGGTGCATACGCTCTCGGAGTACATAAAGAAAAAATAAAATATATTCGTCAAGAATCATAAGGTACAACACTTAATGATAGTCATAGGGTACAAATAAGCAAGCGAATCATAATAGGAAACAGTCAATATAAATCGTAAGGATACCAGCAACAAGGTTAGAGTCATACAGTCATACATATTTTTTATTTTTTTACAAATGCGTGAACAGTGTGGCACCTACATTTTAAGTACAAATAAAATAATATTCATCGTATTTACTACATTTGACAAGCTTATATAGTTCTGGTAATAGTACGCCTATTTATGTTGAGTTATAATCTTTCATTATTTAGTTATTCAATATTTCAATATGTTATGTTTTTATGCCAATCACCATATTCTGTGTGTCATTCCTTTTAACACAAATAAAATGTTATTAATCATATTTGTTACATTTAGCAAGCTTATATGGCTCTAATAATACACATATTTATGTTGTTATAATCTTTATTTAGTTATTCAATATTTCAATATGTTATTTTTATGCCAATAACTATATTATTCAAGCATACTTAATAATACCATCATTCAAGTTCTGATTCCTCCTCGTTATTACTTCATCTTATTATATAAAAATGTGTATTCCATTAATCCCGCTCACTCTAGTTTCCATCCCTATTCTAATTTTTAATTATGCCACTATTATATTTAAAAATATTCCCTTTATATCCTTTTCTTTTGCTTGCTTTAAAGCTTTAATTGTTCGTTTCTTAGCTTGCCTCCCATATTCCTCTCTTGGGGAATTAAGAGTGAGACAGTTCTCACTCTTAATGTTTATTTTAAAAAGGTTGGGGTTTTTTGCAAAGTAAAAACAATAGAAGTGTAAAGGGGAAAAAAAGAACAGTGAAAAATAGGAAAGAAATGGAAGGAAAAAGAGAAAAAGAAAGAAGAAAAAAGAAAGAAGACTTTTAACATTTCTCCATTTAGGGAATCAAGGGTTTGTATTTCTGCAAATTTCAGCATTCCTTCCTGTCAACTGACATTTCTCTCTTTTGGAAGTGGGAAATGCTGTTTTGTTATAGCTGGATGACTCTCCCAACTACCCTTCAAACTTTTCAATTTATTTCTGCTACTGTGCCGGGGTCACCTGAGCTAAGAGAAAAGGCGGGGGAGGAGAGGATGAGCTTCAACTAAATTGAGTCTGTCAATCCTGTGAAGTTTTTTTTTAGTTTGCAAACTAAAGTGCCATATTAAAATTGGATGGGACTAAAATTTCTGCATTCATTTATGACACGTAGGTGAGCAAGCAGCCTCTAGCCCCAGAGCCTTATGGGGACAGTTACATTTATGACTTTGGAAAACCTTTCTGGTCATGATTAATAGGACAATAGTCCACCATTTTAAAGTGAAAAACAGATAAAAGCTAAAGATCTTTGTCTTATCATAAAGGAGATCTGGATTTGGTCTTGGAAAAAGGGAAAAATGGGGCATTATATGTACCTACAGGTAGTTATCTTCAGTCTGAAATTTATTTATTTTCATATCAAAGTGTTCTTTTATAGAATTACGTTAATAAAATCTGCAATATTCTGTAAAATTATGTCTCTCAGCAAAACCCAAATTACTGTGATGAAATAAAACTTTAAAGTTTTATTGACTGTATCCAGTCATTATGTATGGCTTTAATTAATACTTAATTCTTCTAGCCTGAAAGAAGAGAAACTATATTAATAGATCCTTTCCCTTAAATACAAATTAGTGTGCATTGCAACTACTATTTTGTAGTTTAATTTTGTAAGCAATCTGTTAAAGCACAATGGTTCTAGATTAAATTATGAGTTCTCAATTTGCCTGCTGGAATAACTGAGGAAGGCAGAAACTCTGCATGTTTAGCAAGTGCCTGATAAATGGAAAATCAACAAGCACAGTATTCCTTCCATAGAATGAGATATTATATTTTCAGAACATTAACCTGCTATGATTCCAAGTAGATCCCCGTACCAGAAAGAGGTGGCAAAGCTGGAAGATGCTGTTACAATGAGAAATGAACTTGAGCACGTTCGAATAGCCTTTTGATTATTAGAACTGCTGCCATCCCCTATACCTGCACAACTGGTATTAAAAGATCAGTTCAAATGCCTTATGCATTTTATTTGTGAGAGTTGGAGATTGCTAATTCAGTTTCTTATCAGGTTGCTTTAGTAGCATCCTAAAGAATTATGAGAAATTCAACTAGCATTCAGCAAATGTAGTTAAATGATAGCTGAAATAAATCAAATGAACCCAATATAACAAATCTGTGCTAAATCCTAGTTATCTCAAAGAGTGCGCCATTGTGAGGATACATACATGTACACAACCCTTCCTGTCCCCCTTTTACAACAAGCTGTGGGTTGATAGTACTGCTGGGTGTGATTTTGACTCAATTCTGTCCAAATCCAAGTATTAGCACAACAAACCCAGATATTAGCCCAATATGTGAATCCTTGCTGCATATTCAAGAAGGTATGACTAAAACTATTGTTTAAACCCAGCCTAGGGACTCTTTTCATTTGTGGGAGATGCTTAATCAAAGTTTATCCATACATAGCACAAAGCAATAGTACGTCCTATAATTATCTTATGTGAGTGCAGCCATTAGGGGTACTCTAGTGCAGGGGTCTCCCAACCTTGGCAACTTTAAGACTTGTGGACTTCAGCTCCCAGAATTCCTCAGCCAGCTTCTAGTGAGTCAAAGTTGATCGTCTAATTTGTTTTAAGGCGCTCTGCTAATTGTGGTTTATTCAGGGACCAAACAAACCACAGTTTAGCATCTTAGCCCGAACGTAGCCTACGAGAAGCACCATGAAACGAATCCCGTCAGCATCCTTTCCTCTTAAAGTGTGGGTGGGGTGGGAGGGGTTTCCAATTGGTTAGGGCTCAACTGGCCCTTTAAGAGCAGAGCAGCCTCCTTCGTCGCCATGTTCAGGACCTCCGCGCGCAGGCGCAGCTCGCCCTCTGGGCACAACCTCGCGTGTCCTTTGCTTGGAGAGCAGAGCGCCTGTGGAGCCGGGCGAAGACGATGGGGCACAGCTCGAACTGCTCCGTGAGGGGTAAGAGCGCGCAGGGGAAAGCGGTGTGTGGGTGTCTCTGTGTGAGGGAGGCAGTCTCTTGTGTCGTTTTATTAGGGGAGGGGACTATTTTTTTTTCTCCCCGGCGGCAACTCTGGGTCCGGTTTCCCTTTCTTCCCCAAAGGCTGCACCTCGCCCTTGACACGGGCTACACACGTGTCTTTCTCGCGCTCATTCCCACGTGCGCGGCTGCCCTCGGAAGATAAAAGCCCGGCTGCAGTCGGACCGAGCCGGAGAACGCCTGCCTGGCTCTTTCCTCTGCGACCTTCACATGATCCTCTCTCCCTCCCTGGCTTGCGCGTCTGAAGATGGTTGAATTGTTGTGTTGGGTTTTTTTTCTTCTCACGTGATACCCCCCCCCCCGACACACAGCCGGCTCCTTTACCTTCCCAGGAGTTGGGAGTCCTCGCTTTATGGCCGCCCCACTTGTTTGCAACTGAGGATGAAGCCCTCGCCCCTTTTTCCCTTGTGGCGCCCTTGCTCCAGATCTTGTTTATCCCCCATCTCCCCCCCCCGCTATTCTCTCTTGTCGAAACTTTATTTTTTAAAAAAAAAATACTCCGAGAACAAAGAAACTAGAATCATGGCATGCTTCCCTCCGAAATAATAATAGGTTTCCTCAATTAGGATGGATTTTGTTTTCAAAGTATCCTCCAATAGATCTGCGGTGCTTGAGTGACTCTCTTCCAAACCACCTTTGCCCCCCCCCATTACTCCTTTTAGCCTCCTTTAAATTTTAACAGGGTTGAGTAATATTGCCCACTGCTGTGAACTATGTGGCCCTAGAAATGGGGGGGGGGGAATCAGGTCATAAATCAATGTTTAACTAGCTACGGGTAATTTTTGACTTAGGACCACAATTGAACCCAACGTTTCAATTGTGAAGTTGTGGGTGCTCCATTACTGGAGGCTTTTAAGAAGAAACTGGACAGTCGTTTGTTTGAAATGGTATAGAGTCTCCTGCTTGAGCAAGGGGTTGGACTAGAAGACCTCCAGGGTCCCTTCCAACTGTTATTATGTTAAATACATGCCTATTGCCAAACACCTGAATTTTGATCACTTGACTAGAAGGATGCTGCAATCATAAGTAGGGGAACTAGTCATAAGTCACTTTTTTGAGTACCATTGTAACTTTGGTCACTAAATGAATGGTTGTAAGTCAAGGACAACCTGTAGTATGCTATTTTAATGGCATGTTTTGTCTTTGAGACAATCTTCAGAGCAGTTTTCTTAGAAATACTAATTGCTACAAGAGTATTCTCTATCCCAAATGTATGAGGACAGACAGTTGTGTAAAAGGGATGCTTTGCATGTGCCCTGAGGCTGGCACGCTTGCATATTTAAGTGTTCAAGGACTGCTTTCCAATTCTGCTCAGGTGGAATACCTTTCCCTAAGGCTGAGCTAGATATCTGTCAGAGAACATGAACCAAACATGCTTTGAACAACAAAGGAACGTCTTGGGCAAAAAACAAAACAAAAAAACCCACAGGTCTACCTGTGAAGGTTCAAATTAACTGATTTATTGCTAAAAGCCTATGCACAGGAATCTTCTCAACTAATGGCCAATGGTTAGATTTAGACAAGGGTAAATGGCACTCAAGGGGGTAGGGGTTGTACTTAGTTTGCTTGTGGCTCCTTAACAACTACACTGATCCCTCTTTTTATTTCTCTCTGGCTTCACCAGTCCTTCTCTTACAAAACGTGAAGCAATAAAAAATGCTCACATAAAGCAAAACAAAGCAGAAGAGAAGTTTTCATTGTGTGCTGTTAACAGTTATGAAGATTAGGGTGTCATTCTGTAAATAACTTTGGACCTGCCTAAACTTTTTTTAGATATAACTGTAATTGTCTTTGTGCAAAAAACCAAGAACAAATAAAATGTCCTTGTGATAAGGATGTGCGTGAAACAGAAAAACGTACTCCTTTATTTTAAGCTCAGGACAAAACAGTCCTACTCAGAATGTTCCACTGATGTCTGTCTTCAGCAGGAAGAAACAATTCCAGTGTTTTGAGGGGACAAAACAAATCAAAATATGTTCAGTATTCTGCTATAGCAAAATGAGATTTCTAAACAACCCTTATTTTGGGGTTTCTTTTTGTCTTTCAAGCCATACAAGTGTGAGGTAATGCTCTAGATTAAGTATTTTTTTGTAACATATTCTACAGACATATTGCTCAAAGAAATGTTTTTTTAAAAAAATATTTTAAGAATTATTAGAAATAATTAAAGTGCCTTTTGCAGCATAAGAGACATATTAACTCAGCAAAACCACCAAGAATAATCATTCTGAGTGATTTCAGTGCAGCCAAAATACTCTATGGCTATAGGGTTGAGAAAAGCTCAGATGTATATACATGCACTGATTTTTTTTTTTTGCATAGATCTAAAATCTGGCATGGTATAAAATTATTTACATACCCTAAATAAGACATCCCCTGATAATAAACCCAATCTGGCTTTTTGAGTGCATGGCAATAAGGCCAAGGGCTTATTTCAGGGTTCAAAAAATATAAGACAGTCTTATTTTCGGGGAAACACAGTAATAACTAGTACAATTGCAGTTTCATTGGCTGAGATTTCCTTTCCTATTTTGTATACCTTCATTGGTTGCCCTTTTACCATTGATCCAATCTGTTGCTATACGTTTGTTGATTGTCACTACACGGGAGCTTTATTTTTGTGAAGGCTGAAAAGGGGGGAAAAAAACCTTCAGTATTTCTGATACTTTGAATATATTTTAAGAGCCCTCAAATTTAAGCTTTTCTTGCTCTTAGTTTGGACTTAAGGTAATAAAATAGAATGGCTAAACCTAGATATAAATAACACTTCACTATGTGAAGTATTTGTGAAATAGAAAAGAATAAATCATCTTAGTTTTATGCATACCGTTAAAATGTGTATTTATATTACATGAATAAAAAGTAAAATCAATTTTATATTATGTTGTGTTTATGATATATAAGTACTTACCACTTGATAATAAGTAGAAGAAGATTGGCTGAAATAGTTTTTATTTCTTAAAAAATACCTGGGCTTTGCACCAATTGACTAAAAATATGCAGAAACAAAGAATTCCCAATGTTAGAGAACTTGTGCTACTGACTAATTTCTGCTCCAGAAGACGGACGGAAGAACAGATTGTTGTCTGTCCTTGACTGTACACCTTCCAAAAGAGGACTTAATCAATAAAGTGAAATTAGCAGGAATACTGGAGGAAAGTCATCAAAGCTAAGCTAAGACTGAACTTATTCAGACATATATCTTGAATTTCAAAGTGGATTTTTATACAGTTAGATCAACAATAAGTTAGATTCTATGGCAGGAGAAGCCAAACAGAAAAGGATTGCAAGATGTGTGGGAGTTATTAAAGAAGACATAATAAAAGCAAAATTGTTCCAATGAATTAAAACAGTACAGAAGAAGAAGGTAATATGGCTGCCTACAAAATCATATGACAATCTGGAACAGAAAAGTATAGAGATATAAAAATATATTTTTACATGTAATGGAAATAGAGACAGTATGCCAAAGAAAACTACATATAAGTAGTCCTTGTGGAAGAAAACCATGATAGTCTCTGGTGGCAAAAAATCTTGAGTCTGGTAGCACCTTTTTCAATCAATAAATGTTTTCAAAAGATACATGCTTTCATGAAGACAAAGTTTCAGAGCATTCAATCTGATATACCATTACAGACTTCAGAGTCACTATTTTGGAAAAAAAATTAACTTTAATTCCATAATTAAGCAAGAGGTAGCTGAATTCAAATATACCCAAAGGTTTCAGGCAATCTAAGAATGTTTCAACCAACACAATGAGTTTTTAACAAATTGCAATTGTTAATTGATGAGGTATTCATAACCTATCTCTCATTTAACCTGTATCTTATTTAACCTGTATCAACCCTGATCCTTCTGCTACCTCAGCCCAATTGAAATCCTATATCATTTTAACCATCCTAGAAATCTGATGAAGCCCGCTAAAATTTTTTTTTTTTTTTGAAGAGCAGGATCTCCCATTTCTGCACCAAAAGGCCTTGGAACACCCTTCTCCTTGAGATTGGGCTGGCCTCACCTTTTTAACCTTCCAGAAGGGGGTAAAAAACTGGGTCTTCCCCCAAGTGCCAGGATAGGGTAAGATTGGAGTTTGAAGACAGTGGTGTTGGTTGCATCAAAGTCGTTTGGTTGTGGCATCAGTTTTTTCTTTTATAAGTTTTGTTTTTATCACCATAATAATAGAATTCTTTATTGGCCAAGTGTGATTGGACACACAAGGAATTTGTCTCTGGTGCACAAGCTCTCAGTGTACATACATATACTTTTGAATATATTATTACAGTACTTGAATTATGTCTATGGAGATTCTCAGTCATCCAGATCATGATTGTGCCAAAAGTGCTTTTTCAAGAGGCAACTGGACTTTCTGGTTTTTCTTTGAAGATGTTTCACTTCTCATCCAAGAAGCTTCTTCGACTCTGAGCTAAAGAAGCTTCTTGGCTGAGAAGCGAAACGTCTTCAAAGAAAACCAGAAAGTCCAGTTGCCTCTTGAAAAAACATCTTTGGGAGTACTTGAATTACTTGAGCTGTAGTGGCACAGTGGTTAGAATGCAGTACTACAGGCTACGTCTGCTGTTTGCTGGCTGCCAGCAGTTCAAGTGTCACTGGCTCAAGGTTGACTCAGCCTTCCTCCCTTCCAAGGTCAGTAACATGAGGACCCAGATTGTTGGGGTCAATATACTGACTCTCTAAATCGCTTAGAGAGGGCTGTAAAGTCTAAGTGCTATTGCTATCAAATATATGTATTACTTGATATTACTTGAATATATGTATTACAACATACATATATTACTTTTATATATTTAGATTTCTACAGCTGTTATGATTGGCCCAGACTTATAAATGGCCATATAAGTCTTTTAAATAAATAAGGATGAATTGCCAGCTAAATTTTATTCTTTGTCTGTTTTTCTTAATGTTTTACTTTTCCTTCTCTTTTCTGTTGGACTGCCAAAGAAGCATTTATTCTCCTTATAAACAGCAAGAGAATTTTCAGATACTTGGGACTTCCATTCTTAAGCCTTTTTCCTTTTAAGCAGCTGCCTTATTGGATCAGATTGCCTGCCAAAGTGATTCTCTCCCCCACTTGGCTAATCAGAAGGCAATAAACACTCCCCATGCTATCTTAATGAGCAGTAGGGAAGCCGAATGATTCCCATACTGGACAGAATGAAGCATCACATTAGAGGACATTGTTTTTTCTGTTTCCCCAATCCATTGATCTGTGGATCTCAGGCCCTGGGAAAGCAATCCCCCCCTCCCCTTCTTTGCAAACTGTTTGCATGGGAAAGCACCTGGTATAGCTCTCATCTGGGAGAATACAAAGAAAAAGAAATGTCATCCTACCCAGCTCTTTCAATGTTTATCAGTAGAGCTTACCCTTGTAAAGAGGCAGTAAAAGCACCATCATTTCTTCTGTTGGCCTAGGCTTCCATCTCTAATCAGGTCTCAAGCAAAGGAAATGCATCACTTAGCTCACATGGGCAATTGAGAAGACAGAATGCCTCTTAGGATCCTGGGCGTGGGTTCTCCTGGCATCAACTCATAGCTCTCTCTATCCCAGGCTTTTAGATGGGGAATTAAGGAGGGCCATCAAGAAGATAAACATGCAGTGGACTTTGAGGCTGTTTTTATGAAGCACTTCCGGCCACAAACATTTGCTTAAATGTTTGATATCAAGATAGCCTAATCTCAGTTATTCACTGATCTGTTTTAGATCCAGGAATGGCTGAAGTGTTCTCTCTGAGCTCAGAGCCAGTAGTAAGAATTCTCAGATGCAGGCTCAGAGTGGGCCTTACCCATTGTAAAAAAACCTTTCATTTCCAAGCTTTTTGGTACACATGCCCAGGTCATTACAGTATTGAATTCTAAAATTTGATGCCTAGGAACCTCCTCAGTTCAATTTCAGAGGCAATCATTTTAAAGATGGAGAGATGCATGCAGACGTCCTATGGATGGACATAATAACATTCTTTAAACCGGAGGCTACTGGTTCACCACTCAAGCAATGGAAGCCATATCCCTGCTTATCTAATCCAGAGTGCCATAGTCCAAATAATATTTGGTCAAATACAAATATAAACAATACAAATACTATCATGCACAGACAACTGTGGTTTAAGATTTGAAATGCAAAGCCAATGTAGTCTTAGTAGTCCAAGTACAGTATATGGTTAAAGCTGCATTGAATAAATGTAACAAATAATGTACAGAACCTAAAAGAAGAAAAGAGCACTTTGAGCCATCTACCAGAACAATAGACAGGTGATTTACTAGAGCCCAGATGTGCTCACTTAATATTTTTCAGCCAGTCTGATAAGTATTAGAGTCATTTGACATTGGCCAAAGTACCAGCAAAAGCAGCACTGGAAGGCAGTGCTGGATTTGCTGGTAGCTTGCAATGTTCCTGCCTCATGTAAAGAGTAAAAAATAACATACCAAGATCCACCAGTAGAAGGCAGTGTTGCTTCTCCATCATCAGAGTCACTTGGGTGTTTTGTACAGTTGGTCCTAGCTCATAGAATTGGAAGACCTAACCTTACCACTGATTCATATTGTCTTCCAGGTGGCCATGGCAAACACTGGTGATCCAGGCCATTCAATCATCTGTTTGCCTTGGTTTAATCAGAAAAGTTCTCAGTTCTTTTCAAGATGTGCAAAGAGAATAGGAACTGGGGAGAATTCTGGATCTCAGAAGCGTAAGCTGACATATGTGATGTGACATGTTCTATATCGAAAATCTGAAACCCATAACTGGTTTTCCACAGAGGGCACCTTGGCTGAAACATCAAATGGTTCAAAGGGGTTTTGTATGCCTCTCCTTCATTCTTCTTCTGACATGCTTTCTATGTAACATGTACTTGAAGAAAGCAGAAGTTATTTTGGCAATTATCAATAGTCTGAGTCTTCAGCAGATCTTTTCTATCAGGCATGATCTTCTCTGCCTGTTTTATAAACTATATTTGCAGGGCATGTCCACTTTCCATAAGGCTTAGGGAATATGCTTGCCATCTTTTTTTTTTTTTTTGCCAGCCAGCTCTTTTGAAATGTAAGGCGAGGAACTACATGTGTAAAAGCTATCAGCTTATGCCTTTGTTTCTTTCCAGCAATCTTGGCTACAAGCCATTCTGCATAGGCACCAGGTGGATTAAACCCTATATTAAAGCCTATTGCTACAAGGGACAGCCTGTTTCTGCCCTGGCAGGTATGATGACCCACTAGAATCACAGCTACATTGGTTACAGAAAATTTATGACCAGAATATCTTTATCGCTAGCTGGAATAGTTCCCAAGAGATGGATCTATTTGCTGGAGAGCTTTAGCAATAACCTGTTGCAAGATTCATCTGCCAAAGAAAGTTTTACATAACCCAACTACGCTCATAGTGCTCCTCAAAGGACTGTGTTGCTATCCTGCATATTTTACTCCACTGGACAGTTGTACAGAAAGTAAAGGTAATTCTTCACTTATGACCGTTTAACCACCACTTGAAATTATGACAATCCTGAAAAAAGTTATTACTAATCCTTAAACTTACGATTGTTGCAGTGACCCTGCAGTCACATGATCAAAAATCAGGCACTTGACAACCAGCATGTATTTACACTGGTTGCAGCATCTCAGGGATCATGTGATCATAATTTGCAACCTTTCCAGGACTTCTAATAAGCAAAGTCAATGAGGGAAGCAGGATTCATTTAATGACTGTGGTATAAGAGTCATAAAATTGGGCACAACTCATCTAATAACTGCATCGCTTAGCAATAGCAATTCTACAACTAGTAAAATTAAACACTGGACTTCACTATGAAGTACCTTTTTCTACTATAGAAAGACAGTGTCCAGGCCCATACTCCTTAGTTGAAGACAGGGTTTTCACTAAACATTTGTATTTACATCTCTTTTTCTTCTTTATGGAGCTTTTTCAGTTCTTTAACTAGGTTGGGAGGGGTGTTATTCTTTACTGCCATCGAGGAACTACAGAAGACTATTTGATCCTGTTTAAAGGGAACCACCCACCCATCTAATAAAGAAATTTCATGGTAAATCCAACAGTCCATCCCACTTCATGCTATATCAGTTAGACTCTACCTCAAGTGGTGTTTCCATTTGAATATTTAAGAATTGCTGAGAAAGGCAACAATGATATTTAAAAAATAAGTACTGTGAAAGAAGAAGAGTCCTGGTGGCGCAGTGGACTAATTCACTGTTATTAAGATCAGCTGCTTGCAATTACTGCAAGTTCAAATCCCACCAGGCTCAAGGTTGACTCAGCCTTCCATCCTTTCTAAGGTAGGTGAAATGGCCCAGATTGTGGGGGCAATAAGCTGACTTTGTATAAATATACAAAAGTATGAAGGCTATTGCTTAACGCACTGTAAGCCACCCTGAGTCTCCGGAGAAGGGAGGCATATAAATCACTTTTTTTTTGAAAAAAAAAAAGAAGACTGAATTGGGAATGTCTATTTTGGGGAAGAAAAGGATTCTTTAAATATCTGAAAAGTAACTGTGCAGAAGGTAAAACTCTCTTCTAGAGCACAAAGCAATCATAGATTTAAGCTTCTTAAGAAAGGCAGATTCTGATTAAATGTTTGAAAAAGACTTTAGCGTTCAGAAGGAAACTATTCAGTCGCTGAATAAGGTTGGATTCCAAGTAGGATTGATTGCCTAAATGACCTATTTCAATTCTCCAAATATATCACTGTACAAATGCTGCTAAGAATTTCAGTATTTTTCAATATCCAGTTCCCTATTGTATTTTTTGTGAAACAGCACAATGTTAATTACATACATAAACATATTTTACAGTTTGTATCCTAGAAAAAGTATTTTAATTTTTTGAATTGAAATTGGCACCTAAATATATATATCTATATATATTCTGTTTAATTTATTTCCAGTTTAAGAGATTTTGGGAAATTAAAGGTTTGCAAGAATTCAGAAAAATCTCAGTTGTATTTTTCATGTTACTTGATTATTTGATCTCTTGAGTATTTTTTTTTCACTTGTTGCAAGAGAGAAGAGAGAGAAATCTGAGAAGCAAAACAGATAAAAGCAACCCAAAGATGGTACAAATTGCAAACACATTATCTTTGATGGGCTGTTATCAGATGCCTCAAGATGCCTTCTAATCTGCAACAATGGAACGTGCTTTGGCAACATTTCCTATTGTTTATTTATTAGATGCATTTATGCCCAGCTCTGCAATGTGAAATCCTAGGGAAATTGGCAGAATAAATAATAAGAGCAAAGTAGTCTGTAACAGTTATTTATTAAATGTATGTGCCTTTTGTCTCATCAGAGGTTGTAGATCTGTTACAGAATTCTTTGTTCTGAAGAGGCAGATAATAGTCACTGTAAGGATCAGTGGATTTTTTGTTTTGTTTAGTACCTTTTTGACTTGTTTGTTTAAACTAGATTTATACAGCATTGATCTAAGTTAAATTAGATTTTTAAAAACATTTTAAATGTTTTGTATAAAACAATGCATAAAAATATAATTTTTAACTTTATTTTACCTGCTGATATAAAGATGAGAGATAAAGTAACAGCTCTGGCAACAAAGCAAAGACAAAAAAATCAGAAATGTTGAGGTGATGAAGAAGAATCTAAATAGAAATACAGGAGAGAGAAACAAATAGTGAATCAAAAAATGCAAACCATGTTCTTGCAAGCAAGAAGCCTTGCAAAATGGTTTTCTGGTCTGGAGTATATCTTTTATTGATTAAAACCTAATTATGAAAGCTGGCTGTAAAAGGAAACCCTTTGAGAAGTATATTAATTAAGCTCTTCAGATCATCAGTCTCTCTCTTTTTTAGAGAAAGCTAGCCAGTCCAAATGAAGATATTAGTATAATTAAAAACTGATGATAGCTGTAGTTTATCTTGATATCAATGTATTCCAAACATCAATCACATTTCATTAAACTGGCAGTAATCCATATCCTGTTGGTTTCACAAGTATGTACCTTCTTATTGGTCCTAAAATCATTGCAGTTTATGAATAAAATTTGTTTGAAACAATTCAAAATAATATATTTATGTACCTTCTAAAAATGAAAGTGACATGTGGGTTCTGAAGAGTACATTTAGTACAAAAACAATCCATGTCATTTTTATTAGAAATAAGCATATTATAGAATTTTTTACTAGTTAATAATTACTGCTTTAGATTATGATTTAGAGCAGTGATGGCTAACCTTTTTGCTGTCACTTGTCAAAAGCGGGGGGGGGTGCTTTGCTCACGTGCATGGCCACACCCATAATGCAACACCCCCCGCCCCTCTGAGCATGCACCCCCCCACATTCCCCCCGCTTTTGGCATGTGACGGCAAAAAGGTTACTGGTGGGCCCGGTAGGCCCTTTTTTCACCCTCCCCAGGCTCCAGAGGCTTTCTTGGAGCCTGGGGCGGGCGAAAATGGCCTCCCAGAACCTCCACGCAAGCCCTGTACATTATCTGGCATCCAAAACGGGCCACGTGGAGATTCATGGAAGGGGTGGCGTGGGCGGGACCAGCCGAAAATCAGCTGGCCGGCGTGCGCATGCGCATTGAAACTGAGCTAGGGCAATGGCTCGCATGCCCAGAGATATGCTCCGCATGCCACCTGTGGCACACCTGCCATAGGTTCTCCATCACGGGTTTAGAGCATGGGTGTCAAACTCACCATGTCACCGTCACGTTGATGTTTCACGACATTTTTCCCCTTTGCGGAGCTGGGGTGGGTGTGGCCGCCAGTTTGACATCCCTGATTTAGAGCAAATCTACACTCCTTGTGTCTAACCAAAAACATGGGCAAAGTTAGATACTTCTGAAAAAAGTTATGCATTGGATAGTAGTTTAAGGATTGGCAGCCTAGTTGATCTTGTTCGTCGGTAGAGTTTGGTGGGATCAGAAAACTGCAGTTAGAAATAAGAAAATTAATTCCAAAGCGAACATGTTTTAACATTGCTAATTGGGACTTACTTTCATGTTTAATAACACAGTCGATTTTTGAAGTTACAGATTTATCACAGGTAGAATTATAATACTTCGTACTTTAGATTCTGTCATTTATTGACTTCTGAATGGTATATTTGCAGCGGCCAACTTGATTTTGAGTATACAGTAAACATATATATACAATACATCTTAATGCAACACGGTTCTACATATAATCTAGTATCTTGTTCTGGTGATGGGCGGAGTGTTTTTTTGGTTTGTTTTGTTTTTTGGGTGCTTTCAAGCCATTGTTGACTCCTGGAAACCGCCTGGACCAGTCCATGCAGTTTTCTTGGCAAGAGTTCAGAAGCCATTGTCTTCTTCCTATGGCTGAAAGGATGTGGTTGACCCAAGGTCACGCAGCTGGCTTTGTGCCTAAGGCAATACTAAATCTCACAGCCTCCTGGTTTCTAGTCTAGCAATCCTGTATCCTTTGTATGTGATGCTCTTTCTAATAATAATTCCCAAAATTAAATTGGTTCTTCCCCTGAAGTGGTTGTCTAATGTATGATTCTTGAAATCATTGATGCAGTATAATTAATATATGTAACTAACATTCTACCATTAGAACAAATATTAAGATGCAGTCAGGGGTGAAATGTAAAATTTGTTACTACTGGTTCTGTGGGTGTGGCTTGGTGGGAGGGGAAATGTGACTGGGTGGACGTAGCCAACTTTTTTTTTTTTAACTTTTCAAAGCATTTTTTCTAATGCTTTTTGAAAAGCCTCTCTGCCGATCAGACAACTCAGCTGGGATCGTCAGAGACTTTTCAAAGCAATTTTTTTACCACCTCTTCGGCCAAAAGGTGGCAGAAAAAAATGCTTTGAAAAGCCTCTGACGATCCCAGCTGAGCCGCGCAATCATCAGACACTTTTTTTTTTTACTTTTAAAAGCATTTTTTCGTTGGAAGAGGTTGTAGGAAAAATGCTTTTAAAAGTAAAAAAAAAGCCGCTGATGATCGTGCAGCTCAGCTGGGCATGGGGGGGGGGGGGCGCAGGGATTTTTGCTACCGGTTCTCCGAACCACCCGCCACCATCACTGCCGGATCGGGTGATCCGGTCTGAACCGGGAGCCCTTCACCCCTGAACGCAGTCCTTTGCCACTTACTGAGGAGTAAGCCCCATTGGTTTGGCTGGAATTTAATTCTGAGTAGTCACGTACAGGACTGCATTTCATAGCTTCTGTTCTGAACAAACTTTAACAATAAGAGATAATGCATGTTCAGGGGGGAGGGCATGCAGAGAATTGGAAAGGTTTTGGAGAGAAAAGGGAAAACCTATTAAAAAACAGACGACAATCCACTAAGCATATCTAAGGAAACCAACAGAAAACACCTTGCAATTCTTGATTTTCAAGGTCAGGTTGTACCAACGAAAATTTTGACTGGTTTTCTATTTTTCTCTTGCAGTCGAATGGATTGCTGCAGTTGCTTTTGCTGCAGGAACAGCAGCTGTTGGGTATCTCGCTTACAAAAAGTTTTTTAGCAAGGGTAAAGGTTGTAACAGAATGGTGAACCTCCATATTCAGAAAGATAATCCCAAAGTAGTTCATGCATTTGATATGGAAGATTTGGGAGAGAAAGCAGTATACTGCCGATGTTGGAGATCTAAAACGGTGAGAGAAAAGCATGCTCAAATCTTTTGTAAATTTTTATTGTGAATGTATTAGTTGAATTTCCAAAGCAAAATAGTGACTGCTAGATTATAGTTGAGTTGGGGGGGGGGGAGAATAAACAGGACGTTGTTACTAGAGAATGATGTTTTCATTGATCCTTGAAGTAATGATCAAAGAGTGTTTGAAACAGAGAAATCATGATGATGTGACAAGAGAGATGTGAAGGCTCACAAAAATTGGGAGAGGGAAAAACATTCCAAAAGATTTCTGCAAGAACTCTGTAAGGAATTGGCATATCCTGTATTTATATAAATCAATGGCTAAGAGTTCCACAGAATATTAAGTAAGTTTGTTATGGTTTTAAGACTAATTCAACAAGATACACTTTTTCATGTTTGTTGGGTATGTCAGAGACTGTTTCAGAAAGACTGTCTTTCAACACAAATACAATGGATCAGGGTATATTTATTTATATGATATTGGCTTGTCCTTCTGTTGACTTTTTTTGGTTCAATAGCCATATCTTAGTTAAGCTGAGATCAGTATGGTTTAAAACAGGAGTCCCCAACCCCCGGGTGGTGACCCACTATCGGGCCTTGAACCCTTCGGAACTGGGCCGCAGAAGTGGCGGGCAAGCAGCGCATACATCTCCACTTGCATTAGCAGTGGGCGGGGGTGGGCGCCCACTTCTCACAGAAATGGAGTTGTGCACATGTGCTTGCCTGCAGCTTGTGTGGAACCATCCCCACTACCCCCGGCCGGTCTGCAAACCCGGAAAGATTGAGGAACTCTGATTTAAAGAACTGAATCTACTTTTGAGTTATATAACTAAAACTTGTGATCGATTAAGAATTGTAAATTTCTTGGACAATAGAACAACAAAAGAATTACTCTTCAATGGAAAAAATGCAGTTCTAAAACTAATTCAAATTTTTTTATGTTTATGGAATGGTAATCAATTGACAAAATCAAAAGACTAATTCTCAAGTTCAGGATTCAATTGTTTGCTTAAAAACTGTCCTGAATACTCTTATATAGAAAGGTTTTTTTTATATTAAAGCGAAGAAAATAAAGGATGAAAAAATCTTTTATTTTATCTTGTTTTTCTCACAAAACAAATTAAACATGAAATATTTTTAAAAAATATTTTAGTTTTAAATGGTTAGGAAAGTGAAAGAAATTGATCTGTGATTTGATTGCTGATAGCAATAATACTTCAAATTCAGAATATGAAATCTATTACTATTTTATGGGACAAAATACATATCCTGTATTTCCCCCTATTTTTTATGAAAGTTAGTGAATTTTGTTAATTCAAAACAAAAAGGCATGGTAGATGGAATGATTTATATGACATCTAATCATAATTGCTACTACTCTGCCTAAGCAGAAGTATCACAAAAACTATTAATACTCTTGATTAATGCATACAAATCCAAATTTTTATATTGATCTGGAAGAGATCCACTTTTATTTACAATGAAAAGAAGTGATAGGACTTTCATTCTGGTATAGCAACATTTATTTGTTACATTTATTTGCTGTCTATCTCGCTGTGAGGTACTCTAGATGGCTTACAACAATAAAAATGAATAAATGAAAAGTAGTGTAAACATAACAGTAGCAAAGTAATGAAACAATGGAATAAACAGTGAAAAAGAAAATGAGAATACAGTGATATGAGAATAAAAGATGGGTGGGTGGGGAAGCAGGGAGCAAGGTGGGGTTTGCTATCAAACTATGAAAGCTGCTAGTAGCCACCTCCAATATAGTACTCCCCATTGGATCCCCAGGCCAACCGGCAGAGCCAAGTCTTCAGGCTGTTACAATGCCAAAGTAAATATCAGTTGATGTCCCAGTGTTGTTTGGAGCAATCAGAAAGTTCTTTCACAGATCTAGAGTTAACAGTAAAAGCTGTCAGGATTTAGCCCAGACTGCTGGGGAGATGATACATCCTTTCCCTCAGTTTTGGAGGAAAAGACCAAGAAGGCAGACATTTGTCTGCAGAAAACTTTTGCCTACAGTTGGATAGGCTACATTTTCTTTTACCCTCAATTTACTTTGATGCCGACTCTTTATCTTGCTGGAGATGTACATTTGATACGTGTTTTTCTTTCAGTTTCCCTTATGTGATGGGTCTCATACAAAACATAACGATGAAACAGGCGACAACGTGGGACCTCTAATCATCAAGAGGAAAGACGTGTGAACAGCAAACAGTTGAGACACCATCAAAACGACTGTCGCGATGTTCTCTGCTCACCAGTGATTGGTGTGAAAGAAGAACTTAAATTTCACCGAAGATGTTTAGATGTGGTATACAATGCACTGCAGCACATGTAGTTCATGTTGCTTGCTTAAAACACTACAGTGTATATGTTAGAAACAATACCTGTGACTTGATTTTTTTGTCTTGTTAAATGCACATTCTCATTAAGTGTAAAAAATAAAAAACCCTTAGAAGGTGTTTGAAACAATGGAGATGATACATTAAATTATTTTCAAATACATTTTGTTCTCCTAAACTCTCCTTGCCAAGAGCCATGAGATTAAACCTATATTTTTGCCAATCTCTAACTAATCTATAGCTTTCTGACTTTTTTTAAAAAAAAAGATCTGCAGCATGCAAGGCATCAAAAAGACTACAGTGAAGCTGTCATTACTAAAATGTATACATTTTAAGTATGCAGAAACATTGTCGATGGAAATCATATTGCACAACATTGGTAGGCACACATCTTACTGCCTTATGTATCTCTTCTTTTCTTACGTATCTATGGCATGGTAAAGTGTCTGGCTGGAGGTAAATGGTTGGATCTGTGCCACGGTTGTGAATTATTTTAGAGAAGGCAGATGACTGCATAAGCCCAAGAACATGTCAGAAAAGAGGAAAATGCTAGGATGCACCTGTTAATTGACACACAACATCTTTTAGGAATGTAAAAGAAAAAGCAGGAAAGGGCTTATATTTCAGATGCTATTGGAGAGGACATCACTTTATTAATGTGGAGTGAAATAGAAAAACAACCTGAATGCTTTGAATTCTGTCAAAGTTCAGAATTCCAGCCTCTGGGATATGGAAGAAGTTCAGGTGGCTTGTGCGAACATGGAAAGGTATGGAAGGTCAACTGGATTGAATATGCAGAACTTCAGATGCTGGACAGTAGAACTTTGTGAATTAAAACCTTTAGTAGGAAGACTGCAAGGGACATTCCAGTGCCACTAACTGGGATAGTGGAAGAAGAAAGCATACTTTATATACATGTGGGTAAGCTGAGAATTTTAGGTTCCAAAATTCATCCCAATAATTGGGCTCAACTTATGTGTGGATGGGCTTACTTGTGAGAATATAGTGTGTGGTAATGCTTTTTAAAAATACCCATATTTCCAATATATATTCATAGAGAAGCTCATCCATGGGTAAGCAAACCCAAGTTTTTAACCAAAATACCATGAAAAACGTGGATGGCATATTTTTCATGGCATTTTGCCTAAAAATTTGAAAGCCAACTTATCCTTGGATGGCTTATATGTATATAATATGTATTACATATATACATTATACATATACATTAATATGTATTAATATATAATATATATATATTAATGACAAGCAGAAATTGAGGGAAAGAGGAAACAGGAATATTAAGTAGTTGTACAACCTGATATTCTATTCTGGATATAGAAAAACATTTGGCTTTGCACACAATGTTTTCACTTGCATAAATTATTAGCTCATATTTCATTAGGGTTCAGTACCCAAAATAAAATCCCTCAGTTGTTTAACTACCGGTTCTGGGTGTATCTATATTAGCTCCTATCCTGATCCACCCTCTCACAATATTGACTCCTTGAGCAGTAAACCAGTATTCCAAGTCCTGCTATCTCAGCTGGCTAGTAGGAACCAGAATGCCTGGATTTTTGTCCTTAATGGTAATAATAAACCAATTCTATATTGTTTACTGACCAGTGTATTGTGCTATTTATGAAATAAGGCAGTTCTGTCCAGTTTTTTGGGGGAAGAATATTGGGAGAGAGGTGCTTTGGGGCAAGAGATAGCTGGAGTCCTAGATGAAGACCTTGGGCAAAGTGAGATATTTAGTGGTTAGAATTGCATTAGAATTTTGGTTTTGTTTTGGTTTTTTAGTTAGAGTGGCTTTTATTGGTATTTTATCTTTTTAAACTGTTCTGTGTATCCTTTTGGTGCCTTTAATAAAGTTGAATTTTGTTTAAATCCTGGGATTGACTAATTGCCCTCTATTACCCACCTCTGCCTGGCTGAGCTATTGACTCACTTTTTTTTGTATGGTTTCCCTTTCTGTATTTAGCTACCTGAGGTACCCAGGTGGTGTGGAAGGGGAAAGGGGTTGTGGTGAAGGGAAGGGGTAGCAGTACTTTCCTAGTCGCTGTTCACCCATAGGTACTGAAATATCTCAGGAGGGACAGATTCAATTCCAAGGTTGCCTTTTCTCGTTATTACAAGGGATTGGATTGCATATCAAAACATAATTAAGTTTTAAAATTGATATTCCATATGCAGTTTCTGATACCAGCTGTACCTACTGTTTTCTGAATTGCAAGTGGTATTCCTCTGTGGCACTTAGCTAAATTACACTATACAAATGAGTACTGGAGGTAGTAATGTAATTGCACTCTTTTTGCACTAGAAAGAATGGAAAATCTTAAACTACTTGCATGGTTCTAAAATATTACAATCCCTTGCAGATGATGAGGATTTTTATTAGATCACTCCGTTTGGGTAATTTGTTGCTTGTGTAATTCATCCTGGGTATGGTAGTATGCATCATATAATGGCTTGGGATACACATTATTGAGCCACAAATGACTAATTTGGTTCTGGTTTAATATGCTGTTGAAAAACTAGGGGGGTTGTGATTCATACACATACGTGCAGTTTGTAGTGTTTCAGAGCTTAGAATGTATTGTTTTGATTTTGGACTGTTCCAATTGCAGAAAGTGTTAATGATGATCTGTGCTTAATGGAAGGGTTCAGAGCTCAGAAAATTTCTGGTAAAATCAGAACAGTGACAGAATGGTTTCTGTAGGATCAGAATGTTACTTTTCAAACTTAAACTATTTTGAAACAACAAAATCCAAATACTTCGGATTTAATTTGGAAATGGAAGGTGAATCTGAATCTACTTCCAGCCTATATCATTACACAAGACTGACCTCTCCAACATTTATTGGGGTTCTCTACATTCTGAAGTCCTGCATTTGTAAGAACGTTCTGCTCCTTGCATTTGCTGTGCATGGCAAGACCTTATTTGACAATGTGGCCTTTTAATTACTTTGGCATCAAGACAGAATGGGTTGGTTTGCGATTTATTTTTTAAAACCCTAACCTCTGAAGTAAAAGAAAAAGAAAACCCTGTGTCATAAGATTTTTACAGTATTTAGGCAGTCCATGGATTTATATTAAAAATGCATGAAACAAACCAAAAGGATTGGGAGAAACTATGGGAAGCAATTGCGTGCCATTGTCTATTACATCGCACATCAAGCTGAAAGTTTGATTATTAAGAACACATGTTCCATTGCATTATATTGCCATTTTTGCTTGCTGCTCTTATGTGATTTTCTGCATTCTCTGAACCTGAAATAATTATGACTTGGTGTCTTCACTCTGACAAGTCTCAATTTCTGCATCCCCCATATCATAATTACAATTTTGGTTAAAGAGCAGACAGTTGATGGGGGTTGATGTAATAGGCCATTATGTGCCATACTTACCAATATTTTTAATCTTAGCTTGCCGCAGAAAAACTACAGCATTGTACACCAAGTGGCTATATTTCTTTGCACATGATAGAACAATCGAAAAATAAATATTTTAGTCAATCACACAGCCAATTTATAATTCAATATATTGTGTGCACCCAAGCAACTGGGACAACTGAATAAATTGCGGTCACGGTTAATTATGAAGCTTTGGCAAAACACATGGTGCTTGTACCAGGAAAACTATATAGAGGTGTGTCCATTCAATCACTAGAAATCCAGTTCCCTCTTTTATCTTTTCTTTAACCCCAGGAAAGAATGTAATGGGAAGCTCCCTCCAAGTGAGTTTAATAACCCAACAGCAAATAAAGAATGGTTTAGACTCAAGAGAGTTGTGCGAATACAGCGTGGTTTATGGCTAAAGGTGCTTTAAAAAAAAAAGACAACTCTGATCTTTTAACGCACCACAGTGAATCGAAAGATGCATGAAATATTTAGCCCCGTTGCAGAGCGGAAGCCACTTTCGGAAATAGCAACGAGGAAACGGCGTATAAAACACCTCTCTCCGCCAGTGACTAAAGGCACCGTCGCCGCCGCCACCGAACGCTTCGGATGGCTTCAACAGGAAACACATTCAGGGCATTCCGAGCCCAAAGGGCGGCTTCAATCGCTACCACCGCGCAGGCGCAAAGCGCGACGCGCACGCTCAGTTAGTGCCTCGGTAGGTAGTCTTCGCCTGGCCAAGCCGAGGAGCGCTTAGCTCCCTGAGGGAGAGAAACGAAGGCGGACGCGCCATGGAGCTGCGGGCCTGGCCGGCTCTACAAACGGACGGACGGGGCGACGGCGGGCCTTGAAGGTTGAAGCGGGAGGCGTAGCCGTCGCGGCTCTTTTAAAGGACATGGCCACCGAGACGCCTCGCCGTGTGGAGAACCGGGAGGCCGAGCGGTTAGAAGGACTTCCCGGGTCGGCGCCGGCGGGGGCAGCGGCAGCGAACGGGGAAGAGGTTGAAGCTACGGCGCGGCTCCTCGACGGCTGCGTGCCGCTTTCTCACCAAGTGGCGGGGCACATGTTTGGCAAGGATAAGGGCGGTGAGTGGCGGGCGAAGGCGGGAGGTAGAGGAGAGGCGAAAGTTCGACCTGTGTGCCTGTCGGGGGCGGGATAGCGGTCTGGGGGTCTCGGGGTTCCCCTCGCCGGCAGTGTACCTTCCTCCGGTCTGCTGCCGGGAAATCATTTTTGCAGTGGGGTGGGCAGGCAACAACGGGAATTCTCGGTTTCCCGACCGGCCACCAGCTCATCTTTCTCCTTGGGTTTCCATCCTCTCCTCTTTCACTGTTTTTGCATATGGAATAGGAATAATTACAGTAGGAATAATTAGAAAAGAATGGAATAGAAATAGGAATAATTAGAATAGGAATAATTAGAAAAGAATGGAATAGGAATAATTAGAATAGGAATAATTAGAAAAGAATGGAATAGGAATTGAATTGAATTGAATTCTTTATTGGCCAAGTGTGATTGGACACACAAGGAATTTGTCTTTGATACATATTCTCTCGGTATACATAAGGAGAATAAAATACATTAATCAAGAATAAAAAAGATACAATGCTTAGTGATAGTCAAGGTTACTAATAAGCTATCAAATTGTACTAGGAAACAAAAACGATATAAATGGAAAGATACAAGCAACATGGTTATAGTCATAAGTGGGAAGAGATAGATACTAGTAAGGAAGAGAAGAATTATTCAACCTTAGTAAATTATTTGACATTGTTATGGGAATTATGTGATGGCATTCGGGGGGGGGGGGAACTGTCCTTGTGTCCAGTTGTTTTAGTGTGCAGTGCCCTATAGTGCCTTTTTTTCCAGGGTAGAAGTTGAAACAATTTATGATGCAGGTTGCAAGGTTTCATCGGGGTTGGGGGGGGAAAGATAGAAAAAAGGACCGGGTGGATGGGGGAATAGCTGCCCTGGAGCTATTTATGGCATGTTTGCATCGCTATTTTGCAATCCTAAAACAGCTTCAGGGCAGCCTGCGTGTCCTGGACAGTCCTTTTGTGTCCTGGACAATCCTGCCAGAGCTGTGGGGATGTGTCAGACGAAAAGAGCAAGGAAGTCAACAAGGGAGTGATTTTCGTGGGTTTTGTGGTTGAGTCATCTGGTGGAGAAGAAAGAAAGAGGCTTGTCCCAAAGGTTTTTTTTCTTCAAGATTCAACTGGACTTTCTGGTTTTTCTTTGAAGTTGTTTCACTTCTCATCCAAGAAGCTTCTTCAGCTCTTGACTGGATGGTGGGTTCCCCCAGAGCTGAAGAAGCTTCTTGGATGAGAAGCGAAACATCTTCAAAGAAAAATCAGAAAGTCCAGTTGCCTCTTGAAAAAAAGCATCTTTGAGACAACTGTGAATTTCCTTGTTGAATTTCCAGTTGAAATTCCAGTTGAATTTCCTTGAGCCCCATAGCAGCTTCTCTGACACATTTTATTTTAGCTCACTTCATCAGATGCATAGTGTGGCTAAATGGATGTAGGGTTTAAGTTGGGATGAGGATGAAAAGGAAAAGAAAGAAAAGACCAGGTTGGATATGTAGATGCCAGGGGATTACAAATGCATTTAGTCCTCATTATATGACCACAATTGAGCCCGACATTTCTTTTGCTAAGTGAGACAGTTATGTGAGTTTTGGCCCATTTTACCACCTGACTTGCTATGGTTAAGTGGGTCACTTAAGTAAGTAACCTGGTTGTTTAAGTGAATATGGCTTCCCTGTTAACTTTGCTTGTCAGAAAGTCGCAAAAGGTGATCAGATGGCCCTTGGGACACTGCAACTGTCATAAATATGAACCAGTTGCTGAGCATCTGAATTTTGATCATGTAGCCATAGGGATGCTGCAATGGTTGTAAGTGTGAAAAATAGTCATAAACAATTTTTTTCTTGTAACTTTAAACAGTCACTAAACAAACTGCTGTAAATTGAGGACTACCTGTATTTATATTCTGTATTGGATTCCACTGTGGGTTCAACAATTTCCACCTCACCATCAACCTCGACAAGTATATATAGAACAGAAGTACTTGTACTTTGTATTTGATGAATGTCTCATCAAATTCTCTTGATTTCAACAACTTCCATTCCATTCCGTCAACCTCAGACTTCACCTATATGCAGACTACATCACTTCCTTGATGTCATCATAAATGCTTGTAATCTGACTTGCATGTAACATGCATCTGCATAACTAGCCTGTCTTCTTTCTTTCTGCAATCCCAGTTTAAATCCTTCAATCTAGCTACTCCGTGCATCTAATGAAGTGAGCTAACACTCAAAAGCTTTTTCCTTTTAATAACCGTTGTTAGTTAGAAAGGGTACTCACTTTTTCTGATTTTTTTAGTAGGCTAAGATGACTGGTTTTCTATTTTCAGGCAGACCTACTTTACTGAGTTTTTGCGTGAACCCAATACCAAACCCATGAAATTTATCACTTACAGTAATTGTTTTAGCAAAATTTACAAAGAAAAGTAATTGAAAAGTTAAAAGATCTGAAATTCATGTAAACCTGGCTTTCCTTCTAGCCTTTTATCAGTTTAGCATGTTATTTATAATATAGTGATAGTTTATGGTAGATATATTTTCATTTTTAATATTTATTAATAGATATAATAGACTGATATGTTTTGTTTCTCAAGAAACAGTTTAATCCCTCATATGATTTCCATACTGTGTTTGCTAGGAAGCCTTCTATGCTTGATCTAAATGGCAGGGAATTTACTTATTTCTCTGTCTCCCACAATGATATTTTTAAAATGGCTTCAAAAGTAATGCTACTAATTCTCCAGGAGAAATTATAGAATTAGTTATTTGGTTAAGAAATATATCTCTTGTAGGTTTCTACAGGAAGCAGAAAAATATAGGATAAGTAAAGTGCTTTTTTTTTTAAGGAAGGATCTGTATTCATGTGTTAACTGAACCATGTTGGTTTGTTTTTATCTGGGTGCTTTCTGTCTTACATAAATTTGACATGGGTGGGAGTGACCAAGAGGAAGAATGAAAACAGGGAGTGGGAAGAAGAAAATAATGAGCTATTAAAGAGACAGTCTTAGTTGTTGTTCACAGTCAGTGAACTTCAAAAAGATTGGAAATGTTCTCATAAAACAACAAATGAAAGAATACTTGCATGCCCATTTAGAAGAATTTTTCAAGCTGTAATTTTTGCTTTGTCCATTTTTCCTAGCCTGCTTTTTATAGACTTATAGTGTCTCAGATGGAACACTGTAAAGCAACAATTTAAAAAGAACTTTAATTAGCCAATAAATTGCCACCATTTGAAATACAAACTTTTTATTAGCTGCAGTCTCCAAACGAAATGTTCCTTGCTACTGTTTAGGTTAATCCTCATAGATTGAACTCCGTATTTTGTCCAACAGAATGTGTGTTTAAATTATCTGCCTGTAGAAAAAGTGACAGCATTTTTGTTTAAGAGTAAACATTCCTTCATGTTGACCTCAATTGCTAGGGATTTTATGATAGAAACCATATAAAAGGGTTCCACCATTGCTTTTTAGGATATGTTTTTCTTCTAGTGTAACCTACAGCTCTGTTTTTTCCTGTTGATCTCTTGCATGTTAACCTTCTTGGCTTTTTGAAATCAGCCAGGATTGTGTGGCTGTAGGTACTACTATAAATCATGAGTAATAAGTTTACATTCGGGGTGCTATGAAAGCCAGCGTATATAGTTTTCATTGTAGAATTAAACTATATTACCAGCTTGGTTTTAAAAAATTTTAAAAATTATGGCATTTGGGATTATGATGATAGGATTAAAAATGCACAGAGAATAGATTCTTAATTCTCAGATGCCAAAGTGATAGGTGGGAAACATTTCTTGGTTAGAGATGAGGCCTGATGCTCTGTATGGTTTTCCTTGCCCCATCTCAAGAACTGGCAAAAGCAGAATTATCCTAGTTCTATGATAATGTTAAACTATTATGTATAAACCTTTTAAAATAAAGTTATGAGAAAGAATAAATGTTAATATTTATACGTACTACAACAATTATAAATTGAAAAAATACCACAGGTCACTACTGCTTTGATAATATTGTTACAAAGTTCAGTTATACCTGCAAAATTTAATTTTTATTATGCTTTCTTTAATTGTAGAGTCCAAAGAGTATTTTTAATAATCATAATACATATATTAAAATAAGAGCCTTGGTTATTTTTTAACTATGGCTGTAAAAGTCAAAGAGCCAATTTCGGTTAATGATTAAGGTGTTTGGACTAGTGGTAGGAAAACCTGGATTTTAGTGCTGCCTTAGATGGAAATCAAATGAGAGGCTTTGAGACGCTCAGTCTCTCTTAGCCCTAGGAAGAAGGCAATGTAAACTGCTTTTGCAAACACTGCCAAAAATTGCATGGACTTTTCCATATAGTCACCAGGAAGCAAGACCGACTTGAAGGCACACACATGATGCAAGATCATTGTTATTTTTTTTAAAGAAGAATATGGTTTCAGTTAGGTTTATCTAGCTGCATATTATATGCAATTGTGTGGTAGGATCTGTGTAGTGAAACTGCTGACTAACCTTGAATCACTTGTGGGGAGGAAGTGGCTGAAGAGAGATTCTCCTTAAAACTTTTTTCAGTATTCATCAAGTAGCTACGTATGTGCTTTAGTCTGGTGAGATTCCTGTGTATAGGTGAGCAATAATAAAAATACCACTCTGATCAGCTCATTGTGTTGTTTCTGGTTCCTTGTGCCTGGCAAATTGTTTGCAACAAGTAGGATTTCTAATGCCTAGTGTTCACAATATCTGGGGTAGCGGAGTTCTAATCTATGAAATTTTATATGCCACAATGGCTAAGGTTAACGTTAAGATTACTACTATTTGGTTACTAAAATAAATCAAGAAAATTTATTTTTGCTGTAACAAAACATAATATGCTGTCTCTTTGACAAAATGTGATAATAGAAGAGACAGGTAGACAAGAAAGGAAAGTGGCAGTGGACTTGAGAGTTACATTACAGATGTAAGATTTATGGAAATGAAGGAATGTGCATCACACAGAAATATGTTTCTTTCTTGAAGTATGCTGATTAAATGGCCCTCACCTTGGATACAGAGACCCACATCAATTCTACCAGCATTTCAAGATTCAAATGCTGAGGCTGCCACTTAGGAAACTTCTCAGTGAGACCAAGTGTTCCAACAGAGAAACTAGGATAAAGTAGTACAATCTACAGAGCGCAGCCTATAGTAGTACTGTAGCTTGCTTTGAATCAAAGTGGCTCTAACTAACGGACCTGTTGGGCTAGGCATAGATCTAGCTCAGGGGTGTTAAACTCACGGCATCATGGCGGTGTCATGTGACATATCGGGACTTTTTCCCCCTTTGCTAAAGGGGGCATGGGCATGGCCAGCATATGGCGCATCTGGCCCACAGGCTGGGAGTTTGACAACCCTGATCTAGCTAATGTAATTCTTGTAATATAACTCCTAATGTATAGAATCTGTCCAGAATACAGTAGGCTTTAAATATAATTTTTTAGATAAAACAAGGTGCAGTTCAACATCACAGAATATTACCGTTGACACAACTCTGTATACATCTCTATAAAAGGCAGTGCTATGATTTCTCATTGATTATCCAACAAATATTAACAAACGTTAATATACATTTGTATATTATACGTTAGTATAAAGATACTATATTCAGTATGAGAAAATGAAAAACTGAGGTCATAGTTCCTGCTGTTTATAAAAGGTAAGGGGATATTCAAGCTAATCTTAACTAATTTCTGAGCTTCTCGGATCACAAAATCACAATAATAGTGGAATGTATAAAAGGTTTATAATTAGTAACTTAAGAATTTAACTTGTTTGATTTTGAGAAGTCATGACCCAGGTTACCCTAATTTAAATCATGAGATGCACAAAGACAAAGAACAAACTCAATACTTACCAATTTAAACTTTGCCTCTATTACTGAGCTCTCAAAGGCAGCCCCTTGTAGAGTGCATTACATTAGTCTGAATGGGAGGTGACCAAACCACTGTGAAATCATTGCAAATAAGGGCTTCTGATCCAGAAAATGAGTAAAATTGATACACCAGGAAAATGTGTGCAAAGACTCTCCTAGCCATGACTGCCATCAGTTCTTTGAACAAGAGTTGCAAGTCCAGGAAAAAATTCCAAATCATTCACCAACTTGGGAAGTAGACCCTCACTCAGAATGAAAGATGACATATCTGTGAAATAGGGAGGGGGTGCTCAAAAAACCCACAGCTACTCAGTCTTGCCTGGCTTGAGCTGAAGTTCTCCCTCCCCCATACCCAGTTTCCAGACCTATTCCTTTTTTTTGGGGGGGGGAAAGAACCTTAGTGACATCACTTGGTCAGTCTAGGACTGTGATGGCGAACCTATGGCACGGGTGCCATATTGGTGGGCACGCGAGTGTTGCCCTAGGTCAGCTCCAGCGCGCATGCGCGCACCAGCCAACTGATTTTCAGGCCTTCCGGTCCCACCGGAAGTCGGGAAACTGGCTGTTTCCAGCCTCCAGAAGGCCTCCGGGGGGATGGGGAAGGCTGTTTTTGCCCTCCCCAGGCTCCTAGAAAGCCTCTGGAGGCTGGGGAGGGCGAAAAACAGGCCTACCGGGCCCACTGTGCCAAAAGCAGGGGGAAGTGTTGGGGGGGGGTCACCTGCGCATGTGTGGGAGGGCGGGGCGCATTGAATTATGGATGTGGGCACACGCACCCGCGACACCCCCCACGTGACCCCTGCTTTTGGCACGCAACAGCAAAAAGGTTAGCCATCACTGGTCTAGGATAGAGTTGCATAGCTGGGTATCATCAGCATATTGATGATACTTTACACTCATGTTGATGAATAACCTCACTCTGCTGCATGTAGAAGTAGAAAGGGGCCTTAGACTCAATCTTTCTCTCTCCCTCCCTCAACACTGATGAATTGGCCTTGAAAAATGGGGAAAACCACTGCACTATTGCACCTTCTATTCCCAATCTCCTAAACAAATCCAGGTTACCACAATTGAAAGCCCTGAGAAGTTAAGGAGGGCCGGGATGATTCTACTATCTCCCACTCCCCGCTTATCAAAGATCATCCACAAGTGCAATCAAAGCTGTTTCATTGCTATACCACAAGGGTGTCAAACTCGTGTTGTCACGGCGTCATCACGTGATGTATCGGGACTTTTTCCCCCTTTGCTAAACCAGGCGTGGGCATGGCCAGTGTGTGACGCATCCGGCCTGCAGGCTGCGAGTTTAACAGCCCTGCTGTACCAGGTCTGGATTCAGCCTTGAGTCGATCCAGATAATTAATTTTTTCCAGGGCCTCTGGAACTGTAAGCCAGCCCTCTTCTCAACAACTTTCCCAAGAAGGTTGAATATAATCAACAATTTAGGCTATAAAATTGCCATATTTTTGAGATACTTACCACGTGGATTACAGTTAATTCTGTAAATTATATAAAGTTTCATCAGTAATTTGGATCTGCAGTTTGTAACTAGATCTGGTGTATGTCTCTAATCAAGTTGAAAATAATGAGAAACAATGCATCATTTTGTTTTTATGTAGCAGAATTGCATCTTGACAATATTATTGTTCACGAACTCTCAGTGAAGTGAAAGTCCAGAACTAAGGCAGTTTATTAAAGATAAGAAAGGGATTAGTTTAAAAGCATTATTTTACTCAGTATGTGACAGGTTTATTTTGGCCATGGAATGACTACTAGACTCAGGATCTTAAATGCTTCTATCATAATGTTGAGTTCTCTCTCTCCCCTTATCTTTCTTCTGAGCATTTTGGATAGTCTCAGAAAACATTTATTCACTATGCTGGAAAAACCAATTCCTATTAAAATTCACAAGTCTGTCGTCCTTGTTTTATTTATTTCAAATAAATAATTAGAAATCATTCTAAATCAGATTTCTTGGGATCTTATGTTAGAAATGCTCTTCTTCTGTGTTTAAATTTCTGTTCATTATGAGGTAAAACCGAAACTGTATCATAGTTTGAAGATCATGAGCATATCGGGCTTTTGTTTTGCTTGTCTCTCAGGCATATTGCAGCATCCAGATGGCACTGTCCTCAAACAATTGCAGCCACCTCCTCGAGGACCCAGAGAACTAGACTTCTACAATAAGGTAAAATATTTCATTTCTTAAAACAACTGGAAGCAATTAAATTTTTTTGTAGAATCAAACAACCCATGTTGTGTACTATCGGTGTAAACATGTCTTGCATTTTATTTTTGTGCTGCTTTCCGTTTTTATAAATTGTATAATGGTTCTGAAAGTTTTAACTTTTTGGCCTTTTAACTGTTGTATGTCTCCATTCCAAATGTACTTAATCACATTTTTCAATGCTGATTAGAATACCATCTAATCAGATGGTTAGGGAATTTATATGCCATCTTGGGATACTAAAGACTTATGTGTATCATTAAAAGTATTGTTGTTTTGAAACAACTTCTTGAAATTTTCTTCTATTACTTTTGTTGTTTAGAGATTATGGCATTATTTTTTTACTACTCTTCCTTCTGAGAGAACTCAGAATATAGCTCACAATAATACAAAAATCAACCATAGAACTATTAATAAAGTCAATAATTAAATCAAAATTAATTTAATATAGTAAATCATTTATCAACAGTAAAATTGTGCTTAGTCTAGTGCTTCTGTTAAGAAAGCATAGATAATCCTTCTTTATTTAGACAAGTATATGTATAGGCTTAACAGGATTTTATATTAATTACACATATAAATTATAGTTACAATTTCCGTGTGTCAGAGTTGAACCAATATGTGACATTTAAAAATCATCAAATTTAATTGTTGAAAACTATTTACAGAATCTATTTATGTATCTGTTATGTATTCCCTATACTAGAGAGTGTTTAGAATGAAAACTTACATTGTGGGAAGAAAAAAAATATTATCAATGATATGAATGATCAATCACATTTCAAAAAATTAAACATTGTCAGAAGTACTCATGGCTGTCTCATATGTTTACATAGCAGTTATTCATCAAGATAATTTAATCATGATTTTGTGGTTGGAGTGATATATAGTGTTCATATCCTTTTATAATAAAATTTTAAAAAGTATATTTAGACATTTGAATGTAAGGTAAAGGTGATACTGTGGTAGAGGGCTAGTTTAATTTAGGTTAAATAATTCACCTATTGTCCCAAAATTATAAAATCCGAGAGACTGTAAGCAACTGTCCTTGAAGTTGTTCGACCCCCTCTTCCACCCCCAAGTAATATTTAAAATATGAATACTTTCTTTTTTGGAAAAAATAATGTAAAATCCTTGCCGAGTTGGAGAAAGTACATAATGTGTCTCCCACTGGAATTACCTAGAATAACAGTAGTATGAACTTAGAAAGACCTGTAAACAGTTAAATACTGTAGACGTTCTTGAACAGCTTGCTCTGAAACATTCAGTTCCCTTTTCAAACCAGTTCATGATTCAATTCCCTTTTCAAACAAAAATTAGTCTTCAGCTGACCCATTTAGGATGATTTTCATGCAACGAAGTTTATTTTCTAGGCATGCTGATTAGAATCTGCAATTTCTTTAGTAAAACAAGTTTTGTTCAATACTTTTCAGATAGCTTTCCAAGGGCATATGGTTATTGCAATAGAATCTAATTTTTTAGGAGTTTATACAAATAAAAATGTTTAAAGATTCGACGAAACATTTTCCTCATTTTTGTCACATTTAATATTTAGTGGGTCCCCATACTTTATTTGTCCTTACCTCCAGCCAGTTGTAAGGAGCCTATAAAGCTATTTAAACTATTTTGGTTAATTATATTTCAGAAATCCCTCAGGGAATGGTTCTCAACCTGTGGTCCGCTGACCCCTTGGGCCACAATGTTGTCACGAGGGGTCCACAAAGACTTGAAGAAATGTTATGATTTAAATCTTCAGTTAACTCTTGGTGTCAAAACATATTTAAAGGGGATCTGTGGTGAAGAAAAGGTTGAGAACCATTTGCCCTAGGGAATTGGGCACTCCAAACTATAGTTTTTTTAATATAATAAAATATAAAATCTTTATTTTTGATAGGAATAGATAGGTTAGCAACTCATTGATTGTCTATAGCTGTATTGTTCATACTGGAGGTAACCCTCATTTTTACTCCTATAAATTTGTTATTTATATAAGGTAAGGTTTAAATTTCCAAAGTTGCTATCATAGCAGAGAAGTAGATAAGTTATTATCGGATCCAATGTATTTCACTAACATTTCTTTTATTTCAGGTATTTGCTGATGGATGTGAAGACTCTGTGTTCCTTGAATTACAAAAATACTTGCCAAAATATTATGGAACCTGGTCATTGCCTACTGCACCTAATGGTACTATTGCTATATTCAGTGTGCTAGGCATGAATTTGATGGAAATTTCTGTGGAGGGTTTTAATAATATAAAGAATATTATACATTAAGTCATATAGAACTTCATGAAAATAATATTTCAGAGGTACTGTACTTAATTAAGTCCATTTCCAATCACCATGATTAAAAAAAGATGCTGAAGCTTTAGAAAGAGTGCAGAGAAGAAGAATAAGGATGATAAGGGGGTCTGGACTAAATCATATGAACGGCTAAAGGAACTAGTTAAGTTTAGCTAATGAAGAGACGGCTCAGCCGAGACATGATAGTTGAAATACTTGAAAGACTCTAATAAAGAAGAGGGTGTTGATTTATTCTCCATAGAATCTGAAGGCAGGACAAGAAGAAAGGGGAGAAGCTTGTCAGAGGGAGATACAACCTGGAAATAGAGTAATTTCCTGACAGTGAAAACAATTTATCAATGGAACAGCTTGCCTCCCTGAGTTGTGGATTCTCCATTACTGGGAGATTTCAAGAAAAGATTGGACAACCATTTGACTGGGATCGTATAAGGATCCCCTTAGGCAGGGGGTTGGATTAGAAAACCTCCAAGGACCCTATGATTCTGTGAGGGGAAGATTGTGTAAATGAAATCCCAGGCTCATGAATCAGTAAGGGTTTCTGGTTTCTCACCATGATTGTAAAACCAGAAGCCCTGCCCACCTTGCTCAGAATTTCTGTTAAAAAATAATTTCTATTGTTTCTCAAATTATTTTAATCATTTTTAAATATTATATCTGCAGTGCTATTAGCTATGGTTTATGTTAAGCAAGATTTGAAATTAGTTGCAAATTTTGGTTAAGAGGAACTATGGCTAGCGATAACTATGGCTAAAACCAATAGAGAAAAGGAGTATGATTGACAGTTAACACTAACAGTTTTCATTCATGAACTGAAGAACTGTTGGGCTTTTGGCCTTCCTTTCCAAGATATTGAATTATAGCCTGGTATGATAGCTGTGGTGCATCACATTTTTTTCAGATACTGACAAAGCTGAGGTATCCTTAATTGTTTACAGATTTGTACCTGAAACTGGAAGATGTGACACACAGGTTTAAGAAACCATGCATCATGGACGTAAAGATAGGCCAGAAAAGCTATGATCCATATGCTTCAGAAGATAAGATAAAGCAACAAATCAGCAAATATCCACTAATGGAAGAGATTGGGTTTTTGGTACTTGGCATGAGGGTAAGCTGTCTCTTGGATTTTAATTAGAGATGTGAAGAAATGTATTCAATGTAAGCTCGCTCCAGATGGTTTTCTTTTTTCTTGTGAAGAGAATTAAGGATTGGTTTGGAGTTCGTATATTTTTCTTACATACATAGCAGATTGCACATAGCAGGAAGCATTTCCTGTTTTCATCATTACAGATAGTCCTCAAGTTATGACCAAACGTTTAACGACCGCAGTTATGACAGTTTCTTAAAGAGTGCTTTACAGCCTGTAAAGCACATCTAGAAAATGTGACTTTCAACATTGAAATAATAAATTTGTGACTCCACTTAGCTGATTGAAAACGTAATGTTACTTTACATTTGTAGTTCTTACACATCGGCTTATACAAGCAATCCTTGTTTAGCTACCACAATTGTGACCAGCAACTCAGTAATTAAGCAAAGTGATTGCTAAGTGAAAGCACAACTGTGCTTATGATCTTACTTTACTTCTGTTTTCCTTTGCTTTACAGACCTGCAAAGGACTATATAAAGTATAATTATCTTTTATTGAAAGTGTTGAGTACAGTTTTATATGCATCTACAGATACACGACAAGACCTTAAATATATAATTTTGTGATTGTTTTGCTGTTTATTTAAATGTATTTTGCTGTTTAATTACAAAAATGCATTTTATAAAAGCACAGAGTTTAAGCAGGAAATTTCTAGATTTTTAAGCAGGAAATTTTCTAGATGTTTTCTAGATTTAAAAAAGTGCTACTGCATATGTTATATATGTTTATATTTTTTGTTTAGTTTCTGGAAATTTGAATGTAGCAAGTATTCATATTGTTCTCTGAATCAAATTTTGTTTTGTTATGATTTTTAGTTAATTTGGATTCCCAATAAAACATAAAGCTATCAATGTTCATAGGGCAACTGATTTGAGGGAATATGTATGACAATTCTTCAATATTGTACACAAAATATTTCATTTGAGTTTATTGTTTCTTGGATTCTTCTGTAAATAAAGTAGTATGATACTTTTTCAAAAAATACTCTATTCATATGTTTTGCAAAGATCTAACTACCGTATTTTTCGGACTATAAGACGTACTAGAGCCGTGATGGCGAACCTATGGCACGGGTGCCACAGGTGGCACACGGAGCCATATCAGTTGGCACGCGAGCGTTGCCATAGCTCAGCTCCAGCGCACATGTGTGCACCAGCCAATTGATTTTTGGGCCTTTCGGTCCTACCAGAAGTTGGGAAATGGGCTGTTTCCGGCCTCCGGAGGGCCTCTGGGGGAGTGAGGAAGGCTGTTTTCACCCTCCCCAGGCTCCTAGAAAGCCTCTGGAGCCTGGGGAGGGTGAAAAATGGGCCTACCGGGCACACTGTGCCATCATGTGCTAAAAGGGGGGGCACATGCGCAGGGGTGGGGCGCATTGAATTATGGGTGTGGGCACACACATGGGCGACCTCACCGCGCTCCCCCCGCTTTTGGCACGCGACGGCAAAAAGGTTAGCCATCACTGTACTAGAGTATAAGACGCACCTTAGTTTTTGGGGAGCAAAATAAAAAAAAAGCTGATTGGGGTGGATCAGCCTCCTGGAGTACCTCCAATCAGCTGTTCCCAGAGGTGAACTTTAGCAACAGGTTTGTTGGTTGTGAGCTGTGTGCCTTGCTTTTTTCCAGCCTCTGAAACCTCCATTGGGGAAAAGGTGCATTTTATACTCCGAAAAATACGGTAGGTCTAACTCATCTAATTCTTTCAGACTTCTGTGGTCTGAAGTGAAATGTTCTAATGTAAGTATAACATTTAATTAGAATTAAAATGGAAAACAGATTTCAAGAAATTTCTCCTTTCTTTTTAAAGGTTTATCATGTACCTACTGGCAGCTATGAGACACAGAACCAGCACTACGGAAGAGGATTAACAAAGGAAACTATAAAAGATGGTAATCTTTGTATAAAAGCACTGTATTACACATATGGCTTTTTAAAAAGGAACAGCCAGGCTAGAGTTTGTGTTATGGGCTCTGAACCACATGTGCTTGGTAATTAAGAAAGTAGTTATTAATAGAAAAAAATGGAATTTAATAATGCCAAATGAGACAAAGAAGTAGCATTTTTTTTTAAATTAAAGTTGGTGTTGTTGTAAAATATAGTTGGAGACATTTTCCAGTAGTATTTGTAGAAGGGTTTATGCACAAATCTCTTACTGTGAACAATGAGTTAAAAAAACTGAGCATTAATACTGTGCTTTATGTTGAGAAAAATGTAGTATAGCACTTAAGGTGCTGGGATTGGATTGGACAGCCCTATGTTTCAGTCATCCATTAGGCATAGAAGTTACAGTTTAGCTGACTTTGGTCCCATCACTTATTCTTAGGACAAGAGTTGCAAAACATCTATATACCAAATCAGTATTGGATTAGCATGAGGCTCCAGAACCTTCAGTGAATTGGGGGGATGCTGCTCCAGAAGGCAGGTGCTGTGGCAGAGAAGGCATGCTTTTGGGATCCCACTAGATGACTTTACTTGATAGAAAGTGCCCAGAATGCTTCCATTATGCCTAATCGTGCCAATCTTTTAGCTATGTTTTGTAAAAAATATATGGACTGCCAGTATATAATGAATCCTGCAGATTGCCTGTCATTTGATGCCAGTGAGAGAAAGTTTTTGAAATCTTTAAAATTAATTGCTCTCTTGCAGTGCTGTAACCTGAAATAATTAGAACTTGCTTTAGGCCCTATTAATAGATACAGAGATTCTGCTTAAACAAAGATCACTCAGAAGAAATTACTATGTCATGTTTATTGCACTCATATTGCACTGTCTTTGAATAAAAATGTGAAGTTCTCTAAGATTATGAACTTTTGAACAATAAATGTTGAATCAAATATTCCAATCAATAGATGATAATTAGAAGTGAATTTGAAGGCTTTCTTCCTCCAACCCTGAGTTATGGAAGCAAACCATAAGCTAATTGAAAGAGATCTCTGCCAAACTCAGAAAAGGGGTTGTTGATACTTAGCAGACTGGAAAGGGCAACAAATCACTGCCAAAAATTTGGCTACCCTCAATTTCTAGTCAGATCGACAGTATATAAATTGAGAAGTACAATACCATTTATACTCTGCCAGGAATGATTGCCCAACAGAAATCATCCCAAGAACGAGGTCTACAATAATTTGCATTATAAGGAAGACATACAAAAAGAGTATTATGCATGAGAAGATCTGACGATGGAATCTTCTCCTCTCCAGAAAACATTGCTGTTCATTTCAGGTTTTCTGAAGACCCCCTGAATGCCCCAGAGGCTGCACTATAGGTGGATAAAATGAAGGGAAATCTATGTTTGGAGAAAAAACATTGAATTCCAATAAAGGTTTTCATCCTTTAGACCTCATGCTCTAGTTACCTGAAGAGTTTTGTAATGCACTTTATGAGAGGCTGTTTTCAAGTGGCTTTAAGATCACTTGGAAGCTTCAGGTTGTCCAGAACACAGCAGTGCAGGCAATGAGGGGGCATACCTTGGTATTCCTATGTGACACCTCTACTCTGTGAGCTGCACTGGTTTCCTCTCTCCTTCTGGGTATGATTCAAGGTTCTGTTTATTTCCTATAAAGTCCTACATGTCAGGGCTAGCTTACCTGAGGGACTGCCTATCTCCCATGGTTTCTATCCATCTTCTACATGTCAAGAGGTGGATCCTTTCAATAATCAGTGTCATCTATTGGGGTCCAGAAAGGTATCTTCTCTGTTGCAACACTTATCCTTTGGATTGAATTTTCCTTGAAATTTTCATGGCTTCCGCCATACTGATGTTTTATCCCAACATGCCAATAAATTAAAATAGTTCCATAAGGAGGAATGAGGACCAAGTAGTATCTTTAAAACATTGTGTGAGGTTGATGAGTTCATACAAGAAACATTTTGCAATCATTGCTGCTAAAGGAACTGCCATCGGTTGCTCAGGTTAAAACTTCACACACTTTTTCAAGCAATGAGAATGAACATTAGCTCAATATATTCAGTAAGAATATATAATAATATTTACCCCAATTTTTTTTTATCTACTAAAACTAAAACTCAGATCACCTTGCAGGACACAAAGCTATAAGGTTGTAGGTAAAGAGTTCACTAATTCCTTTGACCATTGTATAAAATTGAGTTGTAGAACCAGAAGTATACATAGTACCATATACTTGGTTAGTGTATGAACTTCTGATTATTTCAAGCTTGTCATTTCACCATAAATTTCTGCAATTAATTTTGAAAATTAAGCATGCAAGTTTAGGGCAGTAATACTTATTGCTGAACTTTGTAGTGCCAATTTAATCTTGAATTCTGTTAGATTAAGATATTTGTCTGCTAATTTGTTTGTTTGTTTGTTTTGTAGGTGTGGCTCAGTTTTTCTATAATGGATTCACCCTGAGAAAAGATGCCATAGCTGTTAGTATTCAAAAGATTAAAGAAATCTTGCACTGGTTTGAGAACCAGAAGCAGCTTAACTTTTATGCAAGTTCTTTACTATTTGTCTATGATGGTTGGTCTCCTTGTTTAAATGACGGCTGTCTGGTTGAGAAGAACAAAGTAGCTGAAGACCAAGTGCCAAGTGATAGTACAGATAACACATCGGAATGCAACAACAATATTCATATCATCAATGCCTCAGAAACAGGGGAGGTAGAGACTTCAGATGGCAAAGATTTTTCTAAAATGTATACTTTTCACAACAGGCACCAGAATCAGTTTTTGTTAAGAGACCATCTATGGAAGCGCAGTTCTTGCTTTTCACAAAAACATTTGAATGGAAATGTTATACCTCAGCTGGAAAAAGTTTTCAGCCAAATGCCCACATCTCTTCCAGGAAATGGAGAAGTTGAAGTCCGGATGATAGATTTTGCTCATGTATTCCCTAGCAATGTGCGAGATGAGGGCTACATCTATGGGCTGAAAAACTTAATTACTGTCCTTCAGAATATTTTAGATACCTAAATTTTTGCAGTGATTTTTACTGAGGGCCAAATATAATGAAAAGCAACAACATTTCTGCACTTGTGATCCTTGGTTTATATTGTTCTACATTTTCTTGTCTTTATACTTTTGGTAGAATTACCAGGTATTTTATAATGTTACTCAGGAAAATTACTCTGTAGTTAGTAAAAGAAAAAGCTAATGAAATTTAACTGGTAGTTATAGGAATTAACAGTTAACAAACAAAGCCTATCTGATATTGGATATATCTTGCATTGGTTGAAATGACTGAGTTGTTTTACATTCTTACATATTTTAATTGAAAACTTGTCATGCAGCCATAATGTTGAGCCATATCTCTCATGGAATACTAGAAAATCATTAGAGAATACTAAAATCAGAATTTAATAGACCATTTAGGATGAGGGGATATCCATTAAATCTAAATTTATATCGCTTTTGTGAATTTACATTGTTTGCATAATTACATATTTGACAAATGTCGTTATTAGTAAAATAATTTAGCAGAAAAATCCTTCATTTGACCGGAAAAAACCCTGCATTGGAGTCTGAACAAAAAGTTAGACCACTATTTCAAAAGTCCATCTAAAGGAAGTCCATTAAACTAAGAGTTTACTGTATTATTCTTGAGTATTTGATATATTTTTAAAAGTGGAGCGAATAATATTTTTAAGGAGTACATATTTAAAATCTATTCTAGTTTAACAGATTTTTTTAAATGAGAGATAATCATGTTCTGCATTATTAAACTTGGGTAAAGGTGCTAATGTTTTCATGGTCGAATATTCTTACCATGTAATATGTAATATTTCCCCTCTAAATTTATGAAATAGAAATGAGCCATAGAGAGAAAAGCTTGCGTTTTGGAGGTTCTATTAGAAAATGAATAATGAGATAGTTAATCAAAAGTAGTTTTAGTTATTGGAAAGGGGGTGCAAAGTGTACTCTAATGCCTGAAGCTACTTTTTAAATAATTTGGTATTCATTATACAGGTTTGGATTTGCAAATGGAATGATTGGATTTGCTTTGTAGAAGAAAGATTAATATTGTAAAAAGCTTTTTTGGAGGAAAGGATAACAGAATAGTGATTTTCATTTAATTCTTTCCCCTATTTCTTTCCTAAACAGTATGGAAAGTGGTGCTGGGAATTGTAGAGAAAAGGAGGAATTCGTAAAAAAATATCCTTACATTTATTTCCTTCAGTTCAATAGAACTTTGTGCTGATATGAATTCAATTTTAAACTGGTGGCTAGTAGATAGTAAATAGCAGTAGTTCAAATTTTACATATATATTTTATATTCCAAATGTGTTATATAAATCTCTATTAAGTAGTTTTGTTATAGGTTATAAAGAAAGCCTTAATAATATCAGATATTCAAAGTTAATATTAATTTAAGAGTGATCACAAGAATTTGGTCTTCTGTCAGTAATTTAAGCCATATTGTTGAAAAATAATTGCTATGTGGAATTGTCTGAATCAGTTTCCTTGATCATTGGTAGGTTATTCTGTTGTAGTTTCTCATTAACGGTTATCAATTAATTTGGCTACATATGTATACCTGGTGCAGACTGGGAATCTTTCCATTCTAGGCCAGTAAGAATATATAATTTTGCAACTTTCAGGCAATAACTTCTGTGCTTCATAATATTTGCAGTGTAATTATTCTTTCGCTAATAGTTTTAAGATTCTGGAATAGTAAGCACTCAACATCTAATTTTCAAGTTTTGTACTTGAATCATTACAATATATTTAATGTAAATATGATTTCTTTTGGAAAGTAAACTGCTTTAAATTGGAAGCTCGGGAGACTTGGTTACAGTTACCCAAGTGATCTCTCAATTTTTATCTAATGAAAAGCATATTCCAGTTTTTTTTATTGCCTACCAGTCGCAAAATAAACATTTTGCAATTTTCATATGTGACCAAATCAAAAAACTTATCTAGAATAGTTTGGTTTCCTAGACCTTACTGGCTAATTCCATCACTTCCATTTGCTGTTCTTAAGAAACCCTACAGCGTGATGTCTCTTGAATATATAAATGTAAAACTGACCTTTATATTTCATTTTCTGTCCTAATCCTACAACTTATTCCATATGTTACAACTCTGTGTATAGAGGATACAGATGGAATCTTTTGTAGTCACATTATGGAGGAGTTATCTCAGTCTTATCCATTTAATTGCTTGCTTCTAATTGAAGTGAATTTGAGAGCTTGCATGTTAAGAATCCTTAAAATAATAATTATTTTGAACTTCAGATTTAAGTCTGTAGATAGAGCAAGGAGTATTTTAGTATCTGATCTAAACTGTGTTCAAATTAAGTTACATTTTTTGGAAGGAAGATTTCTAAACCCCTTAGGAATAGATATAAACAACAACTAATGACAACTACTTTGTAGCTGTCCCAAACACCCCTGACTTTGACAAGCTTATCCTTACCACTAATGCAGAATCTTAAATATTGCTTCCAATGAGATTATGAAGATGCTCCCTTAAAATATATTATATGAAAAATTATGTACAAACTAATATAAGAATTTTAATTCTATAATTTTTTTTTATACCGAACAATTTCATCTTTGGTATTTTAGATATTTTGCTTCTTGTTGCATAGATCTATTTAAAACTACGGTGTTACGAAATGTTAAAACTATTTTACCTAACTAATTTTACAGAATTATGCAGTTGTGTATAATCATGTTTCACATGAAGAGCATATATTGAGATGGGAATTATTTTTGTTGTACAGGAAAACTGAGCTTTCTGCTTATGTTACCATCCCATAATAGATGATTACATTTTAGGAAGGGAATATTTTCTGTTAATGTGCACCTAATACAAAACTTGGTAGATTACAGTCTTGACTCCATGCATATCTGAAAGTAAATCCCCTGAAATATGCAGTAGTTATTATAATATTTAAGCCCCTGTCTGAAATGGTAGAATTAAAGTTTATATAAAAATATGTGATCTTTATCAGAGTGGAAAGGACTGGCCAAGTTTTGAGAAAAAATAAGACATCAAATACTAGTTTAGAAAGCGAAAAGGGCACAACCACTAGTCTTTCATGTAAACCATTTTCGAGTGGTTTATATTACCGTTTTAAAGGACTGCAGCTTGTATAAATAGTCATTCCTTTTTATCCAAATTATTTTTAAATTAACATTATTTGCAATAACATCCCCTATTGAGTGCCTTCTGCTTCATGTTTGGTACCATTTAAATGACATTATACAGCATCCAGGGTGACAGAATGGAATGCTTTAATTAAAAGCTTGAATATAGTAATATCCCACAATAGTTAGGGAACACTTATAATATTTTATATTTATCCTAAAACCATTTTTACTGGTAAAAGTTCTATTTCTTTGATTATGAATTGTGTTTACAAACCCACAAATAAACCGCATATTCAGGAACTAAAACTCTTCATCCTGCCAGTTGTAGGGCTCAGAGGATGTTGTGTGGGTCTCTGTTTACAGTACCAGCAGAGGCAATGACATCTGTAGCCATAGCAATTTGGGAGTGGCACATTTGACAGAAGGGAAACTGGGATGTGGAACTGACATATTTCCCCATCTTCTCTTAGCTGGATCTCCCTCATACCTGACCAGGATACTTCAAAACCAGAAACTTAATACACAATCATATGGAATCCTATGGCTTGTTGATGCTCAATTAGAATGAGTTGATTAGAATTTTTGGTAAGAGGGATTTCCATCTTTGTGAGTATGAATAGGCCTTTAGATTTATGAACATAGCTGAATATGAGCCGCCACATCATGCCTGGTGAACAGTTTGAACATAAACAAGTTTGACTTGTAGATTAAAGTAAGCAAGATTGTTTTGTAATTCACACTGAATTGAAGGCAATTTTTTTTCCTTAAAGTGGAATTCTTGCAAATCATCTTCCTTGAGAAGCTTTATATCATTCTTCCCTCCCCCCTTGTTTCTGTACTAACAGTTTTTACTGGCAAATCATTGCATTCAGTTGTAGAATGATGGGCCATTCAACTGTGAAATGTTACTCCATTGCATATCTACAAGCTACATACTGCACACTTATAATGGTGAATTACGGTTCACTGAAGAGTTTTATGCACATTTAAAACTTCCATACTATGAATAGTCATATTAATCCTGCCTCTTTTTTTTTTAACATAAATTAATTTATTTGTCCTTACTTTTGTAGGAATGGCTTCTTTGTATTTAAAATTGTTCATTATGTTAGATCTTGATATATAAGTTAGCAACAGGAAAGAAAGCAACAGTGATATTGGGAACAAATATATTTTTACACATTGTTAAAGTGGTATGCTTTCGAAACATAATACGTATTGGCACTGGATAGAAAATCCTGGTTGAACTGACATTGAATTAAAACATCCAAATATGATGATATTGCACATCTGCCATGAATAAGTGACATAAGCACTTTAATATTGTGGGAACTGTACTGGAAAATACATGGAAACATATGAAATTGCACCTATAGCTACTGTATATTAATTTTCAGTTTGTGATGGGCGGGTGAAAGGGAAAACTTTACTACTTTATAAGTGTATTGTATCTGAATGAATGTACTTAGTCTGATCTCATTGATTTCTTATTCAAGAAGCTTGGATAGTGTTGTGCATTATTCTTTAATGGGTTGTTTGTATTATAAATGATAATTTAGTTGGGGGTACTTACAGAATTGCAGAGATATGTTGGTTACTTTATAGTTTAAAAAAACCTATTATGCTATATAAAGCAATCATTTTGTAATTTATGCGATATTTAGGTAATTCTAATAGCTGTATATTTGGCTGACTATTAAAATTTCTTTAATTTATCTTGACATCTTTGTTTTATATGATACTTTTAATATGAGAAAGCATCTTCTTATCCTTTCAAGATACAAAAAAGAGAAATACTATCAAGCCTTTCATGGCTTCCTTACTAAATATCAGTATCCTTGATGATAGACTAAATCAGGTCAGATGGAATTCCTGAGAAATTTAGATGAAAGTTGAAGAGGGGTAAAGAGCATATAGCAAAAGAGTAGATAGGGAAAGGGGAAGGATGAGCAAAGATGGCTTCTCATTGTGGAGCTAAATTCCATTATGTCAAGGACTCACAACTGTTGGAAACTCAAATGTCTGACACAATTTGTTTCTATTCCAGGAAACGGGGACATTGGACATCCAATTGCCCAGAGAAAAAATACAATATTCATGCTCTATACACTCAGACCCTCAAAATCTAAGTCAACAAATTCCCAAATCATTAATATGTCAACTTGGCCTCTTGAATCTGAAACGTTAGAGGAAAACGAATATTTTTTGTTAGGAAAGTTGGGAGTCCAATTCTTCTACCAAGGAGGACACTTTTATATCTATTAATTAGTGTGGTAATTTTTTTTAAACTTTTTTTTTATTTATATGCCACCCTTCTCCGGAGACTCGGGGTGGCTTACAGTGCGTTAAGCAATAGCCTTCATACTTTTGTATATTTATACAAAGTCAGCTTATTGCCCCCACAATCTGGGTCCTCATTTCATCCACCTTAGAAAGGATGGAAGGCTGAGTCAACCTTGAGCCTGGTGGGATTTGAACTTGCAGTAATTGCAAGCAGCTGATCTTAATAAAAATGAATTAGTCCACTGCGCCACCGGGACTCTTTAGGTACCTTTATATGTGCATTAATATCCACCAGAAAGCTTTTTTTAAAAAAATAAATACTCTATTTTGTAAGCCACTTCCTGTCCTGAGCTTCCAGCCTTGGAGAGATCGACACAAGGATGGCCAGTTTCTTGATCTCTTTTAAAATTTTTAGGATAACTAATGAAATGCTTTCTTACTATTCTCTGATTACTTACTGAATTTATGAGGAAAGGATCTGTTATGTGAATTGGATGCTAACATTTTGCAATTAAGGATGACATAGATCAGCCAAGAAGCCAGCTAGAATATCTCTGATCTAGACCACTTTGTGAGCAACCACCTCTCATGATGTAGTGACTCCAGTGAAAATTGATGTCACTTCCTCAGGAAAAAAAGCAATCCTTACATTTTGTGACATAAAGCTTCTCCTGAAGCAGAGAAGAGAGTAGCACCACTGATAGCCTATTTTGCGTAAGGGATTTTAGTTCTTATACCATCACCTGTAAGCAGTGGTGGGATTCAAATAATTTAACAACTGGTTCTCTGCCCTAATGGTTGGCTGGGTGGCCATGGCCATGGTGGCCATGGCCAGGAGTGTGTAGTAGGCAGCACTCAGCCTCTTGGGAGCAAAAATGGGCCGGGGGGGGCGTATCCCCTGTGCCCCATTTTGGGCCTAGAAGGCCCCCCTACAGCCTGGGAGCAAAAATGGGCTGTGTGTGGGGGGGCTGTGCTGCATCCCCCAGTGCCCCATTTTGGGCCTAGTAGGCCTAGTAGCCCGCCCTGCACTTATCTGGAAGCTAAAATAGAGCGTGGGGGGGGAGGGCTTCTGGAAGGGGAGGGGAGGGGCCAGCCAGCAATTTAACAACCAGTTTGGCCGAAGTGGTGCAAACCAGTTGAATCCCACCACTGTCTGTAAGTACTCCTATCTCCATTCCAAAATCTGGAAGGATGGATGAACAGGGAAGATGTCCAAACTATTTTGTTTAAGAGCCCTAAAGTCCCACCTGATTCCTCTTCATTCCATTTCCCCCCATTTTAATACAAAAATTGTCTCACCTGCCTATGCCACTTACTTTACTTTTATAGATTTTTTTGCTCTGCCTTTTTCAATGAATCTGTACATCCAGGTTCCTGATATTTGTTGTTTTTAGCTCTCAGGGAAGCCATATACCTGAACATGTTGTTCACCTCAGGGATTTTTGGTACTCTTCAATATTATGTGGAATGACATTTTGAGAAACTGCGCCTAAACTAACTTTTTCTGAAGGAGGGGAAAAAAACTCAACATCCTTGCAATGGATCCTTCTGAAGATCTATGGTCATTGGTTTTGCTTTTCCATCTGAAAACTAAGGGCATAAAGTACCTAGAGAAAAATCCAAGAGGTTTCTTATTTGTACATCTGACTTGAGCCAAGGAATATAAATTGAAACCCATCCCACAGTCCTCTACATTGGAAATTTTCCTTGGGACCCTAATTAGTTTTGAAAAGCCCTTGTGGTGCAGTGGTTAAAGCACAGTATTGCAGACAAACTCTGCCCACAACCTGGAGTTCAATCCTGATGGAGCTCAAGGTTGACTAATCATTCCATCCTTCTGAAGTTGGTAAAATGAGAACCCAGATTGTTGGGGGCATTATGCAAATAATATTTCTACCATGTAAATCACCTGGAGAATGCTGTAAAGCACTAAGGGACAGTATATAAGCCTGAAATGCTAAATGCTGTGCCATTACTATTCCCATTTTTCCTTTGACAAATCCTCTTAATGCTCTAACTTGTTTCTACTCTGTATCTTTTACAATAGAATGCTGTAGCTGAACTTGCTTTTATTTCTCTACAATCATTGCTTTATACACCCCTGCTTGAGGAAGACTCTATTTTTTAAAAAATAGTCTACTCCATACCGCCACAAAGAGGGTGGATTTGGTAATGAAGGAATGAGATGGCCATATGCACCCCTTCTTAAACCTCTATCATATTAATTTATAGATTTGATCCTGGCAGGTCTTCTACACTGTTGGGGGCTGTTGCTAAAATCCTTTATTTTCTCAAAAAACGATAAAAGGTTAGGTATGTAGGTAGGTAGGTAGATAGCTGAAGCTCACAGTGTGCATATAACTGCAAGTAATAGATCATAGGTCATAAATCAATTGCAATCATAAATCATCAGTTAGAAACAACAACATAACCCAATAGGAAAAGATAGTAGGAAAGATGAGAAGATGAGAAAAGTTAAGAGAGACAGTGCTGTGGGAATTAAGTATTTAGCAAAGTGATGGCACGAGGGAAAGAACTGTATCTAGTTGTTTTGGCATGCAATGCCCTGTAGGACCATCCTGAGGGGAGGAGTTGAAACAGTTTATGTCCAGGATGTGAGGGGTCTGTAGATACTTTCTCAGCCATCTTTGTGGTTTGGGCAATATCTAGATCTTCAGTGGAAGACAGATTGGTTGCGATTATTTTTTCCCCCCTGCAGTCCTAACTATCCATTGAAGTCTGTACCTGTCCTGTTTGGTTGCTGTGCCAAACCAGACAGTTATTGACAATTATAGACCTTAAGTTTTATATTTGTGACATCATTTACATTTGTGACATGTAAAGTCCTGTTCCCAGGATGGATAGGAAAAATTGTGGCTCTGGATCGTATATACCCGTGATGGCAAACCTATGGCACGCATGCGGGAAGTGGCATGGAGAGCCATCTCTCTGGGTACACGAGCTGTCACTCATTGCTCTTCCAGGTTCTGATGCACTGGCCAGCTGGTTTTCAAACACGTGGGAGTACCGGAAACTGGAAGAGATGCTGCCCGGTGCGAATGCATGCGCCGGAAAAGATGATATTCCGGTTTCTGGTGCGCACATGCACACTGGCCAGCTGGTCTTTGTGCACCCATGCACACCGGAACCGGTGTGGCCAGGTGGCCGGAGTGCATGCGAGTGCCGGAAACCAGAAGATCATCTTCACTGCGTGCACATGTGTACCGGGTGGCTGCTCTTCCGGTTTCCGGCACGCGCCCCTATTTCAGCACTTGGTGCAAAAAAGGTTAATCAACACTGATATATACCAATGTTTCTATAAACATTCTTCAAACCAGGTTTTGAATTTAGTTTGGCCTATAGGACACAGAAAGGAAATTCTGCAAGGGTTCCTATTCAGAAACTTAAGAAACCGGGACTTTTATGGGTTTTTGTTTTGTTTTGTTTTGTTTTGTTTTAATCCACAAGTTTGGGCATTGCAAAAATTGAGAATGTTTTTTTTTTAGATCAGCAAAGTCGGAGATTGTTTTTAACATAATCCTGGATTCCATCAAAAACTTTGTAGGTGAAATATCCTTTTTTATAACAGTTAATCCCATAGAATAGAAGAACTTTAAGATTTATTAACTGAAATCCAGGGGAGAGATTAGGCTTTATTTCAGAGGTGATATTTTTATGTTGATAAGAGTGGAAAGATTGGAGAAAACGTTAAGGTTCTAAAAAATGCTATCATGTTTTTTTCCATAAAGAGGCAAATACACCCCTCTCCCCCAAGATGGCTTCTGGAGTTTTTCATAGTTAACTTTATTTTTTCCCAAAATTAAGTCCTTGAAGAAAAACTGCCCTAAATCTGATAATAATCCCATTTTACTCATGTCTTTTAATACTTTTTGGGGGCGGAGGGGGAATTAATTCTGGTAAATAGCTAATAAGGTTGCTTTGTCTTAAATATAAAACGAATGAACACGTTTCCAAAAGAGAGGGCTGAGTTTTATACAATCAAAAAATTGGTATATGAGCACCAAATAAGCTTCAGGAAGGAAGCAGAGAGGTTGTGTTTTATTGCCACCTTGAAGCCTAATGTTTTCCATAAACCAGAGACTTTGCATGAGAATAATGGTATGGGGCATAATTGCCCATGCCATTACATTCTGGATCACTTGTGGCTTTTAAGTTGTTAGAAGGATGGCCTTATTGCACATTGCAATAGTTGCACACTCAATATTGCACTTTGTGATAGTCTAAATCAAGGGTGTCAAACTCGATTTCATTTAGGACTACATCAGGGATGTGTTTGACCTCAGAGGGCTGGGGGGGTGGGGGTGGCCAGAGTTGAGAGTGGTCCTGGTGAGTGCGGCCCATTTTCAGCCTCCACAGCCTCCTGAAGCATTCTCCTGGCCGACAACGGACCACGTGGCAGCCCCGGGAGGTCTCCATGCAGCCTGGTTTCGGCCTCCAGGGCTTCCTGTAGCACTTTGTGGGCTGAAAACGGGCCATGGGGTGGGGCCAGATGTGTTTTAGCCAGAAGAGGCATTGTGGGCTGGTCCTTTGATATTTCCAGGCTGGGCCCATGGGCCAGATCTAAACATCCCATGGGCTGCATCCAGCCCATGGGCCTTGAGTTTGATACCCCTGGTCTAAATAGTAGGCAACCAAGTCTACCTGCCTTCCTTAAGGATTTCTTGGCCCAGATAAGGGTGCAATTGGAAGAAAACTCTCAAATTGCACACCAGTTCAGAGGGTGGAAATGCAATCCCATTTAGGAGTAGAGAGAGAACAAGACCAGACCTGGGTAATCCACTCACTGCCATTTGCTGGGCTTATCAACTGGAAAGCTGATGGTCCAGGTTTGAGACCCAAATGCATGCATGAGCTGGTGTGCTCCCATCCAAGCCCCTGCTCCTGCCAACCTAGCAGTTCAAAAGCATGCAAATGCAAGTATATAAATAGGTACCCCTTTTGTGGGAAGGTTCTGTGACATCATGCTAGCCACATGATGGTGGAAATGTTTTTGGACAGCGCTAGTTCAATGGCCTTGAAACTCCCTATAGTCAGCAATGACCACTTGAGTAAAATCCACAGGGACTGCTTTACCTTTACTATCTATGTGACTACGATATTTAGCTGGCTGAAAAAGTTGTGCAAAGAGGCTCAAGAAGATGTCTGCTTGAAGCTCTAAATCAGGCCTGTCAAACTGGCAGCCTGCAGGCCAGATGCATCATGCATAAGCCACATCCATCCTGGCTCCACAAAGGCAAAAAATGTCATGATGTGTCATGATACATCACATGACGTGATTGAGTTTGACACCTGGGCTCTAAATCAATGGCCTGCTATTTGAGAACAGATGGTGCGTAGGCCTAGCCCACCAATTTTATATTTTCTTCTAAAATTAAAATGTGTATATATTACTTAATAGCACAATAACAGAGTTGGAAGGGACCTTGGAGGTCTTCTAATCCAACCCTCTGCTCAAGCAGGAGACCTTTTACCATTTCAAACAAATAGTTGTCCAATTCCTTCTTAAAACCTCCAGTGATGGAGCACCTACAACTTCTGGAGGCAAGTCATTCTACTGATTAATTGTTCCCACTATTAGGAAATTTCTCCTTATTTCTATGTTGGTTTCTTCTTAATTACTTTCCATCCATTGCTTCTTGTCCTGCCTTCAGGTACTTTGGAGAATAGGTCAACCCCCTCTTCTTTGTGGCAGCCCCTCAAATATTGGAATAGTGCCGTCATATCATGCCTAGCCCTTCCTGCAACTGTTCATGAGACCCTCGAATTAGGACCACAATTGGATTCAGAATTTCCATTGCTAGGCAAGATGGTTCTTAAGTGTGTCATGCCTAAGTTTACAGGGGGTTTTTTTGTGCCACAGTTGTTAATTGAATCACTGCCATTGTTAAGTGAATCATATGGTCATTAAGCAAATTTGGTTTCCCCCATTAACTTTGTTCGTTGAAATCCAGATGGGAAAGTCACAAATAGAAATCATGTGACTCCAGGATTCTGCAATTGTTGTAAATACATGCTGGTTACCAAGCTGATTACATAACGATAGGGAACTGCAACAGTTGTAAGTGTGAAGACTGGTCATAATTCACTTTTTAAGTGCCTTTGTAATTTTAGACAAATATTTGCAAATTGCATAGCTGTTTATAATTTGGAAACATATAACGGTAGATATTTCAATAGAAATAGCAATAGCACTTAGACTTATATACCCCTTTGTAGTGCTTTTACAGCCCTCTCTAAGCAGTTTACAGAGTCAGCATATTGCCCCCAGCAATCTGGATCCTCATTTTCCTCACCTCGGAAGGATGGAAGACTGAATCAAAAATGAGCCGCTCAGGATTGAACTGCTGGCAGTCAGCAGAGTTAGCCCTGCATTTTTGCATTCTAACCACTGCGCCCACCACAGCTCTATTTCTATTTACTATTCCTTCAAGATGGAGAAAGTTAAAATTGTCTTGGTTAGGAAGAACTGCAGCCATAAAAACAAATAATCTACCGAAGCTTGATTTTCTTTTTCCAAATAATTCCAATAAAAATTGGAAATGAGGGACTAAATGATTGGTAGAGACAAGTATCACATATAATCCAAAGACTGAATTTAAGACACAGTAGAGTTGAAAAGAACAAGGCAGTCTAACAGCTCTGAATTTCATAGTGAATTTGTAACTGTACAAGCAAGTTGGTTGTTTTAACTTGGATCACAGATTGGGTTGCCTCTGTTTATGGTTTTGCTACCTCTATTGAGAGAGCAGGATTTCCAGATGATTTATACAGATATGTTTGGACTAATACAAACAGAAGTAAACAACTCATAATGAAGCATATCAATAGCTTGGAGAAAATTATGTCCAGGTATTAATTTTCATGCTGAGAAAAGCACAAAGGTATTTGTTCAGTGGAGAGTCAACAAATTATATAGACTGCAATATTTGATTATGAGTACCTCTCTCTTGAGAATTCCTCTTTGGTTAGCCCAAGCCACCAAACTTCCATTTATTTTGAAATTGTTAATGAAAGAGGATTTGGAAACTGAATTACTTACAGACTCTATGATTAAATGGATGCAGAATTTAGATACAGTAATTGACATGCAACAGTGGGAATTCCAGAGGAAGAGACATATTAAATTTACAATGAGTATAATACTCAGGCAAAACTAATATGTTTTACTGCTGATACATTACCTCAGTATTGATTGCTAAAATGGACAGTTTGTTAAATATTGTTAGAAATATGTTAACCAGGTTGAATTTTTTTAAAAAATGTATTCGGTGGCATTGTTGTATGGCACAATAATTTGGAATTCTTCAATACAGTAGCTAAATAAAACAATAATAGAAAAATAAAAAGCAAAAGGAACAAAACAAAAAAACATTATTGTAAAAAGTAATGTAAATATAAAATAAAAATAAAAATATAAAGCTTAAAGAGATTATTGTTGATTTCAGAAAAGATAGGCACACCTCTGTGTATTAATGATTCACCTGTGAAAGTAGTTAGCAGCATCACCTTTCGGAGCATGCAGTTAATGAGTAGTTAGCTTGGTCCCTCAACAAGATGAGATATTGGTAAAGTGGACACCAAAGTGCCTACATTTTCTGCATCACATGAGAACAGTACACCTTCTTTCCCTTGTCCTTATCACTTTCTATAGAGGGACAATCAAGGGCATTCTGTCATATTGCATTACTGTCTGGTTTGGAAGCATTACTGCTTCAGATAGGAAGGCGGTGCGGAGTGGTGAGGATAGTAGAAAAGATTATTGGTAGTTCACTCCCTTCTATCCAGGACATAGCACATAAGCAATACTTGAACAGGATCCTACATATCCTCTTCATAAGCTGTTTCCTTGTTACCTTCTGAGAAGGGGCTTCGTGGTATCTGAAGCAGAACATCTAGATTAAGTCACAGCTTTGTCCAAATAACATCAACCTTGTAAACTCAAGTTTCCTCTTTCTACTATCTATCTGTCTGTCTGTCTGTCTGTTTTGATACATACTTTCTTTTGAGAGTCAGCAACAGCATTCCATTTTTAATGTGTGCCAGTGTGCTCACAGTAAAAAAAAAATGATAAAAAGTTATCTAATCTTATATCAACAATTTGGAAAATCATTATGCTATACAAATTCAAAAATTTAAATTTTCTTTTCAACTTACTACTTTTAAATATTACTAAACTTTAGTATTGTGCATCATCCAAGAATATTCTATATTTCCTAATGGAAATGTCTATGGAGATTCTCAGTCATCTGAATAAGATTCTTGGATGAGAAGTGAAGCATCTTCAAGGAAAAACAAAGAAAGTCCAGTTGCCCTTTGAAAAAGCACTTTTGGGACTTCCTATTGGAAAGTATGTACAATTACCTCTGCGGAAGTATGGCTAATTAAGTTATAGGCGTGTGCCTTGGTGTACAAAATAATGAATAGGGACCACATATAAGCAGCCAAGAAGGTAATAGTGTTCTGTGCTTCGCCGTATGTTCTGTGCTGCAGTATGATGTCATGCTGGCCACATGTCGGTGGAAATATCTCCAACACTGGCTCTTTGGCCTAAGAAACAGAAATGAGCACCGCTCACTAAAGCCAGTCACTTTAGTGGCTAGTCAGGTAAAATCTGCAGGGGCACTTTTACCTTCATAGCCAAAGAAGAACTGGATGGCCACAGACTAAGCACACTTTGTTGTGACCTAGGCTTCCTGAGTCATTAAAACACACAAATAGTCCCAAAAACCTCTTTTATTGCAACAGCTGTGAATTACGTTCATTCACAGCTGAGTCCCAATTAGTTGCGAAAAGTCCTTCGGGAGAAGTCCTTCGGGATAATCACCAACCTTTATCTCCCTTGACACGCTGCCAAAAACCTACTTGGCAAAGCCACACGGATTCCAGAATCAAACAGAGATGCCGACTGGGAACAGAATTAACAATGTTGCTTTCCTGCAAAGTGCCCATATGCCTTTGCTTCTCTTTTAAGCCTTATGGGAGGGGCCAATCTTCTCCAGGCCTTACTCCCGAGTCTTCCCTTTTGTTTTAACTTTCATGCCTTCTGGCAGCTTTGCGCATGCATGCACTCCTCCTGTTTCTCTGCCTCTTTGCTGTTCAACTCTGGAGGCTCCGGAGCCCACACATCACTCCCAGATGGCCCTGGCCCCATCTCTACCTCTGACACAGAGTCCTCATCCAGGCCTTCCCCAGACTCTAGGACTGGCCCATGTTCCTCCCCAGCCTCCTCACTATCCGACTCCGCTGCCAGCTCCGCAGGCTGCTGGCAGACCACAACATACTTGCTACAACTTGTAAATCCCATTACTTACCCTTCTGTCAGGCTTTCTGCTATCTGCCTGCAAACAAAAATAATTATTTCACAAGCATGTTGCCCACAGGATGCCTCTAGCGAGATTTATTGAGAAGAAAGGATAGGGTTGCAAACTATTTCCTATTTAGAAATCAATATATTCCTATATACACCGGAACAGAGACGTCTTTATCTTTTTCCTAACTCCTTTGAAGTAAATGAATGAAGTGACAGGTCTGTCCATTGATAATAAAGGATTCTTCCTCTGGTTATTTGTGTAACATCATCTTTATAAGTCTGAGAACTAACCCTTAGAACTTCATTTGGGCTAAGTAATTTCTCTAGAAGAAAGCAAACATAAATCGGTTCAACGTTGATGTTACAAAGCCAACAGGTGCCCATTAAGTTAACAGGAATTGACTTTGATATAGGAAGTAAAAAGTTTTGCTCTTTTTAAAAGTAATTTTCAGGTACCTCCCAACTTTGAATTACTACGGCTTCCCTGATGTAGAAGTTGCTGATAAATGAAGAGTTGTTTTTCTTAAAATTAACAAAAGGCTATGAATAATTTTTGGAATAAAACTTTTTATAATGATCCTGTTCAGGGTAGGTCAGAGATATTGCTTTACAATTAAATTGTTTCCATTTCTGATGGAAAGGGAAGAATATATGTTTTGCTGCAGGCAACCCAACTGATACAATCCTATATTGCTTTTTCAAAACTCATTTATTGCTGTCTGACAAAATAAGATTTTCTAGTGATGGGAACAGAAGTCTTAGCTGTTGCTGAGTGACAATCAGCATAGTAGTATTGTTAAATTTTGATGGAGTATGGGACCCATTATGAGATTGCTGTCATGGTCATACTTTTGAATGTACCTAGTGCTGCATTCAAAAAGTAATTCATTTACAATTTGTGTAGTTCTCATTAAGTATACAGCCAGTGTACTCATTTGGCATTTTAAGCAAACTCACTAAAACTCACTGGATTGCATTGTTTGCTCTTGAATATTCTTACACATGCTGCTCTTGTTTGGTGTAGATTATGTTTGCAGGAAATGGGTATGTCTAGTCTAATGAAGAGAAAAATTAGAGGTGACTTGATAGCAGTGTCCCAATCAGGGATGGTATTCACTTAACTTTGCCTTGGTTTGCAAATGTGAGCGTGCATACACACACACTTGCTTTGCTCGCCCGCACCACCTCCGCGCATTCACAGGACCTTCCGCGCATGAGCAGAGCATCAAAAATGAGATGTGATGACGTCTGGGCAGGTAGGCAGAGCCTCCCGCTGCCGTCGCCGCTACTGGTTCTCCCGAACCAGATAGAACCGGATGATTACCACCAGTGGTCCCAATATTTGAGGGGCTGCCACAGAGAAGAGGGGGGTCAACCTATTCTCCAAAGCACCTGAGGGCAGGACAAGAAGCAATGTTGGAAGCTTATCAAACAGAGATCTAACCTGGAATTTAAGTAGACAGTGAGCACAATTAATCAATGAAATGGCTTGTTTCCAGAAATTGTGGGTGCTCCATCACAGATGGTTTTTAAGATTGGGTAGCCATTTGTCAGGAATGGTATAGGATCTCCTGCTTGAGAAGGGGGTTGGACTAGAAGACCTCCCAGGTTCCTTCCAACTCTGTTTCTATTACTATGTGAACGAGTATAGAGTGGCCAGCCAAAGACAGTCAATGACAGCTCAACAGTAAATAGGCAAATTGTGGAAAAGCCAAGCTGTAATTCATAATTGAACTTTAGTGTAAAGGAACATCTGATCAACTTACAATTATATTTAGACGTTGGTCTAAATCCTTGGTTCAGAATACTATGAAACTCTTAATTTTGTCATTAGTTCAATAAGGATATATCTGAGAGTTGTATTCTGCTTTTGCTCTTAACATTTATAAGCTTAAAAGAAAGGAGAAAATGATAAAGAAGGTTTCTTATTGCCTGTATATCTTCTTTTTTTTTTCAGAGTTAGGTTTTTCTCCAGCACCACACTTTTTTATCCTGAAAGATAGGATAAGCTAATAGATATTTTGGCCATGTCATGTGGGGGAATTAATTGGAGAAAGCAATTAAGTTTGGAAGAGGTAGCAGTAACAGGAAACCAGGCCACCAAAGAACACCATCAAACCTGATACAAGCCAGAGGATAGAAAAACTCAAAGAAGTAGTGCAAGATCGAAATATGTGGAGAGACCTGACCTATAGAATTGCCAAGAGCTGGACACAACTGAAAGGGTAACATCATCATCATCATCATCATCATCATCCAATAAGATTTACGAGGTTTGGATATATGAACCAATCCTAATTCAAAATCCAGTGGCTAACTTGCAATGGCAGAATCAGTTTGCATATTTGAAGTGCCAAAGGGAAAAAGAAATCACATAAGTGTGCGTTATTATGTAAAAACACCCCAAGGAATTTTTTTTAAATTAAAAAAAAAAATAAGACCCCAATGATATTCTGACTGAAATATGGACAAATGCTTTCCACGTATGATATCTTTCTCAATCAGCACGACCATACTGCTACAGGGAACTTTATGTTGAACAAAACGATATTCTGATGTCCAAAATCCCAAAAGCAGTGGGTCGTTTTTATCAATGGGGTAGGGTGAGCCAGCTGTCTAAAATGGTACAAGTTAAAGAAGTTAAAAATGGTACAAGTTACAAATTTAAAAAACTCACAGGCTCCTAACCATTAGACCAGAGGTGTCAAACTTGATTTCATTGAGGGCCATATCAGGGTTGTGTTTGACCTCAGGGGGATTGGGTGGGCATGGCCAGATTGACGTCACTCATGTCAGGGGCACCTGTGGTGGGCCAGATGGGGTTTCCATTGTCCTCCCAGGCTCTGTTTTCGGCTGCAACGGCCTCGTCCAGCCCTCTGCCAGCAAAAACGAAGCCCAGAAGGGCCACATGCACCCCTTCTGAGCTCCGTTTTCTCTGGCAGAGGCATCGTGAGCCAGTCCTTCGCTGTTTCCAGAGTGGCCCCACGGGCCAATTCTAAGCACCTTGTGGGCCTTGAGTTTGACACCTCTGCATTTAGACACTTCTGGCTGAGAAGCTTGCTGGTGACTAATTCAGCTTATAATTTTTTAAAAATTTTTTTTTGTTAATTTGATTTATATGCCGCCTTTCTCCGGAGACTCAGGGCGGCTTACAATGCGTTAAGCAATAGCCTTCATACTTTTGTATATTTATACAAAGTCAGCTTATTGCCCCCACAATCTGGGTCCTCATATGAAGACATAAATGCCCAGTTCAATTTCTGTGATTTTGCATCCTAGTATCTTCTGGCCATTTGCACATCTGCACTGATAAGATTCTCAGAGGAACTTTGAGAACTTCAAGATTTTCTTTCAGATGGTTGAAAAAAATCATTATTCAAGAGCAGATTTTCACCAGTGCTGTCTATTATACACACATCGATGTTGATGTAAGCATTCTCAACATTAACCTGTTTGCACATTTTCACCTCCCCCCAGCTACTTTCTCTGGGTATGAATAAAAATACTGATAGAGACGAATAAAAATACTTCGGCATGTGCTGTTTATGATTTCTTTTAAACAAGGCACCACCAGATGGTGCTATGCTCAAATATTTGGTACTTAAGTTGTTTGGTGAGTTTGTGCATTCTTATTAAAGACTAGTAGTTTTCAGGAACCTTTCTACACAACCGATGTATTGCTTCTTCAAGTCTCATTCCAGTGTGATCTTTTATTTAATCATCAGAATATTTTGCATCCACCTAACCTGAAAGACAGCTCATTAAGCCTGTCCTAGATGGGTTTACTGCTGTAGGCATTCTGTTTATAAATATGAGATAGACCCAACGCAAGAACTTTAAAACTACAAAAAGTTCCCATGTTGTAGGGAGTTGTGATGAACCAGATAGCATTGAATTATTAATAGTGAGAAAGGCTGTGTTTTCCCAAGGGCAACTGCTCTACGTGTGTCTTTGTAGCCCTTACACACAGTTTAACATTTCAACAAATTGGCGACACAGTAACTGGCCATTTTAAATCAATTCCACCACAAATATCTCTATCAAGATATTCTGGTCTTTCTACTGAGAGGTTGTTGGCCTGGAATTGAAAGTTTACTTTTAAGGAGTGGATAGCAGGGTTGATTGGCATTAAAGATTCAAAAAGTTTCACCCAGCACATCCTCCCCCCTTTACTTAATCACAACAAATTAAGGACAACTGAGAATAATTTTTAGATCTAGGTTTTGTGTTAGAGCAAATGAGGGGAATTTTAAACAATCTGCTGTTGCTAAACTAACTTTCCTAGTTACCACTTCCTTTGGCCATTCTGTCTGGGGCTATTTAGACCTGAAACATAACCAGGATAGTGGCTGTTCCTATGCAATCAAAGCTTTATGTCTGAAATGGTGTAGGTAGGGTTTCCTGCTTGAGAAGGGGGTTGGACTAGACGTCCTCCAAGGTCCCTTCAAACTCTGCTATTCTGAGATTACATGGCATTTTCATCATCTTGACTTTTTGGATGCCAAAAACAACTGGAGAGCTAATGTTGTACTCCTGCTTTAAAAGAAAATGATAGTTCCACTACATATTAATCCTCCACGATCATCCATTTAGAAAGGAGCTTTTTAGCTAAGAATAGGAGAGGGTAGTAGCCTATGGCAAAAGTAGGAATATATGAGTGGTATCATCTTATTTTTTGCAGGAAGTAGAAACATGGTTTGTGTTGATCATATTTTGGCTTACTTCAAGATTAATATAGGCAGAAGCTCAAGAATCCAAAAGGTGTTCTGTCCCCCTTCCCCACACAGGCAAACACACAACCAGGCACGCCTGCCAAGTTTTTATTAAACAATCAGACTAGAAACCCTTGCAGATAAGAGTTTTGGCAGTAAACTACGTAATGCCTGTAGGCACAATGCCTGCCTGTGAGTTTTCACTCACAGTAAGCAAGAGAGAGTTTTTCCTCAGTCCGGTTCAGTAGCAAAAAAGTAATCCATGAAGCAAGAGTTAGCCCAGGTCCAATCCAAATATGTACAAGCCAGATTCCAGGTAACGTGATGTGAGACTCAGGTTTTTAACTTTGACCATCACAAAGCCTGAAGACCAATCTCACCCACTTTTATTCCTTGTGGGGTATGGCTCAGTGACTCAGCTCAATCTCTGGTCCTCCACACCTCTTTCGTTGCTGCGCACGCTTCTCCCTCCGACGCTGCCTGGGATCAAGCCAGGATTCATCATCCTCGCTCCCTATCTGTTGTTGTTTCGATATGCTTTCCTCCTGGCATATCCCAGGCTGTTCCTCTTGGCCTTCGGATGAAACCTGAGGCATTGCCAGAGAGGAGGGTCCTGGAGAGGGAGGCCTTGTCAGTTCCTCCCCATCACCTTCTGAGTCCTCTTCATCTGTTAGGACAGGCTCGAGAGTCGGGGTCACAACAAAAGGGATGATACCAGTGGTGAAATGTAAAATTTGTTACTACCGGTTCTGTGGGTGTGGCTTGGTGGGGGGGGGTATAATGTGACTGAGTGGGCGTGGCCAACTTTTTTTTTAACTTTTAAAAGCATTTTTTCTACAACCTCTTCAGCCGAAGAAGTTGTAGAAAAAATGCTTTAAATTTTTTTTAAAAAAAGCCTCTGATGATCGCGTGGCTCAGGTGGGCATTGGGGGGTGGGGAGGAAGGGATTTTTGCTACCGGTTCTCCGAACCACCCATCACTACCAGATCGGGCGATCTGGTCCAAACTGGGAGCATTTCACCCCTGGATGATACCCCCATGCTCTGATAGCATGTTGGGTGAATATTTCCCAACATGCTACCAGTCTTCAAAGAGAACGTGGGCATCTGTGGGGAAAGGGCAGTCAAGCTGGATGAGATGGTGGAGGGAGTATGATGATGCAAGTCTTGCCTCTTTTGAACATGAGAGCAACCCCACTCTCTAGCACTGATGATGTTACCTAGTTTGGTAATGAAATATCTGCAAGAAAACAAGTCCCCTCTTTTGAACATGCATGAAATAGATTCAGAGGATTAGAAGGAACCCTGGAAGTCTTATAATCCAATTCCCTGCCCAGTGCAGGAATCTTCATACCACCCTTCACAAATCTCTCTCCAATCCTTTCTTGAAAATGCTCCACCGATGGAGCATCCATAGCTTCAGGAGACTGCTCCATTGATTAACAGTAGTCACAGATGGGAAATTCCTCCATATTCCAAATTTGGATCACTCACTGTTGAGCCTCCATTCACTTCCATTGGATCACTGTTGAGCTTGCTTGGGGTGCAATCCTCGGATGCTTTAGAGCAGGGGTGTCAAACTCAATTTCATTGAGGGCCACATCAGGGTTGTGTTTGACCTTGGGGGTGGGGCATGGCCAGGGTGGGTGTGGCCAGCTCAACATCACTCCTGTTGGGGGCGCCTGTGGTGATCCGAGCACTCTGTTAGCGAAAATGGGCTCCTGAGCTCCATTTTCACTGGCAGAGGGCTGCAGGAGGCTGCAGGAGGCCAAAACTGAAGCTCGGGAGCCCGTTTTTGCTGGCAGAAGCACTTCAAGCTGGTCCTTCGCTGTTTCCAGGGTGGCCACGTGAGCCAGATCTAAATACCCCAAGGGCCAGATTGGGTCCCCGAGCCTTGAGTTTGACATCCCTGCTTTAGAGAATAAATCCACATCCTGTCATCCTTTCCTGTACTGGAAGACTGCCATCATGTCTCTCCTTAGCCCTCTCTTCTTTAGGACAAACATACCAAATCCTTTACCATATCTGCCATTATTCTCTCCAGGCTTTCCAAGTCTTCAGGATCCTTTTTGTATTGTGGCAACCCAGAGCTGGATTTGATATACCAAGTGTAGTTTAATGCAGCATAGAACGGTACTATTACTTCTTGTGATCTTGACACTATCCAATGCATGTATCAAAGGACCAGGGCTGGCATTACAACATTCCACCTTGTCAATTTTGACCACAGTTGGTGGATGTCACTGTTCTCCAGTCTGAAGATCAACCTTCATCGGTTGAAAGATGAACCTGAATATACCTGTGAGTAGTTAGCATCTAGGGGAGGTGGTGGCTTAGTGGCTAAGACGCTGAGCTTGTTGGTTGAAAGGTTGGCAGTTCAATGGTTCGAATCCCTAGTGCCACGTAATGGGGTGAGCTCCCATTACTTGTCCCAGCTTCTGCCAACCTAGCAGTTCGAAAGCATGTAAAAAATGCAAGTAGAAAAATAGGGACCACCTTTGGTGGGAAGGTAACAGCATTCCATGCACCTTTGGCATTTAATCATGCCAGCCACATGACCACGGAGACGTCTTCGGACAGCACTGGCTCTTCGGCTTTGAAAGGGAGATGAGCACCACGCCCTAGAGTCAGGAACAACTAGCACATATATGCGATGGGAACCTTTACCTTAGTTAGCATCTGGCATCTAGCAAATTCACTGGGGCTGCTACTAGAGTGAGATGAAATATTATATGAGAATTATGGTTTTTATACATTTCTTTGTTTCAGTACAAATCAGCTGATGGAACACTGAATAGTTCTGTATTTGAAAAAAAAAACCTGTATTTTATAGCCACTCTAACAGAAGGAGTTACCTCAAATTAAGGGTGTTTTTAAAATGTTGGTCACTGTGGCTTCTTATAAAAGTTTCATCACTGAGATTTTGGAGGGTAGAGGTCATCACGGAAGCCTTGCCTGAAGTATTAACTGCTGGATCCTTGTATTACTGTTTTCTACTTTGCCCTAAGAAAAGAAGTTCTGCTGAATGTGAAGCCTATTAAGGTTTATAAGTAAGACATAGCACCCAAATACCACTCTCTTTTATTTTGCCTACAGCTCAGATAAACACTTAAAGAGATAATGCCTTGAACAAAGAACAATATGCACTAGGATTATTAGATTCCAATGCCTGCAATTTAGCTCTGGAGCAACACTCTGTTCTGTGGCTTTGGTTGCTACTAAACAGGAAAGGAAGATTAAAATTTGGCTTTTTCAAACAATGCTTACTCTTTTTGATTTTTTTTTAATTATAAGTTTTATAATGAGCATAAGCACTAACACAAACTAACCAGTAAAAGCAGAAAAGAAAGAAAGAAGCTAATAGTTATGCAGATAAGTACTTTAGTCTGGCAAGATTCCTGTCTGTAGCAGAGGTGGTATTCAGCAGGTTCTGACCAGTTCTGGACTGGTAGTGGAAATTTTGAGTAGTTCGGAGAACCGGTAAATACCACCTCTGACTGGCCCCACCCCCATCTATTCTCTGCCTCCCGAGTCCCAGCTGATCGGGAGGAAATGGGGTTTTTGCAGTAACCTTCCTCTGGATGGAGATTTTATAGTATCCTTCCCCTGCCATGCCCACCAAGCCACACCTACCACTCCATGCCACGCCTACCATGCCATGCCATGCCATGCCCACGAACCCACACCCACAGAACTGGTAGTAAAAAAATTTGAAACCCACCACTAGTCTGCAGCCAATCAACAATAAAGAAACTACTATGAGAAACTCCTTGGGTCCTTCTTGGTTCCTGGCCCCTGACACTGTGTCAGGCAAAGCCAAGACAGAAAATGAAAGAACATTGAGCTCCAGTGCTAATGAGAGTTGTTACTCTCCCTAGTTATTACTAGTGTCACAGTGCTACACTAATGTCATCTGGGATATTCACATGGAATTAAAAAAGTAAAGCTGGCAGCTGGATTTGAAGCCCCTCTTCTATTTTATATGAATTACAGACATCCCTAAATGTTAAGTCTAATTATTTATTGCTTTAGTAAATCATATAAGGTTTATTTATTTACTTACTTACTTACTAACTTACCTACCCATCCATCTCACCTAGGTCACCTTGGGTAGTTTACAACAGCCTAATAAAACCATATAAACACATGGCTAAAAGTATAGCTTAAAAACAGAGTTAAAAAGTTAAAACCTATGAAGCTTTCCTTATAATTTAGCATTTTTATCTACATTAATTTAGCTTCCTTACAATTTGTCTTAGGGATAACCAAGTCATGATTATACACAAACCAAACAAAATAACTAACAAAAAGAACTCTTTATTCAAAGAACTTTCTCCATTTAGCTATATATAATGATTCTGAGCTTTTCATTTTACAGTTATTCTCTCTTGTAACATTTCCAGAAAGGTCTTCCACTACATTGCAAAGAAACCATCTGGTACGGAGATTTATTCCACTTCAGTTTCTGTAATTAACTTATTAAGTTAATTTGTTGATCTGTAAATTTGATAAGCTGTGTTGCATTTAATTATTCTTCAATCCATTAACTCACATAATGAACGAGATTTGACAACATCAGATCTTTCCTCCTTCATGGTAAGAAACTTTTATTTCTTTGATTTATAAAAGAGGAATCACCAGAATTACACAGTCTTATTTCATTATTGAATATAGAATACATTTTTTATGGCAATACTTACAAAGAGATGAAATGGCTTTTTAACTGAATTAATATATACTGATCGAACTGGATTTGTTCCAAAGAGATACATCATAGACAATATTGTATATATTTTGTACTTGTATTGTATTTTCCTACTATTTCTTATGTTGTTTTTTTTTCCAAAAAATCACAGGATGGTAGTCTAGAAATTATAATCACAGAAGCAACATAACCACTTAATTCAAAGGTTGAGAGTCTAGTGTTTTTCCAGCCTATGTTTTTTCCAGCCTACAGAGTCCCAACCACCAGTTCCTGCTGCTAAAATTTAGCAATCAATTGCTAAATTCTGCTTTTAAGATTTCCTTGCTGCTTTTAAGCGGGAAACAAATAAAAAACAAAAATACAGGTTTGTTTGTTTTTTTTAAAACCGTTTTTTAAAACAATAGTTTGGGATTTGCTTAGCTTAAAAACAACATGGACCCTACTTCGGTAGTTTTGGGGGGGGGTTGGTCTCAATTATGGTAGAAAGTTATATTACCAAATTTCAGAGTAATGATCAAAAGGTGATTTAGGACCTGCAAAAAATTAAGCTGGGGTTGAAGCATTGTTTGGAGATCTCCAATGAAAGACAGTAGATCTGGCAAGTTCAGAGACAGCTAATTATTGATCTCTTTCTAATCTGTGGATTCAATTCCAAGAACTGATTAGGAAACTGAATTCCCTAAATCTGAAGAATTCCAGTTTGGAGAAGATTGTCCTAGTTAATTGACTGTATGTGAGATGAGGTAGACAAGACAATCTAACAAGAAAGCTTAACTAAGGTGCCAGACCTCGTTAATGTTTCTAGCTTTAATAGCAGTGGTGAAATCCAATTTTTTTTACTACCGATTCTGTGGGCATGGCTTGGTGGGTGTGGTGTGGTTTGGTGGGTGTGGAAGGGGAAGGATACTGCAAAATCCTCATTCCCACCCCACTCCTGGGGGAAGGATATTGCAAAATCTCCATTCCCACCCCACTCTGGGGTCAGCCAGAGGTGGTATTTACCGGTTCTCTGAACTACTCAAAATTTCCACTACCGGTTCTCCAAACTACTCAAAATTTCCACTACCAGTTCTCCAGAACCTGTCAAAACTGCTGGATTTTACCCCTGTTTAATAGGTATGTATTGTGTTGTTTTAGTATTGATATTTTAATTGTTGATTGGGAGCTGTCCAGAGTTCCTTATAAGATGAGTGACTATGTAAATATTATAAATAAATAAATCAAGTATTGTTGAATTGTCTTTAATATTGTACTGTACTCTGGTACATTGAATACTGAATTCATTGAAGAGCTGAGGTGGTGCAGTGATTAGAGTGCAGTACTGCAGCTACTTCAGCTGACTGCTAGTTCAGCAGATCAGTGGATCAAATCTCACTGCCTCAAGGTTGACTCAGCCTTCCATCCTTCCGAGGTGGGTAAAATGAAGACCCAGATTGTTGGGGGCAATATGCTATTTAGTATACTGTCTTTGGTGTAAGCCGCCCAGAGTCCTTGGAGAGTGGGCGGCATAGAAATACAATCAATCAATCAATCAATCAATCAATAAATAAATAAATACTGCCCACCAGATACAAGTGAACATTTTAAAAAATGAAGTAGTTTTTTTTTAAAAAATGTGAGTTGCGGGAGAACAATGTATTGTTACAGTAAATTTATGATTGTGTTTGAGCCAGGAATTATGGTTGCAGATCCATGCAGGTTGTGAAGCGGGTCACCATGTGATCATGCCTGATTTCATAAGCTTTTTTTGCAATGGATTTGAGTGAATCACTGTGGTCATTAAGCGGAGATTGTAGTTGTTAAGCGAACCCCACAGTTGTTAAACAAATCCATTGTCTACGATGGGCTTTTTTTTTGGTCAGGAACTGGAAGTAAATGCTGTTTTTTTGGCAAAAGACATCGTAAATCACGGTCATATAACTGTGAGATGAGACTGATGCAGGGGTGAAATGCTCCCGGTTCAGACTGGCTTGCCCAATCCCGTAGTGATGGCGGCGGGTGGTTCGAGAACCGGTAACAAAACCCCCTGCACCCCCCCACCATGCCCAACTGAGTCACATGATCATCAGAGGCTTTTTTAAAAAAAACTTTTAAAAGCATTTTTTCTGCAACCTCTTTTGATGAAAAATTGCTTTTAAAAGTAAAAAAAAAAGCCTCTGATGATCGCGCGGCTCAGCTGGGATCCTCAGAGGCTTTTCAAAGCATTTTTCCCTGCTACCTCTTGGCCAAAGAGGTGGTAAAAAAAATGCTTTGAAAAGTCTCTGACGATCCCAGCTGAGTTGCCTGATTACCAGTGGCTTTTCAAAGCATTAGAAAAAATGCTTTGAAAAGTTAAAAAAACAAAAAAAGTTGGCCATGGCCACCCAGTCACATTACCCCCCTCCCCCAAGCCACGCTCACAGAACTGGTAGTAACACATTTTACATTTCACCCCTGGGCAGATGGCTATAAGTGTAGGCTAAGTGACTGGTTGTAAGTCAAGGACTATCTATATCTCTGCTTTAACTTTGTCCCCCTTCATCTAAGGGTCATAAAAGAAATCATCCATTGAGCATTTTGAGTGTGATTAGGTGGGAAGAAATAAAATCATTACATTTGTGGGAAATGATTGGAATCTTGTTTGCATGCTTATTCTTTTCTGACATTTCTCTGTTTATAAAAAGCTTTTATCGAGATGGCAATTTATAAAGAAAGATTTCCATGGCCTCTTAACACTGTTATTTCCTGTGTTTGTTTGTTTGTTTAAAACATAAAATTAGTTCTTTAGATTTCCCACTGAAAAGCCAACAAATCTGATTAGAGTTGTGGGAGAGGGATGTTATTTGACCTCCAAGTAACACGGACTTTAGTGTTCTGGAAAGTTCCAGGCACTGAAAGGCAGCATATCTAAAGGGCACCGGAGTTCAGAAAGGTTATCGTAGAAGTCCTTTGTACTAAATTGGGTTTACCAAGCTGTAGATCTGCATTGATCTCTTACTGTAGTAGCTATAGTTATTGCTGCATCTTAATTTGACACCAAAGGAAAGAGAGGCCATTGTGCTTTCCTCATTGTCTTCATATCTGCTTTGTATGATTTTTGACAACATCACAAATGAATAAAGTTGGGTCCCAAGGTAACAATTTGCTGAATAGCTACACATCAAAATGAAAGGGTCATTTAAAGGAATGATAATAACCTATCTTGCTAAATCAATAGAGGGATATTTGAAGCTTATCAGACTTAGCTATACCATTCCATGAAAGCCCACCAAAACTTGTTATATTTCAGGGAGGCTAGTCAATAAGATTATTATTTTTAAAAATGTGATGGCTGTTAGAGCCAAATACCAACTTTGAGTACTGTATGCTAGAGCTAGTAGAGGGCTAAAAAACCCCCCCTCATCCCTTGTTGATTTTGTTAGATTCTTTGGTCTCAGAATGAAGATGTGCTTACCTTATCAGACTGTGTGTTGTCGAAAGCCTGCCTAACAATAAGCTGAAGGACAAACTGTGTTAGCAGTCAAAATATTTGATCAGGTTTGTGAGAAATGTCCTGTGTGATGAATCTAAATACTCTGCAATACTTTATCTCACAATTATTTAAAGTCCCAGATTTCTTCCTCCTTTTTTTTTTTTTAATTTGATTTATATGCCGCCCTTCTCCGGAGACTCAGAGCGGCTTACAGTGCGTTAAGCAATAGCCTTCATACTTTTGTATATTTATACAAAGTCAGCTTATTGCCCCCACAATCTGGGTCCTCATTTTACCCACCTTAGAAAGGATGGAAGGCTGAGTCAACCTTGAGCCTGGTGGGATTCGAACTTGCAGTAATTGCAAGCAGCAGATGTTAATAGATGTTAATAACAGGGTGCTTTAAACCACTGTACTACAGGCTCTTTTCTTTTCTTTTTTTGAGGCTAAACTTGTAAAACCTAACTGGCTTAAAATATTAACTGAAATGTGTCTTGCCAGGATAGAGAAATTACTATGGATACATTGCATTATAGCGCCCTTACTGTTCATAAATGGATGTTTAGAAACTAGGCACTAAATTTGTCTCTGAGCACTTGGAACAGTAGCTTTTAAAGCACGGTTGATCATCCTCAATACATGTGGGTTTAGGCCACATTTTTATAGAAAATCCAGACTAGGGAAGGTTGTTTTAGCAAACATTTTTTTATATATAAAAAGTTTTTTATTTTTCAATTACAAATATAAACATTCCCATGTTTCCTTATGCAGTGTGTCATCTGGGTACAAACTTATTTGTGCAACATCCTTCACCATTTGCCACATCATTCACATTCATATTATTTCTCTAAACTTAATATTGTAATATATTAAACATTTAAACATTGTAAAGCTCTCCATTTTCTTCTTAATCTCTTCTAATGATAATACCATATTAACATTAAATTTCATTATTCTCATCATACATATATTAACAATTTTCATCTTATTTATATCTCTATCTTAATGTATTTTCTACTTGTTCTTTAGCCTTGTTCATTTCCAAACTCCTTTTTTATTCTCCAACCATTGATAAAACACTTCCCATATCATATAATATTCAGTTTGTTCTTTCTCCTTGATTGCTAATATTAATCTGTTCATTTCTGCACATTCTAATATTTTCCTTATCACCTTCTCATCAATGGGAATCTCTCCACTTTTCCAATGTTGTGCAAATACAATTCTAGTTGCAGTTAATAAATGAATAATTAAATAAACATTCTCTTTATTATAAATTTCAGATAAATTTCTTAGCAGAAATATTTCTGGTTTCAACTCAATACGTTGTTGTATCATCTCTTCCAATCATGTCTTAATTTTTGTCCAATACTTCTTTGCTTCTCCATATGCCCACCACATATAATAGTAAGATCTAGGCATTTGGTGGCACCTCCAACATTTAGCAAGCTTGAAAAGAGCATAGTATAGGGTCTTAATACATAGTAAGTATCTGGGGATGCAGATAACTAACAATTTGACTTGGTCTCTTCATACATTACCTTTGGTGATGTGTGCAAACCAGTGTTTGCATTTCCTGCAATGGAATGAGGAGAGCACATCTTTCTCCTTCTATCCTGGCCACTTTTTACAGATACATGATTGAGAGCATTTTAACAAACTACATATCACTGTTTGGTTTGGTGGCAGCAGTGCCTCAGATAGAAAGTCTATACAGAGAGTGGTAAGGACAGCCGAGAAGATTATAGGAAGATCGCTTCCCGCTACTCAGAATACTGCTTATAAGCGCTATGTGTTTAGAGCTCAAAGCATTATCAGCGACCTCACACACCCAATTCACAGTCTGTTTCTGTTGCTCCCCTCTGGGAGGAGGTTTCGAAGTATCTATAGTAGGACTACTAGATTCTGCAACAGTGTTGTTCCTTATGCCATCCATCTTGTAAACTTGCAGAATTCTTTTTTTTTTTGGCCATGTATATGTATACATCCAAACTAGGGGGTGATGTTTCTCTGTGTCATATATGTGTGGGTATGCGGGCATATGTATATTGATTCTCTTTTGAGAGCTGAATGCAATGAAATTTCATTTTAATGTATGCTGATTAGTGTACATTTAAAATGACAATAAAGATTCTATTCTATTCTATTCTATTCTATTCTATTCTATTCTATTCTATTCTATTCTATTCTATTCTATTCTATTCTATTCTATTC
>WNWU01000021.1:4717010-4741003 GCA_012654045.1 Ptyas mucosa | reverse complement strand
TAGAATAGAATAGAATAGAATAGAATAGAATAGAATAGAATAGAATAGAATAGAATAGAATAACAGAGTTGGAAGGAACCTTGGAGGTCTTCTAGTCCAACCCCCTCCTTAGGCAGGAAACCCTACACCACTTCAGACAAACGGTTAACCAAACTCTTCTTAAAAACTTCCAGGGTTGGAGCATTCACAACTTCTGGAGGCAATTTGTTCCACTGATTAATTGTTCTAACTGTCAGGAAATTTCTCCTTAGTTCTAGGTTGCTCCTCTCCTTGATTAATTTCTACCCATTGTTTCTTGTTTTGCCCTCAGGTGCTTTGGAGAATAGCTTGATTCGCTCTTCTTTATGGCAACCCCTGAGATACTGGAACACTGCTATCATGTCTCCCCTAGTCCTTCTTTTCATTAAACTAGACATACCCAGTTCCTGCAACCGTTCTTCATATGTTTTAGCCTCCAGTGATTATGGAGGCTGATTACGACATAACTTACATATAAAATCTATCCAATATCTGTCTAATATTTCTATTACTATGATCAGTTTTAACAATGGATTTGGCTAGCTTGTAAAGATAGATGCAGATGAACATGGTGGCTTATAAAAAAGAAGCACACAATAACTGTATATATTCTGTAAGCCGCCTTGAGTTGCCATGAGTGAATAGGCAGCAATATAAATCCAATAAAGAAATAAATAAACTGAGTTGGAGCTTACCAGGTCTGAACTCTTGAACCTATTTGTCCTTTAGTTAGAATTGTGGCATTGTGGGTGCTTTGAGATAAATATAGAAGGGACAGATCCTTGTCTCAGAGAGAGTGTGAGGGGTGTCAAACTGGATTTCTTCGAGGGCCGGATCAGCATTGTAGTTCTCTGTGGACCGGTGGGAGGGGAATGGGATCAACGCCTCCTACAGTACCCTGCCAGCAAAAACGGGGTGCGGGGGGCCTCAAGCATTTTGTTGACCAAAATGGGGCATGGGGGCCATGTGATGCCCCTTCCCCCGTGCCCAGTTTTGGACAGCAAAGTGCTTCAGGAGGCCATCCAGGCTGAAAATGGGGCACAGGGGGACCTTGCATGGCCCGTGCCCCATTTTGACCACCAAAGTGCTGCAGGATGCTGTCCAGGCTGAAAACGGGGCATGGGGGGGACATCCCATTTTGGCTGCCAGAGGTACCGTAGGCCGGTCCTCTAGGCTGGCCCCGCAGGCCATATTTAAGCAAAATAAAATCAATCCAGAAATACAAAAATTATATTAATTTTGACAAAAATGTGATCACCAATAATAAAAGTAAACAAATGAAATGATGAATACAGCATTGAATTGTCCCATTGCTAGTTGTCCTGTGGTGGGTTGGCCGTGGCAATTTGGCTATGGTGAGTTGGCTATGGCAGGTTGTCCCATTCCATATCAGGGAGTTTACAATTTGTATTTCAACATTGTGGAAAAAGCAGAAGAAAACAATATGTATAACAATTCTTTTTTTTCTTTCTTTCTCTCTCTCTGCACACACACACACACACACACACACACACACACGGGAATTAGAATGAGCAAAGAGAGTAATTCACAAAACATTTACAAAGAAAATATGTCCCGCGCATAAAAGGAAATCAGGGTCACATAGACAAGTGTGGACAACAGTTGGGCTCTGTAAAAGGTTGACTTTCATTTGGAGAGACATGTTTTAGAACACTTGTTATATAAGAGCATGACCTCAGTGCCTCTCTGGGATTTGTTAAAGCTATTGTGCTTGTTTTCAGAATCACGTTAGTATTTATTAGTAGGGCCGTGCAATGTTGTAAATCCCATTGGGTGCCTCAGAAGATGCAGAAGCATGAATGCAGAACCTTAAAACTTATGATGGGTTGGTTTGATTTCTCTAGGGGCCTCGCCTCCAACTTTCCCACTACAACCACTTCAGGAGGTAGCTTGTACTGTAGCAGTAAGTGGCCCCAAACCACCCAGGTAACTTCCATGGCTGAACGTTGACTTCAATCTGAAGATCCCCATCATATTTCACCTCATTAATCATGGCTTAAACCATCCAGGATGAATCTTCAAAATCACAAAGGCCTTCTGTAAACTTCATTAAAGAGAGCAAGAGCCTATTACTACCCTGTTTCCCTGAAAATGAGACCCAACTGGAAAATAAGCCCTAGCATGATTTTTCAGGATGCTCGTAATATAAGCCCTACCCCCAAAATAAGCCCCAGTTAAGATTGTCAGCCAGATGGGTGCATTTAGTACTGCATTTCCCCCAAAATAAGACCTAACCATAAAATAAGTTCTAATGTGTCTTTTGGAGCAAAAATTAATAAAAGACCCGGTCTTATTTTCGGGGAAACACAGTATGAAAAAGAGGTCAATTGCAATACAAAGTGGCAACTACTGCAGAGTGTTCTTAACAGCAATTCTGTAAGATGATAATTTTTTTAAAAAGCACATTAGATTAAACCTGAATGGGGGATGTAACCAAGTGTCTGTTCCAGTGGTGAAATCCAATTTTTTTTACTACCGATTCTGTGGGCATGGCTTGGAGGGTGTGGTGTGGTGTGGTGTGGCTTGGTGGGCGTGGCTTGGTGAGTATGGCAGGGGAAGGATGCTGCAAAATCTCCATTCCCACCCCGCTCCAGGGAAAGGATACTGCAAAATCTCCATTCCCTCCTGTGGGGTGTGGGGTTGAGGGGTACCCCGGACCGTGAACCAGTTCATGGGCAAAAGCACTGGGATTGAAATAAAGCCGACAAAGGAGCCTTGAATAAATATATAATTTAATTTAAAATATTTAAAAAGACACTGTGCCTTTAAAAACCACATTAAAAGCAAAGTCTTATCTGGGTATGTGAAGCCAGGCTATCTCCCTAGATTCCTCTCCACAATACCAAAAACAGTTCACAAGAAACAAAGGGTAATAAAAAAGTGGACGTCTTTGGCGTTGACACGTCATCAAGGCAAACGAAGGGCAGCAGCGAAGACTTCACAATAAAAAGTCACCTGAGAATAAAAGCAGTTCAAGCACCAACATGGCTTGAGGGTCTGTGTGGAGAAGAATTTCCAGCACAACCTAACGGTTGGCTTGTGTGCTTAAAAACAGCAAAACACAAGCATCTGTGGGAGTATCTCAGCAGCCGGAGTCTGGAGTCCTTATCTGCGTCTCCTCCCTTCTACAGCATCATGCTGGGCTCTGCAATCTTCTTCCAGCAGTGAAAACTAGCTGGATCAGGCCCGACCAATGTCTAGGCCCAAGTAGTAAGCCGAAAGATGCTTGCTTATATTGTGAGCAAACCTGCAATTATCTAGGGCGGGGAAGGCTTGCAGGTTATTGCTTACAGCAGATGGGTTGATTGAGGCCATACCTCTTTTGTGGCTAATCATGTAGCCGCAGCAACCCTGAAAATACTCGTGATACCTCCCCACTCTGGGCCAGCTAGAGATAGTATTTGCCGGTTTTCCGAACTACTCAATATTTCCACTACCGGTTCTCCGAACTGCTCAAAATTTTTGCTACCAGTTTTCCAGAACTTGTCAGAACCTGCTGGATTTCACCCCTGGTCTGTTCTTACCAAGGATTTTTTTTGGTGGAAATAAGTGATCCCCATTGAATCCATCTGCTGCCTTGCTGAAACAGAGAGAGATAACATTTCTACATTCAGGGAAGTCTTTTGTGGTTTTTTTGAAGAAGACACATGCTAAAATACCCTTAGAATGTCATCAGATAGATATATTTTAGCCAGATTTCGAGATGCTGTTTATTTTTAAACTACAAGCATGATAGCAATGATAGCAATTCTCCTTTACATCCAAATGATTCTTTAAATTCCCTCCCTTTTTTTGGTAACCTTCAAAATTGGGGTATTGTTTTCATTGACTCCAGGGGCCAATGAGAAATGGTTTAATATTTTCTTTTTCCTTCAGGATTCTCAGTCAGGATTGGGCTTGACACCCCATTGGTATGTAAGACAAGGCAAAGAGTGAAAATGGAATGGCTGATTTGATCAGGAAACTGAGTATATGATCAGAAGTTCTTTGTTCCTTTATCTGCCTGCCCCTATATTTTATGCTGAACTGTAGCGTATTTGGACAGTTAGTAAAAACCCAACTAGATGTTGGACTCACCCTCCTCTATTAGAGCCTACTGTTTTTCTAAGTGTTACAACGTTGTAGTACGAGCCTTGCCCTTTGGTACATGTGTATAGTATTAATGTGTACACAATGGATAGGGCCAGTGGTGAAATCTGAACCAGTTTGCCACTGGTTTGCTGGCCATACATGTGCGGTGAACGTCAAATACATGCTATGTGTTCTCATGCACAGTGTGTGACAAACACGCACTGCGTTCATGCATATGCATGGTGTGCACAAAATACACGCTGCATGCGCGTATGCACAGTATGCGCCAAACACACAGAAAAAGGAGGCTTGGGAAGGTAAGTGTAACAGTGAGGGGGGGAATGGCTGTGCCGCGCAATTTAGGTTCACTAGAAAGCAGGATTTCCTGCTTTTAATAGTTTTAATTAATAGTGATTTTAAATCGCGCGGCACAACTGATCGTCGGAGATACCGGTTCAGAGGAACTGGTAGGGTTTTTTTCCTACTGGTTCACCCAAACCGGTATTTTTTATCATTTCACCAGGATTACACCAGTGGGTAGGGCTTATATCTCAGTGCTACTTTTATCATTCTGCCTTTGCTCCCTACAAAAACTTTGCTGGCCACCTGTTTATTTCTTATAGCCCTTCCTTCTTTCCTTCCTTCCTTCCTTCCTTCCTTCCTTCCTTCCTTCCTTCCTTCCTTCCCACCCATCTTCAAATGCAATTTGAATTTTTGTCAATGTTCAGAGAGAGGAAACTATGCTGCCTTTGGAGATGTATGATATATTTAGCTAAACTGATGGCTGATTGCCACAAAATTAGGCAAATATATCTGCAACATTTTCTCGATTATTTTTTCCCCACACCAAGTGAGCTTTGCACCAAATCCGTGAAAATCTCCAGATTTAAAGTCATAATCTCTCCTCCTTATCAGAGAAATAAAGCTGACAGTATCCCACATCATCTTGACCCTGACAATATCCCTCTGAAGCCTTCATAAAGGCCGAGGAAGGAAACCAATCTCCACTGAATTAATTGGGCTTTGAAAACCAATGGACCTCTGCAGCAAAGTTAAGTATGAATGCAAGGTACTTTTCCTGACAGCTGCAGGTAATATACCAATAAGTACCTTAGAGTGAGTGATTGACATTTAGGGGGACTTTCTGATGTAATGCTATCTCAGATACATATGAAGCTACTAAATCATGCTTCTCAGGATCATTGGAGGTCACAATGTTAGTGGTCTCTCCTTATAGAATTTCTTTCTTACTGAGCATTCGAGCACTCCAAGTCAGTGCTTGTATTCCTCTAAAGCTTTGTCTCCTTGAATAATAGCTGCAAAGATAAAATTTATAGGAAAAGGCAGAAACTGAAGCTGGGCAAACGATTAAAAAATTGGATTTCTAAAAAGTAATGGATCTGAAATATTTTATTAGGAAGAAATGGGTGATATCAAAGAGCAAGAGAGATAGTTTTCATGGTAATTTAAATCAACCTTCCCTAATTAGGCAAACTTCCACTATTTGTTCTGGTTAGGTTATAAGCAGTGGTGGGATTCAGCCAGTTCGGGCCAGTTCGGGCAAATCGGTAGTTAAATTGCTGGCTGGCCCCACCCCTCCCTGCCTTGCCCCTTCCAGGAGTCCCCACATGCCCCATTTTGGCTCCCAGGTAAGTCCAGGGAGGCCTCCTAGGCCCAAAACAGGACATGGGTGTGTGTGGTGCTTTCCCATGGCCCATTTTCGCTCCCAGGAGGCTTCAGGGAAGCCTCCTAGGCCCAAAATGGGGTGTATCCCCCCTGCAGTCCAGTTTTGCTCCCGGGGGGGGGACGGGGCCCAAGTGCTGCTTGTCACACCCCCTGGCCACTCCCACCATGGCCATGCCCACCCAGCTGATCATTAGGGCAGAGAACCTGTTGTTCAATTATTCGAATCTCACCACTGGTTATAAGGTTAAAGTCGCCTTTGGTGAGATGTATAGAATACAAGTTTGATAAATAATAATTATAGGATTAGATTTGGATACATCATATCATACTAAGTTGGAGAACTTGGTCTATTTGTAAGCTACTTAGCTTAGGTATTTTAGCAAAAGTAACATGACAATGAAAGCAATGTGGAGATAACGGTCAGTTTGCAGAAATTAAAAACACTTCATGTTGTTTTCTTTTAAACAGAACGAATACAGGTTTTAAATGAAGACAGAAGCTATAGTTTCACAAAGCAAAAAACGGAGGTTGTTTATTCGTATAGAAGTGGAATAGAAATTTTTTTGAAGCAGAATTTTTTAACATGAATAAAATATTTATTTTGAATGTAGCAAGAATACAAAGCACAGCCACAAGTTAGAAATGAAAGCACGCACACTGTGAACATTGGTTTAGAAAGTGGAATTATAGTTCTAAATATCTGGTTCTCTTTGGGAAAAGCACAATATGAATCAATAATTTATACCAAGAGTAGACAGTGTTTCATAGGGCTTGCAATATATGTTTCAATTTCTTCTCTTCTTCCAGTTTATGTTTTCCAGCATCCTTGTTATTATAGCAACACTGCAAAAAGAAGCAAAACTTTCATGATATCACGTTATATTCTTGCAGAATTTTAAATGAGCTGCATCTCTTTCTATAACCTTATGACTCTGTTTGCTACCTTCCAACAAAGATGATTATTTTTATTTCACCAGCTGGCATCAGAAAAAAAGGTCTCATATTAGATGGTAGATTTCTGCACTAAGGTCCCTGTAAGGATCCTGTATAAAGGCTGTATTCTCTTTGTTTTGATTTAAGCATCTTGTTGGGTTTCTTCTTCTCACAGGAACACATTTGCTGTCCTTAGAACAATTCAAGACTTAGAACAATTGAATCGAGTGAAAGCATATATCAAACAATATTTCATTACCAAGGTTCCAAAATAGACTTTTAGTTTACAAACTTAGTTTAAAAGAACAACAACATGAGGGCTTATATATTTGGTTGTCCAGTCATCCAGATGCTTAGATTGCATTTGGTGTTTTTGTCCACCTATTGAGTGCTTCCCAAGGATCTGGGATAGGCAGATATTGTATAATGATACTAAAGGTATCGTCACAGGATGTAAGCTGTTCAAGTAAAACTGCCTTTTGCAATTGACAGTGATTTTGTCAATGCCAATGGTGTCCAAGAGCCTTGGATAGTACAGTGGTCTAAAGCTCTGTTATTAACATCAGCTGCCTGCAATTATTGCAGGTTCGAATCTCACCAAGGCTCAAGGTTGACTCAGCCTTCCATCCTTTCTAAGGTAGGTAAATTGAGGACCCAGTTTGTGGGGGCAATAAGCTGACTTTGTATAAATATACAAAAGTATGAAGGCTATTGCTTAGCGCATTGTAAGCCGCCCTGAGTCTCCGGAGAAGGGCGGCATATAAATCAAATTAAAAAAAAAAAAGTGGTGTTCCAGATATTTGGGGATTACACCCAAGGGATTTATTATTGTTGGACATGTCTTTGCTTTCTTTTCCCACATTCGTTGTACGTTTCTTTCCATAATCTATACACCCAAATTATAAGAAGCCTTTTCTTTTGTAGCACCTGAAAGAGTTCTACCATTCCCCCCGCCTCTATAAGTTTTCAAAATCTAGACTGAAAAAGATAGAACTTGAAAGAGCTGGTTATGTAAGGTTGGGATTGCTGTCAATGATTAATAAAATGGGGGTAAACAGTTGAGATTCCTTTTATATTTATTCATCAATTTAAAATACGCCAGCCTGTCTTTCAGTGCACTTAGCTGTTACAAGATATTTTTAAGGCTTGAAAGCAAATGATTGCAATGACAAAAATCACACTTAAACCACAGGATTATTAAATGTGTCTTCAAATAGTTACCTGAACTAGCAACAATTCAATAACTGTTAGTTGGCTAAATATATCTTCAGAGAGTTGAGATTGAAGGGTAATTCTGCTCTCTCCTGTCTTTTTTTAAAGTACAGTATTATAGTGTGTGTGTGTGTGTGTGTGTGTGTGTGTGTGTGTGTAATCTTTCTTGATCTTCTCATTGAGACTAAATCAAGCATTGGTGACCCTTGACCCTAGTCATCACAAAAGAAAGTAAGACAAGATAAGATAAAGATAATAGGAAATGGGCTCTTTTATTGTCTACATGAGCATCCTTTAAACATCCATGAAATATTTATATTTAACACTGACAAGGACCTGAAAGTCCTGACAGAAGGCCTGAGGGATTGGAAAGCTGAAGATGATGAAATTGAAATGCAGATAACTAACTGGGAGGTTAAAGGAGAAGGCAAAGTAGTCCAAGACATGAAAAACAGGAATTTAGGTAAGGATATATAGAAATTTTTCCCTTTTTGTACTCAATCATGGCATAAATATTCCTTGGAACCAAAGAGCCTTGGTAGTACAGTGGTTTAAAGCACCCTGTCATTAACACCAGCTGCCTGCAATTATTGCAGGTTCGAATCTCACCAGGCTCAAGGTTGACTCAGCCTTCCATCCTTTCTAAGGAAGGTAAATTGAGGACCCAGTTTGTGGGGGCAATAAGCTGACTTTGTATAAATATACAAAAGTATGAAGGCTATTGCTTAGCGCATTGTAAGCCTCCCTGAGTCTCCGGAGAAGGGCGGCATATAAATCAAATTAAAAAAAAATATATGGAACCAACATTCATTGGAACCACATTCCTTGCAGCCAACCAACGTTGTTTTCATTTAATTCCCAGCCTGTGGGCTTCTGTAGCCCTTAAAATAGTCCTTCAAGTTGTGTTTTCCTTTTTATTCAAGGCTGCCTGAAGATGTACAGAGTATAGAAGATGAATAGATGTATAGCCATTAAGTTTCATTCCTCTGACCATGGAGGGGCATCAGGTCATTGCAGAGGCAACCCAGAATTAGCAATGTGATAGCAACATGGATTGGTGGCGTCATATCAACTCACCAGGAAAAAAAGAAGCAAATCTGTCTATCATATTCAATTTACAAAGTAAAAAACCATCATCTTCTTCTTTTAACGACCTCATAATCCCTTGCAGGTTGTAGTCTGGGCAACTATAAATAAGGAGGCTGGGGGACCTCCCGGGAGGGGGGTGGGTTGTGTGGGTTCAGGGGTTAATCTGCAAGGGACGGGGTCTAGTCCGGCTAAGGAGCACGACGGAGGTGATACGAAATCCGGAGTCAAGGAGGGGGTTAGAGCTTATACTATCGGTAGACATTACATCAGTACTATAGGTGGGAGGGGCAGATATGGTGGGAGTAGGGGGCCATATCAAGTGAAGGGAGTACGCGCTCGCTGTCTTCAAGCGGTGGCATGCTCCGGCCCCCAATGCTCTGCTCGTTCCCCAGGTTGCACAGACCCTCAGGCCCTGGACCTTCGGCTGATGCTATGCAACGCCAGGTCTGTGGTAAACAAAGCCCCCCTCATTTGTGATCTTGTTCAAGAGGGGGGAGCAGACCTGGCAGGTATTACGGAGACCTGGCTGGACCAGGAGGGAAGGGTTTCTCTCATAGAGATGTGCCCACCTGGTTTCCGAGCATTTCATCAGCCAAGGTCACAGGGGAGGGGTGGGGGGGTGGCAGTTATCATTAGAGAAGGTCTTGGTCCGAAGGAGGCCACTGTTCCTCAGACGGTCGGATGTGAGTCCCTCCTTGTGAAGTGGGGTCATGGGGTACAGATGGGCTTGCTAGTTACGTACCTGGCTCCCTGCTACGTGGCGGCAGCCCTGCCTGAGCTACTCAACGTTATAGCCGCGGTGGCGGTTGATATCCCTAGGCTTATAGTCATGGGAGATTTCAACCTGCCATCTGTCGGTGAGGCGTCTGAGGTGGCTCAGGAGTTCATGGCTTCCATGACGGCCATGGACCTGACCCAGTTAGTTCATGGCCCTACTCACACTGAGGGAAACACGCTGGACCTGGTTTTTGTCTCTGGTCAGTGGTTGAGTGATCTTGAGATAGGGGATATAGTGATTGAGCCCTTGTCATGGTCGGATCACTCCCTCCTTCACTTTGACCTTTGAACCACCACACCCCGCCGCAGGGAGGCGGAACTGATAAGGTGGTTCTGCCCCAAGCGCCTGATGGACCCAGATAGGTTCCAGAAGGAGCTTGGGCCATTTCCTGAGGCTCTGGCACATGGCTCGATCGAAGACCTGGTGGCCACCTGGGATAGGGAGGCTGCCGGGGCCTTGAATCGAGTCGTGCCTTTGCGGCCTCTGACTCGACGCCGATCTCACCTGGCTCCTTGGTACACTGAGGAGCTGAGGGAGATGAAGCATCGGAAAAGACGCCTGGAGAGCAGTTGGAGAGCCAGCCGATCTGAATCTGACCGAACACTGGTAAGATCTCATATTAAGACTTACCTAGTGGCGATAAAAGCGGCAAAACATAACTATTTTTCCGCTCTTATTGCATCATCAGATAACCGCCCAGCCGCCTTGTTTAGGGTGACCCGCTCCCTGCTCCTTCAGGAAGCGCGGGAAGACCCCTTGGAGGGTAGAGCCGAGGATTTTGTTCAATATCTGTATGATAAAATCGCTCAGATTCGGGAACACCTGGACTCTGACATAGTAGATTCAGGGGAAAGGACGGAGGCAGGTCTTGAGAATACCACCTGGGAAGAGTTTGATTCTGTGACTCCCGAATATGTGGACAGGATACTGGGGAGGCTGAATGCTACCACATGTTTATTGGACCCGTGTCCCTCCTGGTTGGTGCTGGCCTCTCGGGAGGTTACACGAGGCTGCCTCCAGGGGATTATAAATGCTTCTCTGAGTGAGGGTGTCTTTCCTGCTGCCTTGAAAGAGGCAGTGGTGAGACCTCTCCTCAAGAAGCCTTCCCTGGACCCGGCAGTATTGGCTAATTACCGTCCAGTCTCCAACCTTCGCTTCATTGCGAAGGTTGTTGAGAGTGTGGTAGCACAACAGCTTCCTCAGTACCTGGATGAATCAGCTTATCTGGATCCGTTCCAGTCGGGCTTCAGGCCTGGACACAGCACGGAAACGGCATTGGTTGCATTGGTTGATGATCTCTGGAGGGCTCGGGACAAGGGTTGTTCCTCTGCCCTGGTCCTATTAGATCTCTCAGCGGCTTTTGATACCATCGACCATGGTATCATGCTGCACCGGCTGGAAGAGTTGGGAGTGAGGGGCACCGTGTTGCGATGGTTCTCCTCCTTTCTCTCTGACCGGTCGCAGTCTGTGTTGGCAGGGGGGCAGAGATCGACCCCGAGGCCCCTTATATGTGGGGTACCACAGGGATCGGTTCTCTTGCCCCTTCTGTTCAACATTTATGTGAAGCCACTGGGTGAGATCATCCGTGGTTTCGGGGTGAAGTACCACCAGTACGCTGATGACACCCAGCTGTACATCTCCACCCCAGACCACCCCAATGATGCCCTTGAAGTGATGTCCCGGTGCCTGGAGGCTGTACGGATCTGGATGGGGAGGAACAGACTCAGGCTCAACCCATCCAAGACCGAGTGGCTGTGGTTTCCGACATCCCGATATAGTCAGTTGGTGCCAACGCTGACTATTGGGGGTGAGTCATTGGCCCCCACGGAGAGGGCTCGAAACTTAGGCGTCCTTCTGGACTCACAGCTATCTTTAGAAGAACACCTGACGGCTGTGGCCAGAAGGGCTTTTTATCAGGTTCGCCTGATACGCCAGTTGCGCCCCTTTCTAAATCGGGACTCATTAAACACGGTCACTCATGCCCTCGTCACTTCCCGCCTGGACTACTGCAATGCTCTCTACATGGGGCTCCCCTTGAAGAGCACCCGGAGGCTCCAGTTGGTCCAGAATGCGGCCACGCGGGTAGTTATGGGAGCGATGTGGCGCTCCCATGTGACACCCCTCCTGCGCGAGCTGCACTGGCTTCCTGTGTTCTTCCGGGTGCACTTCAAGGTTTTGGTTACCACCTTTAGAACGCTCCATGGCTTAGGACCGGGGTATCTTCGAGACCACCTTCTGCCACCAGTACCCTCTCACCGACCAGTACGCTCCCATAGAGAGGGGCTTCTCAGGGTGCCGTCGGTCAAACAGTGTTGACTGACGGCCCCCAGGGGGAGAGCCTTCTCTGTGGGGGCACCCACCATGTGGAACAAGCTCCCCCCCGGAGATACGGACAATCCCAGATCTCCGCGCTTTCCGCCGTGCCCTCAAGACGTTTCTATTCCAGCAGGCTGGCCTGGACTAACCTCTTCTAAAATTGCTCTTATATTCTTAAATCTTAATCTCATAAATTTAGAGTTTTAATTTTAGGTTTAAGACCAAATTATTTAATTGTATTTTAATCAATTCTTTAAAATATTTGTATTATATGTATTTTATCATTTGTCTGTACACCGCCCTGAGTCCCCCGGGAGTAGAGCGGTATATAAATATAATATAATAATAATAATAATAATAATAATAATAATAATAATAATAATAATAACTAAATGGAGCTAGCAGAGTGTTTACTGGCTGGATGCCCTTCCTGTTGCCAATGCGGAGTTTTGTTCAGCAGATATATTTACACTGTACTCAGAGAGATAAATATTTGCCTCTACCTAGAGTTGCCTTTTTACAAAATAAAAAATATGGAGGGTAAAATATTAGTTATTTATTTGGAAGAGGAATACATATCCTTTCCACCAAACCTCTGGGGTGACCACCAATTTGGAGTTGGAGGAAGAAATTCATATAAAAGCAAAATGGTGACAGAACTAGAACCTCCTGTGTTAATTTACATTATTGGTAGAATTATATATTTGTTCCATGTTTTAACATACAGGAATTTGTGGAACTTAAGAACTGGCCACTATTCCCCTTGTATGTAGTGAAAAATTTGGCTAAATTAGGCTAAAAAGCTAATAATAAGGCAAGAGGGACCCATGTAAGACTTCAGGACTGATCTTTTCACGTCCCAGTCTCCTGTTCTGGGTTACCTTCAGGGGGATCAGTAAAAGTCAACATAGTGGCTATGACTCAAAGGTGCTTTTTCAAAAGGCAACTGGGCTGTTTTTTGAGGAAGAAAAAGAAGACATTTTGCTTCTCATCGAAGAAGCTTTATCAGTTGTGACTGGATGGTGGGGGAATTGAAGGATATCTTCTATCCCCCCACCATCCAGTTACAACTGATGAAGCTACTTGGATGAGAAATGAAATAATCTTCTCCTTCTCCTTCTCCTTCTCCTTCTCCTTCTCCTCCTCCTCCTCCTTCTCCTCCTCCTCCTCCTCCTCCTATTTCTTTTTCCTCCTTCTCCTCCTCCTCCTCTTCCTCCTCCTCAAAAAACATCTGACTTTTGAAAAAGCATCTTTGAGACAACTATAACCTGGATGATTGAAATCTCCCTATATATAGTGGTTATTATTGAGCAGTCAAAGTCTTGCTCTTGTTTAATACACGATGGGACATGAGAAACACTTTAAAAAGCAAGGTTTTAAGAACATTGTCCAGCTATCATCTAGACCAGTAGTTCGCAACTTGTGGTCCGCGGAGCCCTGGAGAGCTGCAATATTGTCACAGGGAGTTTGTGAAGGATTGAAAAAAATTTAAATCTTGAGTTAAATCTTGGAGGTAAATGTCCATGGTCTGTAGCCACAATAGGTATTTAAAGGGGGTCCATGGTGAAGAATAATTGATCTAAACTTTTTTGACACCCTTCTCCTTGACATTCCTGTTTCTATGGTCAAAGTCCATTGTATTTCTGATACTGATTCTGCCTTCTGTAACAGTAGAGCTGTTTTGACCAGCCAAAAGCTCTGTGACAGAACATTAGGTGTTCCAAGAGACAGTATTTCTTTTATCTGTAAATACCCTGAAGTATTTACAATTCATTTTTAGGAGCATATTGTTTCTTTATACAAACAGAAAGTGGGAACAAAATGCTATGAAGCTTAAAATATTGTTTAGTGCAATCAGCCAAGTGATGAAACAACTTAAAACAATGTTCTTGAGGGAAATGATTTGGGGTTTGCAGAAGTATTGTTAGCACATGAGAGGTTACTCATAAATAATAAGTCTGACATAAATCTTTCAGCTCTAGAAAAGAATTATAGCATATCTTTGGACAGCTGGAATTGTTAACACAGTTTCATCTGAAATATGTTATTTTTGAGGTCTTTCTCTTTTCTTACTTGAAAGTCTAAAGGATGTTTTCTTATGAGAGGCAGAATAAATTACAGCATTATGCAGCAGAGAATAGAAATCACGCCTTTCCCTCTCTTTTTGGTTAAAACAACAAAACTATTTGCTCTCTAACCAATTAGATAACTCTACAGTTGTTAAATAATGATCTATCCCCTGGAATCAAGCTATTAAATTTAATTAAATGTAAAAATGCTCTAGGGAAGAGATTTTTGAAATATTCCCAAAACAAATGAGAGGAATTCACTTTTGATTAAACACTTTTAAAAAAAGAATCCTTAAATCCTTCCTAGGCAGTCTTTTTTTGTAACATAATGCTCCCATTCTTAGATTTTTTTTTAAAAAAAGAATTCATCTGATCAAATGAAACAAACAACTGATCTAGCTAATTAAAATTGATCTGGGAAATTGTTCAAGATTTTGTCCTGAACGGAACTTAAACATTATAAAACACTTCAGAAAATGATTGTTTATTATGGAGGGATGAATCGATGGTACACAGATTGAACCCACATAATTCTAGTTTTCATCAAATGCAAGGTTGATAGACCTTAATTCACAATATCAATTATTCTACTTAAGTCTCCAAAACATTTAAATGAAGTGCTTCAAAAGTTACATGTATTCTGGAAGAGGGAAATAATCTTAAGGGATGACTTTAATAGAGGAATGACTTCTAAAACTGAGAGAGAGACATCAGTCAAGAAAGGGAAAATTTAGATTTTAAAAAGTAGAAAGAATTTTAGGGAAATAAGGTTGAAGGAACATCTTCACATATTTGAATCTTAACATTAAGGTTACATTTACTACTCAGTGAGACAGAGTTCATATTCTAGGACTGGTTTTATTCTTCTTTTGGATTCTTTCTTTCTTTATTTGTTTTATTTGTTTTAATTTATATACCGCCCTTCTCCTGCTGGACTCAGGGCGATGCACAGCTGGAAATAAAAAACATTCAATACAAAATTTAAAAATTTAAAAGAATTATAAAACTTTGGCCGAAAATTTAAAAAACCTCATAACTAAAACCCAATTGGACAATTTAAAAATCTAAAATCTCAAAAGTAGCATTGCAGTAGTCCAGGCAGGAAGTGACGAGTGCCTGAGTGACTGGGCGTAAGGTGTCCCAATCCAGAAAGGGACGCAACTGGCGAATCAGGAGAATCTAATGAAAAGCCACCCTGGCCACGGCCGTCATATGCTCTTCTAAAGACAGCCGTACATCCAGGAGGACACCCAAGTTGCGGGCCCTCTCTGTGGGGGCCAGTAACTCGCCCCCAGTAGCCAGCGATGGCACCAGCTGGCTATATCGGGATGCCGGAAGCCACAGCCACTCGATCTTGGAGGGGTTGAGTTGAAGCCTGTTACTCCCCATCCAGATCCTCATGGCCTCCAGGCACTGGGACATCACTTCAAGGGCATCGTTGGGATGGCCTGGGGTGGAGATGTACAGCTGAGTATCATCAGTGTACTGATGGAATTCCACCCCAAAGCCATGGATGATCTCACCCAGCGGCTTCACATAAATTTTGAACAGAAGGGGTGAGAGGACCGATCCCTGTGGCACCCCACAAACAAGGCACCTCGGGGTCGACCTCTGCCCCCCTGCCAACACCGACTGCGTCCGGTCCGAGAGATAGGAGGAGAACCACCATAGAACGGTGCCCCCCACTCCCAGCCCCTCCAACCGGCGCAGCATGATACCATGGTCGATGTCATCAAAAGCCACTGAGAGATCCAACAGGACCAGGATAGAGGAACATCCCCTATCCCGAGCCCTCCAAAGATCATCCACCAACGCGACCAATGCCGTTTCTGTGCTGTACCCAGGCCTGAAGCCGGATTGCGCGGGTCCAGATAAACAGCTTCATCTAGGTACCCGGGAAGCTGTCGTGCCACCATACTCTCGACAATCTTCGCCACAAAGGGAAGGGTGGAGACCAGACGATAGTTAGCTAAAACAGCCGGATCCAGAGTGGGCTTCTTGAGGAGGGGCCTCACCATCGCCTCTTTCAAGGTGGATGGCAAGACACCCTCACCCAAGGAAGCATTGATAATCCCCAGGAGCCAGCCTCATGTAACCTCCTGGGAGGCCAGTACCAACCAGGAGGGACACGGGTCCAATAAACATGTGGTTGTGTTCAGCCACCCCAGTATCACGTCCTTGGGTGCAACAGGGTCGAACTCCTCCCAAATGACATTCTCAAGACCGGCCTCCATCATCCCTTCTGTACCTACCCAGTCAGAGACCAGACCTTCCTGAATCTGAGTGATTTTATCGTGCAGATACTGAACAAAATCCTCAGCGCAACCCTGCAAGGGATCCTCCCACGCCCCCGAATAGAGGAGGGAGTGGGTCACCATAAACAGGGCAGCTGGGCAGTTATCTGTTGATGCGATAAGAGCAGAAAAATAGTCAAATTTTGCTGCTTTTATCACCACTAGGTAGGTCTTAATATGAGCTCTTACCTGTGTTCGGTTGGATTTGGAACGACTGGACCTCCAACTACTCTCTAGGCATCTTTTCTGGCACTTCATCTCCCTCAGCTCCTCAGAGAACCAAGGAGCCAAGTAGACTCGGCGACGGGTCAGAGGCCGCAAAGGCACGACTCAGTCCAAAGTGCCAGCGGCTGCCCTATCCCAGGCGGCCACCAGCTCCTCGGCTGAATCATGAGTCAGAGCCTCAGGAAATGGCCCAAGCTCCATCTGGAACCTATCAGGATCCATCAGGCGCCTGGGGCAGAACCATCTGGTCTGTTCCACCTCCCTGCGGCTGGGTGTGGCAGTTAGAAAGTCAAGCCTAAGGAGGGAATGATCCGACCATGACAAGGGCTCAATCGCTACTGCCCTATCTCAAGATCATTCATCCACTGCCCAGAGACAAAAACCAAGTCTAGAGTGTGTCCTCCCATGTGAGTGGCTCCATGAATTAGCTGGGTCAGGTCCATGGCCATCATGGAAGCCATGAACTCCTGAGTCACCTCAGATGCTTCGACGACAGATGGCAGGTTGAAGTCCCCCATGACCATAAGCCTGGGGATCTCCACCGCCACCTCGGCAATCACGCTGAGTAGCTCGGGCAGGGCAGCCGACACGTGGCAGGAAGCCAGGTACATAATCAGCAAGCCCATCTGCCTCCCTTGTCCCCACTTCACCAGGAGAGACTCACATCCGGCTATCTGAGGTACAGTAGCCTCCCTTGGGGCAAGACCCTCCTTTACCAGAACCGCCCCTCCCCTGCCCCTCCCCTGGGCCCTCGGCTGATGGAATGCATGGAAACCCAGTGGGCACATCTCAACGAGGGGGACCCCCCCGGCCCAACCAGGTCTCCGTGATACCTACCAGGTCTGCACCCCCCTCGTGAGCCAGATCACAAATGAGGGGGGCTTTATTTACCACGGACCTGGCATTGCACAGCATCAACCGGAGGCCCCGGGCCTGAGGGTCTGAACAACCTGGGGAGCGAGAGGAGCATTGGGGGCCAGAGCACGCAATCGCTCACAAGTAGCGAGTGCGTCCTCCCCTAACATGATGTGGCCCCCTGCTCCCGCCATATCTGCCCCTCCCACCCACTATGCTGATGGAAATGCCCTCCCAGGAACTAACCCGCCCTGCCCCCCGACATCTGTGGGTTGCCCCCCAAACCCACCCCCATCGTACAAACATCCTTCCTCCCACCCCTTAAAAAGTGAATTAAAAAAGAATATAAAGAATTTTTAAGAACTCCAACGCCACCTCTCGGGATCCCAGGACCCGTCCTTGAGGTATTTCTTGGCATGGCTGGTAGGCCACTTCCAGGAATGGGGGGCATTCCTTAAAGCGTATAAGTCTGCTCTTGTACAGAATTGCATAATCATCTTCAGCCATAAATAAATAGGGGCACGGCTGCCCTGGACAGATGCTGTTGACATAGGTCCAACCACACCATTCCTCGAGGAACACCCCCCACAGAAGTGTTTCACCCCCAGAAGGAACACCCCCTTATCACAGAAGTGTTAGACTTTTATTACAGAATAAATTTTTTGTGCATATCCAACCTGCAAAAATGGGACCTGACTATATCAGATCATGCATGGATCATGGAGAAAGTAAGTTTAACAAAATATATCTGTCTGACATCCCCTGAATTTGATCTCTCGTGATTTAAAAAAAAAATTCTTTGTTATCCTTACAATATTAACTACTTAAATAGGAAGAATTAGGAGCTGTGTTAGAAGTTCAAGATGCTGATCCAATTATTAATCAATTATATTTTAGCCAAATAATAATAATAATTTAAAAAACCCCTCTGTTGATCTCTTTTGATGAAAACACATCTTGGCTTTTGCACATGGGGTAGCATCAACCATACAAATAATTGTGGAAGGAAACAGGATAGCTTTGACTGGCAGAATGATACTCCAAGTGCAGGGGTGGGTTCTACTTACCTGTACTACTGGTTCGCAATGGGATCGTGTGCTCGCATTCGCTTCGCTCACGCACATGCCTTGCTTCTGCGCATGTGCAGAATGCCAATGACTACATCCAGGGCAATGGGCGGGGCTTCCCACCGGTTTTACTACTGGTTCTTGCGAACCGGTCCAAACCGGGGGCAACCCATCACTGCCCAAGTGCATGAATTCATGACACAAAGACCTAACCAACAACCACTGCCAGCTGTTATGTTTAGGTCCCCACTTCCACAACAGAAAGGATTACTAGAAAGCTCTCATGAATTTTGTTAAAGGCAGCATATGTGGTGAATGATGTTGTGATTATAATAATGTTAAGTTATGCTTGAATTCAGTCAGCTTGGAGCCTAGCTGACAGCTGTAGTCTTCAATATCACTTGACTTTTACCATCATTTCCTTAGCCTAGGTCACTCAAGCCAACATTGACATCTGATGGCCAAATGTATGATTCCCCTAGAAGAGAATATATGTAGCTCAGAGTTGAACTGTGGAGTTCTTGGTGTTCTTTGAGCTTGGATGGTTATATTGTTTTCTGTTTGATTAACACCAGACAATCAGGCAAAAAACAATATTTTAATCATGCAACTACCAGGGAGGAGACCACAACCTCTACCCCATAACTGGCAGGGCAAGCTACTATATATAAACAAGCAGCAAACCCCATACTCACTTGCACTGAGGATATTATGTTCTTGGCTAAGAAAATGTCTGGAAGCAAACAACCAAACTCAGAGAGCACCATGGAATCTACAAAGATGAACGACATTCAGAGAACTGGGAGCATCTCAATAATGACACTTCTCCCCAAATAAATCTTCAGAGCTATCTGGTGATTGACTGAATATTGTTTTCAAGCCCACACATTGCCTCTTATGGTCAGAGACAAATTGTAATTTTAAAAGAATCTTCGAGAATTATGTCTGTTCCCAAATTCCTTGATCTTTGTTTGAGTGCATTGAGAGAACATCTTATCAGAGAAGCTGGAAATCGTATCCCAAATTGGCTCACAGAAAGTGCTGTAGTACAGCTTTATATAGGAGAAGCCACATATTCTGATGAGATCTTTTTTTCACAGCTGCTAGATTTTTGCAGACACTTCCTCTATTCAGTACACAAACTTTTAGAATAGAATAGAATAACAGAGTTGGAAGGGACCTTGGAGGTCTTCTAGTCCAACCCCCTGCCCAGGCAAGAAACCCTACACCTCTTCAGACAAATGGTTATCCAACATCTTCTTAAAAATTTCCAGTGTTGAAGCATTCACAACTTCTGCAAGCAAGTTGTTCCACTTATTAATTGTTCTAACTGTCAGGAAATTTCTCCTTAGTTCTAAGTTGCTTCTCTCCTTGATTAGTTTCCACCCATTGCTTCTTGTTCTACCCTCAGGTGCTTTGAAGACTAGTTTGACTCCCTCTTCTTTGTGGCAACCCCTGAGGTATTGGAACACTGCTATCATGTCTCCCCTAGTTTTTCTCTTCATTAAACTAGACATACCCAGTTCCTGCAACCGTTCTACATATGTTTTACCCTCCAGTCCCCTAATCATCTTTGTTGCTCTTCTCTGTACTCTTTCTAGAGTCTCAGCATCTTTTTTACATTGTGGTGACCAAAACTGAATGTAATACTCCAAGTGTGGCCTTACCAAGGCATTATAAAGTGGTATTAACACTACACGTGATCTTGATTCTATCCCTCTGTTTATGCAGCCCAGAACTGCTGGCAGTCAGCAGAGTTAGCCTGAAGTACTGCATTCTAACCATGGCTCTTGATTTTGCTCTCTTGCTCACAACTGGTCAGAGGACAAGGCATGTTGATATCTCTGGATTGGCCAAGATCCACAGAATATTGTAAAAAGTAAAAAAGGTGACCTTGATGGAAATATTCATTACCTGGATAAGAGGGACGGAAATATTTTTTTAGTCTGGAGAAATGGGATAACATTTGGCAACAGCTCAGACATTGTCTTAATTCACTGGTTTATAAGAAGTGGGAGGAAATTCAACACAAAATTGCATTCTTTTATTATAGACCTATCAATAAAAATAGTTTTAGCTTTCCTGTGGAGTTGATTTCCAGGTCTGGTCTACCTAGTGGGATTGACTGGTAAAATGTCAACTCTTCCCAAAGTCAGGCAGGAATCATGTCTAGATAAACCAAATCTACTTTATTGTAAAGCTACTTTAACAGAAATTTCCAAGACTGAAAGAACATATTTCCTGCCATCGTTACTTTTAATGGTCCTCTTCCTCTAGAGGTCCCAACTGTTAAGCCTCCAGGGGGCTCCTGCCTCTCTTATCTGTTTGTTTCCTAGATAGCATCTCTTCCCCTTGTTCCCCAAGGCCATCCATACATTTCATTATGTCATTATGTTGAACTCTGGCATGTTCAAGATGTGATGATTTTACCCATATAAATAATAATTAGAAAAACCTTCCGGAAATCTTTGCCTATTTTTCACCTTGCCTAGTTAAGACAGCTGATAAGTATGATGATCTCACTCAAGCCACATAGGAACAATCTGTTTTTTCTTGATAATGTTTTGGGATCTACTCTCAACATTTGTCAAGCCTTCCCTTTTCTTCCATACCGTTTTCTGATGATCCTGATAAACTGTTTACATAATCTTTTGCTTTCTCCATTTCTTCTTCTTCTTCTTCTTCTTCTTCTTCTTCTTCTTCTTCTTCTTCTTCTTCTTCTTCTTCTTCCTCCTCCTCCTCCTCCTCCTCTTCCTCCTCCTCCTCCTCCTCCTCCTCCTCCTCCTCCTCCTCCTCCTCCTCCTCCTCCTCCTCCTCCTCCTCCTCCTCCTCCTCCTCCTCCTCCTCCTCCTATCTTGGCTTTGCTTTCTTTTCATTTACTAAATTCCCAGGAAAAAGAAAAAGGGCTCAGCTTCTGACACAACCACGTAGAGAAGAAGAATTCCTGCTCAAATGAATAGCTTTCCTTTCTATTTCTTTCTACCTCCCTCTTTAAGCAAGAGAAACTAAATCAACTTCTGTCCCACCCAAGCCAGCAGTATAAATCAATACATTTCAACTGTGCAAGAAAAGATTCTCTCTCCTCCTGATTTTATTCCCTCCAGGAAAGTAAACTCTCTTTTTATTTTTTTATTCCTTTGCTAAATTGTTTCCTTGCAGAAGTAATAATAGTACATTGTTAAAATCTTTGGCCTTCATGCTATCCCTTTAAACCTCCTATTTCATCTGCCTGGTGGAAAATTTTGCATAGATTTAAGCGATCTTCTTATTTTTTTAATCTGTATGTGAACTCTATATAAACTCCATTAGAATAAAAAGCTATTCACTTCTGTCATAAGCCACTCTCATTCTCTGATCTTTCTGTTTTCCCCCCACTCTTACAGTTACTCTAATGAATTGCCTGCAGGAGATATTATATGCCAATAGTTTTCTGTTATAAAGATGTGTTAGCAAAAGATCCCTGTGATAACTTTCAGTGTGTTAGCCTGCAAATCTTTCATTGTAACCATTGAATGCCAGTGGTTATTATTGGTATTCACTGCTACCAATTTTTTTAGTTGCCCTGTGCCATTTGTTCAAATATTTATATATTAAATAATTTGGTCAATAATTATAGATTGACTTTGGACTTTCTGAATGCAAAATCTTGTTTAATATTTTAATATCCTTTACTGACAGTGCTGGCAGATGTCCCAGTTGATTCCAGTTACAATAATAGAAGACACTACGCTCAAAATTTACATGCATTCCAGCTTTAATCAATTAATGAAGTCAACCTCGTACTAGCGGTCTTTACATTTACAGAACCTCAGGCAGCAATCACAATCTTTAGGAAAAGCAAAGTAGTGCATACATGCAATACCAAATACATTCCCCCACCGTCAGTGGTGGGTTTCAAATTTTTTTACTACCGGTTCTGTGGATGTGGCTTGGTGAGCGTGGCTTGGTGGGCGTGGCAGGGGAAGGATACTGTAAAATCTCCATTCCCACCCCACTCAGGGGAAGGATACTGCAAAATCCCCATTCCCTCCCGATCAGCTGGGACTTGGGAGGCAGAGAATAAATGGGGGCGGGGCCAGTCAGAATTTTTACTACTGGTTCTCTGAACTACTCAAAATTTCCACTTCCCATTCTCCAGAACTGGTCAGAACCTGCTGAAACCCACCTCTGCCCACCCTATTATCTACTTGCAAAGTGAAGCTCTACACAACATGCATAACACCCACTGTTCAGTCTTCATTCAGCAGACCCAGAATCCAAGAACTCCTGATCTTCACTGAAGTTGAGTCAGTGTGCTGTAATCAAAAATTTCTAGTGATTGCTGTGTTTGAACAACAATATTCAGACCTCTTTGTGAATGCTTCTCATGTTTTTGTCCTATGTAAGGGACTACCTAGTTCCCTCTTTTGTGTTTTCAACTGTCTTGTTTATGCAACAATCAGATTTGCTGTTAGATTTTTCACTGACTGTGTGAGAACTCACCTTCACACCACTTCCCCATATAATCTCTGACTTCCTCATTGCAAAATGTTCTAAAAACAGCAGTAATTTCCTAGGCAGACTGGCAGGCATCTTCTGGTCATGTGCTTAACTGTTGTTTTCCTCTTAACACTTTACCTCTTCATCACTTCTCATGCAGTCCAAACTAATACAAGCAGAGATATGGTTATATCCCACTGTCTTTAAAAATAAAAAAAAAGCAGTCTAATCATATGCCCCAAAACTCAGCTTCTATAACTGGCTGGTTTGGTTCTGCAACCCAATAAGACAGACACAGACTTCAGAGGATAATTAGAACTGCAGAAAAAACAATTGCTACGAACCTGCCTTTCATTAAGGACCTGTATACTGCACGAATCAAAAAGAGGGCTGTGAAAATATTTACAGATCCCTCGCATCCTGGACATAAACTATTTCAACTCCTACCCTCAAAACAATACTATAGAGCACTGCACACCAGTACAACTAGACACAAGAACAGTTTTTTCCCAAACACCATCACTCTGCTAAACAAATAATTCCCTCAACACTATCAAACTAGTTACTAAGTCTGCACTACTAATAATCTTCTCATCGTTCCCATCACCCATCTCCTTCCACTTATGACTGTATGACTATAACTTTGTTGCTTGTATCCTTATAATTTATATTGATATTTATTGTTTCCTGATTGCTTATTTGTACCCTATGACTATCATTAAATGTTGTACCTTATGATTCTTGATGAACGTATCTTTACTTTTATGTACACCGAGAGTGTATACACCAAGACAAATTCCTTGTGTGTCCAATCACACTTGGCCAATAAAGATTTCTATTCTATTCTATTCTATTCTATTCTATTCTATTCTATTCTATT
>WNWU01000021.1:4685414-4713202 GCA_012654045.1 Ptyas mucosa | reverse complement strand
AAGAAAGAAAGAAAGAAAGAAAGAAAGAAAGAAAGAAAGAAAGAAAGAAAGAAAAAGAAAGAAAGCAAGCAAGCTAGACTGGTCAGTTGGAGCAGTCACACATAATCATGAATTGATAATGTTTGGTATAAGGTGCAGGAATTTTCTCACATCCTTTTAGTTAACCCACCTCTGTAGGTGTGAATTTACTCTGATGATCCATTCAACAAAGGCACAAGTGGATCTCCAGCTAATTCAAACTCACCACTAGTGTTTCTTCCTTTTGGATTATGTATTCCCTGCATACAACACTTCCAAATCTACAAAATAGTGTTGCCAGAATTCACAGGCTGATGTACACTATGCCATTACATCACACTAACATCTGCATGGTTTTGGGTGGTCCAGTGAAACCCTTACAAATATTGTTCTTATTTTTACCAAATGGCTTTAGTTTGTATCATCTGCAAATAGTGAGGTTTTGCAGATCAATCATTTTGCTGATACTCAAAGAATAGAGTCTCATGAGAATCAACAGGCGAAAGAAAACAAATTATAGACATACACATTAGAATATTAAAGAGGGAGAGAGAAATGATAGTAGACAAAAGTTGCCAAATATAGAATTCTATTATCATAGTTGATAAGAAACAGTGGTGAAATCCAATCTTTTTTACTATCGGATTTTTTTATTATTTATTATTATTATTAATCATATATCTATGCCACCCACTCTCCGAGGACTCTGGGCGGCTTACACCAAAGACAGTATACTAAACAGCATATTGCTTAACACATTGTAAGCCATCCTGAGTCTCCAGAGAAGGGAGGCATATAAATCAAATTTTTTAAAAAATAGCACATTGCCCCCAACAATCTGGGTCCTCATTTTACCCACCTCGGAAGGATGGAAGGCTGAGTCAACTTGAGCTGGTGAGATTTGATCTGCTGATCTGCTGAACTAGCACTCTAACCACTGCGCCACCTCGGCTCTTTCTTTTGAGGGCATGGCTTGGTGGGTGTGGCAGGGGAAGGATACTGCAAAATCTCCATTCCCACCCCACTCTGGAGCCAGCCAGAGGTGGTATTTGCTGGTTCTCCGAACTACTCAAAATTTCTGCTACTGGTTTTCCAGAACCTGTCAGAACCTGCTGGATTTCACCCCTGATAAAAAGATGCCTATCAGAAGCTAACAGAAATATTAATTGCAGCCAGTATTGCTTTCCTCAGTGTAGTGGCCACTATTATTGATTGTCATCCAAGAGACTAGGGTGAGTGCACTATTACGAGTGCACTATTACAGCAATAACAAATGAGCAAAGCTAATGTTAAGCTCTTACATTGCCACCAAAGAGGCATGAGGACTCTTACTGTAGAGTGGAGAGACAAGATCCTGCAAATTCAGATACATCATTTTAGGGATTTGTACTTCACTGCTCAGCAAATCCTAACAAGAATTGCAATTACCGTGAAAGAGATGTGAATGTGCAGGAAATTCATTGTAACAGGACAACTGAAGCCCTACTCTACATCTCCTAAATTGGACCATGGGAGTGGTTTCCATCTTGCTTTCTCTCTCTTTTTTCTTTTTCCATCCTCTTTGTTGTCTGTATATCCTGTCTTCACTGCTTTCTCTCTCTCTATTTTTTTGCTTCCTTTCTTTCTGGATGTGTGCTTAATCTTCTGGGACCTTGATCTTCAGATAATGAGTGATTCATTCTTTTTCAGATCTATGTTTCTCTCCCTTCATTTTTCAGTCATCTCACATTTTATTATTTTTACCTCCCTTGCTCATTTTTCCAAACTGTTTCTGATCTCCCCCCCATACACCCCCACAAAGAGTTGTTTTGTGCCCTCCCTCCCTCCCTCCCTCCCTCCCTCCCTCCCTCCCTCCCTCCCTCCGTCTCTATGTCTGTCTCACACACAGAAATACTAAATGCGCCAACCTGTGTGGGAAAATCCAGCATTCTGGCACCAAGTGATAGTGGCCAAGATCTCTTAATTAGGAAAAAGACTAGAAAAAAGTGCATCAAGTTTTTTCTGTTGCCAAATCTTATTCAAAATCTGACATATCATTCTGCTATTAAATAAATTGGTGGATTTTTTTTCCTTTTTGTTTCTATTTTGCTTCTTCCAGCAGGAAACAGCATTCTTCCATCCTGGTGACAAGAATCTGGGCTGACATTCTCTTAGTTATTTGGAAGGATCCTCCAATAATGCTTCTTTTCCTTAAAAGAGTAAGTGACTGGTTAGCAGTCTCCTTCAGAGGATTACAGCAAGCCTAGTCTCCCTTCAGGATGCCCTGAACCTACCTTTACATCTTACTGGATAAGCTTGAAAAATGAAAGTGAACATTCACTTTACTCTTTACTTTCTAACTACTAACCTGTTTATCTCCAACTGTCTAGATCTGAAGATTTAAAACAAAGGCCTTTTCAAAAGAAGGACCCCTGCCATCAGAGATATGCCAGAGAGCTAGCAAGGAAAAGGACATGTCATAAAATGCTATGCCTGGAGAGGCGTACTTGTACAACAACTACTTGTTCCTACTTGTACAACAACTCAGAGCCATTATAAGTCTTTTTCAAATTTTCTAAGTGTTTCAAATAGACTCTGCTTTATCTATGATAAGCCCTTTTATGTGGCTTTGTGTGTATGTTTTCCTGGGACCCCAGAAGTGGAATGTATCAAGCACATATAGAGTAAAGGTACAGCTAGATTACAGGGAATTCAAAGATTGTAGTGTGAGACAGAGAGAGAAAGAGAGAGAGCCCAAAACAAACCTTTTTGGGTGCGGTGGGGTTCAGAAAGTGTGCAATAATGAGCAAGGAGAAGAGAGGTAAAAATAATAAAATGTGAGATGACTGAAAAATGAAGTGGGAGAAACGTAGATCTGAAAAAGAATGAATCACTCATTATCTGAAGATCAAGGTCCCAGAAGATTAAGCACATATCCAGGAAGAGAGGAAGCAAAAAATAAAAAATAAAGGAGAAAAAAAGCAGTGAAAACTGAGGATACACAGACAACAAAGAGGATGGAGAAAGGAAAAAGAGAGAGAAGGCAAGATGGAAACTACTCCATGGTCCAATTTAGGAGACATAAAGTAGGGCTTTAGTTGTCCTGTTACATTGAATTTTCTGCAGATTCAGATCTCTTTCATGGTAATTGCAATTCTTAATAAAGGAAGGCAGTGACTGTCTAGCTGCAAAGCAACTGGATTTTGTGATCCAACATTAGAATCTGTTTTAGATTCCTGTGCTGAAACTTGCAGCCACAGATCCTTCTGCTGAATTCATTTATTGTCCACAATTTGGATAGTTTGAAGGGAAAAGAGATAGTGTGTCTGTTCTTTCATTCAATAATGTTTATTGCCGTTAGACTCCATCTTTTTGCCTTCATAGCGAGAAAAGTCAGGGTGAAAGGTTGGGCTGAGTTTGTGTTTGATTAGGGCAGGAGTGGGGTGGGATGGGGAACGATGGCCCTTTTATGACTTGTGGACTTCAACTCCTAGAATTCTGGGAGTTGAAGTCCACAAGTCATAAAGGGAACATGGTTCCATACCTCTGGGTGAGGGGGTTTGCTTGAGGGTTCCTGGCATTTTTGTGAAACATAATAGAATGCACCTCTAATCGGGTGTCCAACCTTGGCAACTTTAAGACTTGTGGACTTCAATTCCCAGAATCTCCCATTCAGCTTCCTATAATGGGCTATTGGGCTGATAGGCTGCTGTGGCTTTAACTATATTTTGGGGCCCACACATATTCCCAAAAAACTCTAGACCAGTGATGGTTAACCTTTTGGCTATCACGTGCCAAAAGCGGGGGTCACAGGGTGGTGGTGGTCTCACATGTGCCCACACCAATAATTCTATGTGTCCTGCCCCCCATGCATGTGCACATGACCCCCCGCGCAACCCCTGCTTTTGGCACGTGATGGCCCAATGGGCCCAATAGGCCCATTTTTCGCCCTCCCCAGGCTCCAGAGGCTTTCTAGGAGCCTGGGTAGGGCAAAAATGGCCTTCTCCCCACGGAGGCCCTCCAGAGACTGGAAACGGCCCATTTGCCAACTTCTGGTGGGACCGGAAGGCCCGAAAATCACGTGTGCCATAGGTTCACCATCATGGCTTTAGACTGAGTCTTTTAGAAAGAGAGAGGGGTTGGAGAGTGCTTAAGGCCACAAATAGATTCCTAAGCCTTTGTTTTCCTTAAAGTATTTCTCACAACCAAACAGACTCTGGTGACACCTACTACAGGCTTTTGAGAAAAGTAAAATTGAAAAAAAAAATACTGCCATGAAAACATTGCTTATTCCTAATTTCTTACTCTTCCCTTATGGCCAAAAAAAGTTGATAATTGAGATGAATTTTCTGTGACCTGACCTACGTTCCTTGAATCTTCTTGACTTCCTTGGTGGTTTGGTACAGAGCTCTGAACAGTCTTTGTAAAATCTAAGAGACTGGCCAGATGGTCCCGCAAGATGCCTCATATTGATAGTATATCAAATGTGGTATTCAGCCGGTTCGTACCTGTTTGGACAAATTGGTAGCAGAGATTGTGGGTGGGCAGGCCCACCCACCGGCCCACCCACCGGCCCTGTCTCTTTGCCATCCTATTTAGGCACATTCTCTCTCTCTCTCTCGCCTTCCCTCTAACTCTCCCTCCCTCCCTCCCTCTCTCTCTCTCTCTCTTTCTCTCTCTCTGTAAAGTTAAATAAAACTGGTGAATTCAGATTTGACCCTGAACAAGCAACTTCAGGAACCATTTTCCTAACAACATTATCCATTCTTCAGAATGAAGTTTAATAAAAACCCTTTTAAAAAGCAGCTATAGCTCACTTTAGATGGTATAATGTGGTTGATGCTGCTATACATAAACAATTTTGTGCCTGAAAGAGGAGTTGCTTCTTTGCCTTTGTGACGATTTTGTGCCACAAAAAAGGGTTCTAATGGAACTCTTGCTAATTGTGTTGCTAAAACCACATCTACGACAATTGTTTCAGCGCACTGTGCCTTTTTAAAATATGGGAGGCAGGGAGCACTGCAGTGCGATCGGCTCTCCTGATTAAACCAACCACTGACACAGGATGCTACGAATGATGTGCAAAAAACTCAGCTCACAATGACAGGGTCAAACTTGCTGGATCCCAAAGAGAGATGGCTGTTCTCATAGAGGCAGCAACCTTCTGCACCAGGAAATTGCCATTCAGGGTGGATCTGAAGGGTCCATTTTGCGTACTGAAGTTTGCAGACGGTAATGGAACAGTTTGTCTATCTTGCTAAAAGCATTCCATTAGAGAGGCTGCAGATGTCTCTTGGAAGATGGGAATCAATAAAAAAGCCATACACAACATGTACACTGAAGCGACATAGCAAAAAGGAAAGGTGGATAGTTCAGGAAAAATCAGAGGAAGTGATTCATGTGCACACACACACACACACACACACACACACGCACACACACACACACACACTCTACTCCAGTATAGGTAGTCCTCAACCTACTTCCACAATTTCCTTTGCTAAACAAATTTGTGATTATGCGTTGCACCCCGTTTTATAACTTTGTTTTTTGGTACAGTTGTTTGTTAAGTGACTCGGTATAGGCAAGTGAATCATTCAGTCACTAAGCGAATCCAACTTACCACATTGCCTTTGCTTGTTGAAAGATGGCTTGGAAGGTCACAAATGGGATTTTGCAACTATTGTAAATACATCATATTTCCCAAGCCTTTGAATTTTAATCACATGACCGTGGAGATGATGCAATGGTTCTAAGTGCAGGAACTGATTGTAAGTCATTACCCCCCTGTCATTGTAACTTTAACTGGGCACTAGTTTCACAGAATTCATGACTGGCAGAGACATGGTAACAAGGTCAGCCAATGAATAGGCATAGCAGCTAAATCAGCCAATTGGGACTGTTTGGAAACTGAAATAGTATTTTGCTGTATTTGCTGGAGACAGCTAGGAGCCTGGGCGTGGCTTATGTTAACTTCTGTATTAAGCCCTGAGCTCTGAAACGAAACTAGTTTATCTGCAACTCTGAACTGAAAACTGTTCTCTGCTGTTGGGGTATTGTATATTTACTTTATGTATTTTATTATGTACAAAGAGAAGTTAATGAATCCTGCTGAATCAGTTTTCTGGATTTGATTTCTGCAACACACTCTGACAGGTTGTAAGTCGAGGACTACTTGCATTTACTTTGCCTTTTCTCCAAGGAATTCTTCTTGGCAAATTCCTTAGAATGCTGAAGTCAGATTGCATTGATTCCTTAGTGTGCCACAGTATATTGCAATGGATTGGTTGTGGAAAACGTGAACTTTTCGGCTAGGTCTGGTCAATTGCCTATGACATTCTGTTAACGTAATATTTCCCTCCCACCTTCCATTTGATACATGCCAGGGTAGGTTGAGATTCTGGAGAAGGGAGATGTTCAGGTAAATGAGTGTACTAGAATTGCAAAATCATTGTTATTATCTAGAAAGTGCAATCTCAACTTCAAAACTCTGATTCACTGGACAATGTGTAAAATGAGGTACATCATTGCAAGAAGAGAGTGGCTCAGTTTTTGTGAAGCTATTTTGACTTTATATTGAAGGAACATTTGAGGGGTCATGCTAAAAGCCCCTAGCTCAAATATACTGTCTCATGTCCCAAAGATGCTTTTTTTAAAAAAAGGTAATTGGACTTCCTTTGTTTTTCCTTGAAGACGTTTGGTTTATCATCCAAGAAACTTATTCAGAAAACTTGTCACTAAACAAATGGTTGTAAATGGAGGACTATGTGTAAACCAAGTTGTGCCATTACACCAGTATAATGTGTTCTGGTCTCCAGTCCAGATCTATCCCTGGGAAAATTCTACAATGACCATCAGAAGTGGATGTGAAATATAAAACAAAACCCCCAACCATATCAGAACAGATGAAAACATGTTTCCACCTATATACCAGTGGTGGGTTGCTCCCGGTTCGGTCCAGTTCTATAGAACTGGTAGTAAAACTGGTGGGAGGCTCTGCCCACCCGCCACAACGTCATCATGGGTGATCTGCGCATGCGCAGAAGCGCGCGCTCCCACTGCAAACTGGTAGTAAAATTAAATGGAACCCACCCCTGCTATATACAGTAGTGGCCAAAATTATGGAAACCTTTTGGGAAAAGTGTATTTTTGAGGTTTGATAGCTAACAGCACCACTTTGTTTTTGGCGTTTCAAGATAATTATATTCCACTGCTGGAATGGCTTGGGAAGAGCCTAGAACTTAACCCAATTGAAAATCTATGGAGCTGACCAAAAAACTTGTTAGTCAGAAGCGACCCAGCAATAAAACCCAGTTAATAGAAGCCATTGTTCAATCTTGGTTTCACATTATAACAGCTGCAGAACTAAAAGTGAGACTTGGTTCACTCCAGGGGAAGACAATGTAAGGCCGTAATTCATGCTAAAGGTTACCCAATTAAGTATTAACTGACATGGTGATAATTTTTGTATATCTCATTTTTTATACATGTTTCGCTTTACTTCTTTAAACTGTAACTGCTATTCTAATAGCAAATACTTCATAAAAGATATTGCATTACATTCTTGATTAAATTATCTTTCCATTAATATATAATTTTATGGTACTACTCCCCCAAAAAAGTAGTATTAGCTAGTTTTAGAAAATACACTTTTCCCAAAAGGTTTCCACAATTTTGGCCACTATTGTAATATTTTTTAGCAGAACAAGAACACTTCCTATTTTTTTTTTTTGGAGATGATATTGAGTGGCCTACTGACACGGACATTTAGGATGTTAATCATCCTACGAGGTGGTTTGCTTATATCCATATCTCAGTCTGCTTTTTTGAAGTAGCCATGCAAAGGATTTGTGTAGGACTCCCGAGGATGGTAGAGGAAGGAAGGCCTGGAGGAACGTTGTCCATAGGGTCGTGATGGGTTGGACATGACTTCGCAACTACCAACAACAACAAAAGTTGCTTCAAGATTGTCATGCCCAGGAAACCTAAAAGGGCTCTATTGTAGCTCCACAGTCTATGAAGATTCTCAATCATCCAGGTTGCTTTTTCCTTTTTAATTTTTTTTAAAAAATTTTTTAAATTTCTCATAAACACATTTACATGGACAGTCATTTATCCATCATTTTTCATTCACCTTATTGTTAAACTTTCATTTTAAATGTTCAATTTTTGGGGCTGCTCTTTTACATTTACTTTACTCCAACCTTTCATCTTCTCCTCCCCTTCTCTTCCTTCCTCTTTCTCCTCCTACTTTCTTCATTCTTCCTCTCCTTTTCTTTCCTACTTCCCCTTCCCTTCCCCCACTCCTCTCTTCTTCCCCCCTTCTAACCTTCTCTTCAACTCCTCTTTCCCCTCCCTTCCTCTCCTTTTCCCTTTCTTCTTTCTCCTCTCCTTTCCTCTCTTCTCCCTTTCTCTCTCTCTACTCCTTCCCCTCTCTCTTGTTGTTTCCCTTTTCAGATCAATCTAAAGTGGTATTCGAGCAGTCCCGATTTTCTAATTATCTTTATTCTCATTTCAATTTCTTATTCAATTAATATTTATTTTTATTTCATCATTTGGGTACATTTTTATAATATCTCACTTTTTTCCCTTTTACCCCCCTCCCCTTTCTCCTTTTACTTGGCATCATCTGGGTATCTAATTTTTTAATTGTTTTCTCCCATATTTTATCTCTATACCCTTATTCATATTTCCTTTCTAACCAATCATAAAATTTTCCCCATGTCTTGAAATACATCAACTCCTCTTTATCTTTTATTCGCAATGTTAATCTATTCATTTCTGCACATACTAAAATTTTCTTTATAATTTCTCCTTCCAACGGGATTTTATCTGCTTTTTCCAAAAGGCAACTGACCTTTATTTGTTTTTCGCTGAAGACATTTCTCTTCTCATCCACGAAGCTTCTTCAGAACTTTGGGCTCAACAGGGTCCTTTGAGTAACTGATACTGTTTCACTGCATTAAGGAGTGCCTCATAAGCAAAGCACCCCATTGAATGTTTTGTGTAAACAGCAAGGCAGAAGCCATTGATGGATGTCTCCTAGATGTATAACAGAGGTGGGTTTCAGCAGGTTCTGACCAGTTCTGGAGAACCGGTAGTGGAAATTTTGAGTAGTTCGGAGAACCAGTAGTAAAAATTCTGACTGGCCCCGCCCCCATCTATTCTCTGCCTCCCAAGTCTCAGGGTGTTGAGTCCTCGCACTTACGACCAAGTCCTCGCACTTACGACGGCCGGCTCTGATTGGTTAAGACGCATGGACTAGCCGGCGGGAGAATACTGTGTTTCCATTGGTTGCTTAGTTTGACAGCTACAGTATAAATAGCTGTCAAACGCCTAAGCCCTGTTCTGTTTTTCCTGTTCAGCTTCTACAGCTGTTGTTAGCAATAAAGAGTTCCTGCTTGACTTAACCTTGTCTCGCCTCAGTTAGTGGGACTCTGGGTCGCCCTACAGAGCACTGGCGACGAAGGTGGGATCTCGGGCGTGAGGAGACAGGTGGTCAGCAGCTGAAGTCAGTAGCGCTAAGCCAAGTCGCTAGCTGAGTCACTTAAACGACGAGACGTCGTTAAGAGCATTACTGACAGGAACAGAACCCGTCCTTGTAAGGATGGCACCTCCAACATTCACTCCCTTCAACCAAGCCACAGAAACTTGGAATTCTTATGAGGCACAGTTCGAGTGTTTCCTGGAGGCGAACGATTACACTGGGCTGACCAGCAGCCGAAAAAGGGCACATTTCTTAAATGCCTGCGGTCCCGAGATGTTCGCAGTCGTGCTGGCCCTGCTAGCCCCTGTCCCTGTCCAGTCAGTACCATGGGAGGTCCTGAGGGAAAAACTCAAGCGCCATTATGAGCCCACACCATCACGCATCGCGCGCAGGTTCGTTTTTAGACAGATCCTGCAGGCAGAGGGAGAATCTGTCAATCACTACATTGCCTCCCTCAGGACTGCCGCCTTGAATTGTGAGTTTACCGAACTAGAAGACTCCTTACTGGAGCAGTTTGTCTGCGGTGTGAGAGACCTGAGGGTGCAACGCCGCTTGCTAGAAAAGAAAGAGCTGACCCTTGCGACGGCCCTTGAGGAGGCTCAGGCTTGCGAACTATCAGGCAAGTCCACCTCAGAGATCCGTAAGTCACAAGCCGCTTTTCCCGCCACTAAGCCCAGCACCGTCCACTCTGAAGCGTTTGACCCTGAGGAAATTGAGGAAGAGGAGGACGAAGTCAGCCGCCTCAAAACCTTCAAGGGCAAAAGAAACACCACAGACAAGGACTTCTCAGGGTCTCCTTGCCAGGGTTGTGGTGAAATGCACCCCAGAGCGGCTTGCCCTTTTAAAACCACTATCTGCCGAAGATGTGGAAAAAAAGGGCACTTGGCAAGAGTCTGCCGGGCTAACCTGCAAGGCTCACAGCCAAAACCCCAGAGAAGACTGTATCACAAACCAAACAGATCGAACGATGACTGTTTTGCCATCTTGAGAAGCAACAACGTCCCTGCGGTGTCTGCCCGCCAGGCCAAAATTAGCTCCAACAAAAAAATTTATATAACTGTAACTATTGAAGGGGCACCATGCTGAATGGAGGTCGACACGGGATCTTCTAAATCCCTGATCTCCTGGTCCACCCTGAAGAAACTGGCGCCAAAATTACAAAAAAACTCGCTTCAGCCATGCCAAGTACATCTCAGAGACTATCAAGGAAACGACATCTCTATCCTGGGTGGCGCCCAGCTCCTGGTGGAACACAAGACCTTCACTGGCAAACTACCCCTTCTCATCGTCCGAGATTCCCTGCCAAGCCTGCTAGGGCTCGACTGGTTTGGCGCCCTGGGACTTGGCATAACTGGCATCCACTCAACCAATCCTGATAACTTTGATGACATCATGGCCGAATTCGCAGACGTCTTCGACGATAAGTTGGGTAAATATAAGGGATCACCCATCTCCCTAAATTTGGACCCCCAGGTGGCACCCATTAGGCTTAAGCCCAGGCGGGTACCTTTTGCACTCAGGCCCCTGGTTGAGAAAGAATTAGACAAACTCATAGCCCAGGGGGTACTAGAACCCACTGACCACGCCCCTTGGGAGACCCCTATAGTCCTCCCAATCAAGCCAGATGGGTCTTTGCGCATCTGCGCTGATTACAAGAGTACCCTAAATAAGGCGCTCCAAGCCCATCCTTACCCGGTGCCCGTAGTGCAACACCTGTTGCACTCATTAGGCACGGGCTCCATTTTTGCCAAGCTGGACATGGCACAAGCCTACCAGCAGCTCCCAGTTGATTCGGCCACAGCTGCAGCTCAAACCATTGTCACCCATAGGGGAGCATTCAAGTGCCGCCGCCTCCAATTTGGCATAAGTGTAGCCCCGGGCATCTTTCAGGGCCTTATGGAGCGACTCCTGCATGGTCTGCCAGGAGTCGTTCCATATTTTGATGACGTTCTCATCTCTGCCCTCAGTCAGTCTGACCTCAAAGACAAATTAAGAGCGGTCCTACGCCGTTTCCAAACGGCTGGGCTCAAACTCAAGCGGGCAAAGTGCAGAATAGGGGTACCACAGGTGGAGTTTTTAGGTTACCTGATCGATGCCAATGGCATCCATCCCACACCTACGAAAGTGGCTGCCATAAAAAAAGCCCCCACCCCTGCTAACAAAACTGATTTACAAGCCTTCCTCGGCCTCTTAAATTTTTACTGCTCATTTTTGCCCCACAAGGCTTCTGTGGCAGAACCATTGCACCGCCTTTTAGATAAAGGCACACCTTGGCATTGGGGCCCCCGGGAAGCTGCTTCCTTCGCAGCTGTCAAATCTCTCCTAACCTCCGAGGCTGTCTTAGTGCAATACACTGACCGCCTTCCTTTAGTCCTTGTTGCAGACGCTTCCCCCTTTGGAATTGGAGCTGTCCTAAGTCACACCCTTCCTGATGGCACAGAGGCCCCCATCGCCTTCTATTCTAGGACGCTCTCCTCTACAGAGCGAAATTATGGCCAGATCGACAAGGAAGCGCTGGCTGCGGTGGCAGCCATCAAGCGCTTCCACGACTATCTGTACGGCCGTCCCTTCACCCTGGTCACTGACCACAAGCCCCTCTTGGGCATCCTGGCTGGCAACATACAAACGCCCCAGGTCCTTTCCCCCCGCATGTTACGGTGGGTCGAATTCCTAGCCGCCTACTCTTATTCCCTCATTCATCGGCCTGGCAAACATCTGGCCCATGCCGACGCCCTCAGCCGCTGCCCCTTACCCATCTCTGTCTATGACCCCTCTCCTGCAACCCAAGTCCTCCTCATTGAGGCTTTACAGTTACCCATCTCGGCCTCTGACGTGGCTGCCCACTCTGCCAAAGACCCTACCATTAGCACAGTTTTGGACTGGGTGCGCAGGGGATGGCCGCAAGGGCCGGTAAGCCCTGAGTTCAAACCATACCACATTAGGCAGCACGAGCTATCAGTACAGCGAGGGTGTTTACTGTGGGGGAATAGAGTGGTAGTGCCAGCCAAACTCCAGCAGCCAGTTTTGGAGTCTCTGCATGAGGGGCACCCGGGGATAGTTAGGATGAAGTCGTTAGGGCGCAGCTACGTCTGGTGGCCAAAGTTTGACCAAGCGGCCGCCCAGTGGGTAGCAGGGTGCCAGCCGTGCCAACTATCCCGACCTGTGGCCCCCGCGGCCCCAGTCAAAGAGTGGGAAATGCCAAAGTCGCCCTGGTCAAGACTCCATGTGGACTTTGCCGGCCCCTGTCATGGGCGAAACTTCCTGGTGGTGGTAGATGCCTACTCGAAGTGGGTGGAGGTTGTCACCATGGCATCTACCACAGCAGCAGCCCTAATCAGGGCACTACAGAGCCTATTTGCCACGCATGGGTTGCCCGATGTCATCGTCTCAGACAACGGCCCGCAACTGACTTCCGCGGCTTTTCAAGTTTTCCTGGCTGGCCACGGAATCCAGCATGCCAGGGTGGCACCATTTTGCCCGGCCAGTAATGGCCAAGCAGAGAGGGCAGTGAGGTCAGCCAAAGAGGCTCTCTCACGTTTTACCGATGGGGACTGGCCGGAGAGAGTGTCTCGCTACCTGTTGGCACAACACGTAACTCCATGCCCTTCTACCAACAGGAGCCCAGCAGAACTTCTAATGGGCCGACGGCTCCGCACTGACCTCGACCGCCTGCACCCTTCCTATTCCCCGGAGAAGCCCCCAGACTCAACCAGCCGCTACCGCAGATTCAATATAGGGGACCCCGTCTATGCCCAGAACTTTGGGGGGATCCGAGATGGCTTCCGGGGACTGTCGAACAACACACCGGTCCCTACTCCTACCAAATCCGGCTACCCGATGGCAGACTCTGGCACCGCCACCTAAACCAACTTAGGGGCCGAGTGACAGGCCTGTCAGGAAACACTGCTGACCCAGATGACCGCGCAACCGTTCCAGTCCCTGACTTCACACCAGAAGTTCCTGACTCAAACGCGCTACCGGAGCCCAACTTACCTGATGAACCGAGTCAGCTGCAGGACGATGAGGCCGCTTCCGAAGTTCTAGACGAGTCGCCTGGAGTTCCGCCGGCACTACAGACACCTCCTACCTCTTCGACTGCCGCCCCCGAACTGCGTAGATCTAGTCGGACGCGCAGGCGCCCAGCATACTTAGCCGACTACGCCTGCTCCGGCCAAGGGGGAAGGGGTGTTGAGTCCTCGCACTTACGACCAAGTCCTCGCACTTACGACGGCCGGCTCTGATTGGTTAAGACGCATGGACTAGCCGGCGGGAGAATACTGTGTTTCCATTGGTTGCTTAGTTTGACAGCTACAGTATAAATAGCTGTCAAACGCCTAAGCCCTGTTCTGTTTTTCCTGTTCAGCTTCTACAGCTGTTGTTAGCAATAAAGAGTTCCTGCTTGACTTAACCTTGTCTCGCCTCAGTTAGTGGGACCCTGGGTCGCCCTACAGAGCACAGCTGATCGGGAGGAAATGGGGATTTTGCAGTAATCTTCCCCTGGTTTGGGGTGGGAATGGAGATTTTACAGTATCCTTCCCCTGCCATGCCCACCAAGCTGCGCCCACCAAGCCATGTCACGCCCACTAAGCCACACCCACAGAACCGGTAGTAAAAAAATTTGAAACCCACCACTGCTGTATAAGCTGAATATCGCTAGCATCTAACAAAAATAAATCCCACGATTCCACTAGTCCTGAACGTCCCACTATTTAACTTCTTTGGATGAGGATATATTTTAGCATTAGCAGAGAAAAATATTTCATTATCTACTTTATTTGTGCTGCATATATGTTTTACTTCCTTGTCTTCCCTGCTCACCCCCCACCAAAATAAACAGCCTCAATATAATTTTTCCTTGTAGTGTAATTGCACCTATTCATTGATCAGCTTGACTGCCTCTTCCTGCATCCTTTTTCTAGCTCTAAAATATATTTTTTTGAGATGTAGTGGTAAAAGCCAGAGTGTAGAAACAGATCCCTGTGTTGTTATGTGGATGAATGCAGAAGTTTTCCGACTTTTAACACCGGCACAAATAGAATTCTACAAGAAAGTTAACACTATTTGAAAACAGAGGGCCTCTGTATATTACATTGTTATTTATCTCTTGCAAATTGAAGCTTAACCTTATATCTTAGAATTATATTATCATAATAACTGACAGAAGGAACTGAGATGAAAGTTGTGAGAAAACTGAAATTTTGAATGAACACTAGGTGGTACTCTCAGCCTGCAAGGAATAAATCCACCTGGTTGTATTTTAAAGTTTTACTTGGATCCATTTCACCTTTCTGCTAATTGCTCAGGTAATAAACTATATGCATTATTTGCAAGATACTTTATGAAAGATATCAGATTAAGTAATTCATTTTTATGACATTAATTGACCTTGAATTACACAATCCTTTTAATGAAACTTGGCATTGATAAACAACTTATTTTAATCAAAATTAAATATCTACAGAACTAATAACTTTACTTTTTATTAGGTTAATTGGAAGGTTATAATTGTTGCAAACGTCGTATTTCTCGAAACTTCTTCTCCAATCCGGGGTCATCAAAAGCCAGAAAAATAGAGAATAGGAAAAACAATTGGGGAAATTGTTTGAGAAATTCCTTGTACTAACTCTTTTCCTTAAATGGAGTGAGACACAATTTCGGGGAACAGGATTTGAGCATTTGTACTATAGGATAGTGCAGAGTAGAGTTGAACTGCAGAAAAGGCTTGCTTTAAGGATATCAAGAGAAACAAAATGAAACATTTGACTTTTTAAAAAAGATTGTAAGTATGATCCTAATAGTCAACTTTCATACTTTTTACAAAGTAGGAAAGCTATAGGTAATCCTCAACTTACAATAGTTTGTTTAGTGATCATTCAAAGTTATCATTCAAAGGCATTGAAAAAAAGTGATTTAGGACTATTTTTCACTTTTTTCGCATTCCCATGGTCACATGATCAAAATTCAGTCACTTGGCAACTGATTCATATTTATAATGGTTGCTTATAAGTGTCCCAGGGTCATGTGATAACATTTGTGACCTTCTGACGAGCAAAATCAATGGGGAAGCCAAAGGCACTTAACAATCATGTTACTAACTTAACAACTGCAGTGATTCTCGTAACAATTGTGGCAAGAAAGGTCGTAAAATCAGACAAAATTCACTTCATAAATGTCTCACTTAGCAACTGAAATTTTGGGCTCCATTGTGGTTGTAAGTCGAGGACTACCTGTACCAAGATCCCCTGGAGCAGGGGTCCCCAACCTGTGGGCCGTAGCCCACTACCAGTCCATGGCCTACTCCTGACAGTTAGAACAATTAATCAATGGAACAACTTGCCTCCAGAAGCTGTGAATGCTCCAATACTGGAAGTTTTTAAAAAGATGTTGGATAACCATTTGTCTGAAGTGCTGTAGGGTTTCCTGCCTAAGCAGTGGCTTGGACTAGAAGACCTCCAAGGTCCCTTCCAACTCTGTTATTCTATTCTATTCTATTCCCAACCAGGCCACATGAGTGGTGACTGGTGTGTGCACTCACGCACAGCCTGACTCATGCGAGCAGCGGGTGCCAGCGTTTGCAGCCCCACTCACATGAGCAGAAGGTGCATGCGCCCGCAGCTCACACAAATGAAACTGAGATCACGTGTCCCCCTCACACAAAACCATCCCCTCTTTCTCCCACCTCTGCACCGGGCTGCCAACCCGGAACGCTGCCTTGGAGGATGGAAAACTGAACCAAAGTCAATCAGGCAGACTCTTTTATTTATAAATATGGAGTTAATTTACGGAGTATATTAAATAGCCATCAATTCAGATCAAAATGGGTATAAAACTACTGAATGGAATTGGACCTTCAGCAAAATTACAGCATTTGGACAATTGGCCCCGTTGAAGGGTGAGAAGGTATTGATGATGAAATAGAAGAAGCTTGAAGGAGAAGAAAAGAAGGAAGAGGAAACAAGAGAATGTGATGCTAGAGGAGAAAAAGCAGAGAGGCAGCAGATTACCTGGTAAGGAGGTGGTAAAAAGAGAAATCTAGAGGGCTAAATGTGTGACAAAGAATAATGGAGCAGAGAACAGAAGGTTCTCTGTACATGCAGAGTGGTTGGAATTAATACATAGAAGAGAGCATAATTCATCTTCACTGCCAATACTGCTGAGATGGGAATGGCATTCCTAAGGATCTGGCCTTTATTTTGCAGTAACTGGAATGTGATCTATAGGTAGAGGATTATCAATTCTTCATCATGCCCAATCTGATCTCTGTTTTGGTAGTTCTCCACAGGGAAAAAACTATAAGATGGATGTGTTCCAGGAACCCAATGAGATGTAAGCCACATTCGGCAAGACAACATGCCAATAATGGTATTAATATAAACGATTGAATGCAACTGAATGAATGCATGAACAAGTGATGCAGTCTTTTTTCTTTTTTAATGCAGGGAAAGACCGAAGGCCCATTTTAGTGCATCTGATTTACAGAAGGCTTTGAAACTTTTGAAATGTCATTTATTAGGCCGAGTGGCATACATTTTCCAGGAGCATTTTCCAACATTTTCTCAATGACCTTATTCTAGTATTATCCCCCCAGCAGCGACAGTACATTGAGACTTGTTTGAACAGTGCGTTGACATGTGAAAACTCTTCCCCAGAGCTTTTCCTGTTATTCTGCTTCCAACAGAGATGCTCAGAGATTTCATTTGGCTTCATTTCCAAGGGAGCTGACCTGATTCACACTTCAGAAAGTAGTATGCAGATCAGAATGTAGCTATCCTTCACTGTCGGAATTCCTTTAATTTTGCAATATAGTTCTTTGCTTAAAAAAATGTACTGAACAAGGAATATTTTAAGATAAAATGCATATTTTTTAAAAAAAGAAGTATCCAACATTCTGGATTTGTGTGCAGCTGTTGTTAAACCTGATATGTAGTGAATGTGATGTAATTGGCCCATAACTTGAGTCTAGTTGATGTTACCTAGTTTGGCAATGAAACATCTGCAAGAAACAACCACACTCAGAGAGCACCAAGAACCCCATAGTAACAGTAACAGAGTTGGAAGGTACCTTGGAGGTCATCCAGTCCAACCCCCTGCTCATGCAGGAGACCTGAACTAGGGATTCGAACCGTCGAACTGCCGACCTTTCTGATCGACAAGCTCAGTGTCTTAGCCACTGAGCCACCTAGTCAGGCTAGCTCAGCCTTGAGCTACAAATATTCTCTTCTATCAGTCCCATAACTTGTCCCCAGTATCCGAATAGTCTCCCTGTGGAAGACAACCTAAACTCCATTTGAATACACCCAATGAATGAAAGGGCACCATTTCTCTGGACAACCGTTCTACTGTCAAACTCCTCCTTGGTTGCAGCCAAAGGAAATCTTAGAATCTCTGTTTACCTTAGCTGAGGAAACTAATTATACTTATGTAGCTCTTAGAATGATTTTATATAGTGCCTTAAAGTTATATTTTCCAAGCTCACTTATTTGATTGTGGGAATAAATGTGGCACATTTGTTTTTTTTTACGACTTTAAAAAATTTGTAGATGGTTTTAATCATGAAAGGGCATCAAAAGACAGTGAGTGATCAAGTGCTTGTTTCATTTTTTTCTTTGAACATATACTCAAGTAGCATCAAGCACCTGCGCTTTAGGGTTTTCCCTTCCTTTCAATCTATCATCCCAACCACACTATAAAACAGAGGAAATGGAGACAGTGATTGACCTAGGGCAAGGGTGTAAAACTTGATTTCATTGAGAGCCACATCAGGGTTGTGTTTGACCTTGGAGACCAGGGTGGGCTTGATCAGTTTGATGTCACACATGTTGGGGGCACCTGTGGTGGCCTGAGAACTCTGCCAGTGAAAAAGGGCTTCCAATCTCCATTTTCGGCTGCAACGGCCTCTTGCAGCCCTCTGCCAGCAAAAACAAAGTTCCTTCACTGGCAGATGGCTGCAGGAGGCCATTGTAGCTAAAAATGGAGCCTGGGAGGGCAGTACACAGCCCTCCCGAGCTCCATTTTCGCTGACAGAGGCACCATGGGCCGGTCCTTTGCTGTTTCCAGGGTGGCCCCATGGGCCAGATCTAAGCAACCCGCAGGCTGGATCTGGCTCCCGGGCCTTGAGTTTGACACCCTGACCCAGAGCCATCCAATAAGGTCTATTGCTGCTGATCAGTTTCCCCATTTAGCGCTCAAATAGCTTCACTACTTCAATTCTATGCCAGTATATTTTTCAATTCTGATTGACCTAGACATATAATTTACTACCCAGGCAACAACTGTTGACAACAGATGCTGTACTACATTGTAAAACTTTTGAAAGTCTTACCTTGTTCTATTCCCTCCCCCTAATTTGATGTTATATAAATTTTGTTTAGATAAAACCTAATTTGTTAGACTTTCTATAGTCTTCCAGATTACGTCAATATAAATTGTAGCCCTGTCTCCATTTTGGGGTACGATATCACACAGCTTTGAGGTAAAAGATACCATCAAAACACAATTCTTGAAGCCAATTGGTGGTAAGAGTTTATTCCCAGACTGATACAGCTTCAAGCCACCGTTATGTAAACAAGCAACTGTAAATCTTTATATTATCAGTGAAAAGTGCCATCTCCTCACCAGTTCATTGGAAAGCTGTTAGGAATCGAATCACACATACACACAAAATACATTCTAATACATTACATGAAATTATGTTGGTTTTAGTTTGAAAATGGTTGAATTGCTGGAAGTCTTGTAATGCCATCCCACCCTTCTGAGTGAATCCCACTGAATAGACCTTTGTGAGAAATGGACTTGAAAAAGAGTCACTTTTCATTTGGGCAACTGCCAAACAGCCTGACATTACTGGTGATTGTTGGTTATGGAGATGTATGACGAAAAACCACATGTACAATCCTAATTTTTTTTGTCTAATGATTCCTGCTTAATGACTGAATTAATGACCTCTATAAAGCACTTTATCCCAAGTACAGGTTTAAGAAGAACTGATGGCCAGTCAAGCTCCACATCCATCAATATGAGAATTGACTAGTAGATGTTGAAAGCTAGCAAAAGAACATTTTCCAATTACGACATTTCTGGGAAAGAAGCTGGAGGTTAATGAGAGACAAAGCATGTTTCAAGATTCTTCTTGCTGGAAGATTTTCAGCAACTCTTATTTTCTCAAAGTCTAGCCTGCTTTGTCTGTGGAGATTCTCAATCAACCAGGTCATGGTTGTCCCAAAGGTGTTTTTCCAAAAGGTAACTGGACTCTTGTTTTTTTTTTTCTTGAAAACATTTCACTTCTCATCCAAGCAGCTTCTTCAATTCTGACTGAATCATGTGGAATGGAAGGATTTATATTTATGAATATTTATATATTCATACTATTATATGAATAATATGAATAATATTATATGAATATTTATATATTCATATAAATCTTTCCATCCCACACCATTCAGTCAGAGCTGAAGAAGCTTTTTGGATGAGAAATGAAACATCTTCAATGAAAAACCAGAAAGTTCAGTTGCCTGTTGAAAAAGCATCTTTGGGACAACCATGACCTGGATGACTGAGAATCTCCATAGACATATTGATAGTAATGTTTACTGGAAAGGAGTCTTACAACATTTTGAATTATTCCTGATTTTTTTTACTATGTTTTGTTTATATGATCTAGCATTATCTCTCCCATTCTCTGCATAGTATTTATCAACATTTATGATACAGTGATAAAATAAACAGAAGCTGTTTATTATGATATGGCAGATGTGATATTATTATGGATGATGTGTTGAGTTACAATCATGCAATACACAATATCAGGAAAAAGATTCTAGCGTTACATTCTTTTTAAAAAAATATTCCAAGATTTTATTTAAACTTTCAGTCCCTTCTTTGCTATTCTTGCTTATATGACAGATGATTGTCAGTCATTGCTTGGTTTAGAAGCCTAAACCCTTCATTGAACCCATCAATCAAAAAGAGCAAAGCATACACCAACATTTTGCATGTATTAACTGAAGAACTGAAGCGTGTAAAGGTAATACTGAAGCAATACCGATTATGCTTAAATATAGATGACTATAATTGGATCATTATATGCTTCTGCATGCATTTTTATAGGCACCATTGCAACAAACATCCAGCACATATGCATTGGATTGGCACCACAGAAGTACAGCAAATTGATTTAGTTAAAATTGTTGAATCAGTAATAGTAATAGGATCAACTCCAATTTAAAATCACCCAGCCCAGAAAATTTTCAGTCATAAAAAACTCTTGCTTAAATATACAATTTGGAGGAAGAAATAAAAAACAAAACAAAACTCCAACACTGCTGGTAAAGGTCAAGGCAGAAACAATATTTCTTTCAATTTTAAGATGGTAGTTTAGAAAGCACTTTGGCAACTAAATTAAAGTATGCTGATCCTTATATTAGGAAACCTAAAGCTGAATGTTGAATGCTCTACTGGATATCACTACATTTTTATATAATACATGCATTTTTTCCACCCCGCCCCCCCCCAGGAACCTCTGTTTTCCACAGGTTCAAAGTCTTCTTAGCTTTCAGCAAGTCTAGCAATCTCTTGATTCATTTAAGGTTCGTTATTTGTTTTCAGTACCAAGTTAGTCAGTGTGGGAGATAAGTTTAAAGGAGATGGGTCTTTATATAATAACTTTTTTTGACAAGAGTCCCTGTTTAACATGTTAACTGTGGGGCCTTTGGTGAACTCAGAATTTGGTCGTTTTCTTGCAGACATTTCTTTACCAAACTAACTAACATTATCAGTGCTAGAAGGGACTGAGGTTTTATTAGTGGCTTGTTACTTTCAGTATTGGTGGGAGTGTTCTTGATGGTTTCTTGATTGGGCTGCTATTTACCATTAGCTTATTAGTCTGAATTGACTGAATCCAGAATGAGTATCCAAATAAAAGTCTAGGATCATTTCATTTATGAAAAGCTTTCTGTTTATTGAATACATAGCTTGGTAATGGTGAGGTAAAACTAACTTTGAATTTCTCAGGCACCAGTTCATAGTATTAAACAATGAAGTTTTCAGCCCAGCCTCCAGGCTTCCATGTTGACTATGTAAACACATTCTGCCTTCTTCTTCACAACTGTTGTCCCAAAGAAACTTTTTCAGGAGGCAACTGGACTTTCTTCAAAGACGTTTCACTTCTCATCCAAGAAGCTTCTTCGGCTCTGACAGCATAGTGGGGAATTGAAGGATTTATATCAGTGGTGGGATTCAGCCAGTTCGCACCACTTCGGGAGAACAGGTTGTTAACTTTCTGAGCAGTTTGGTGAACTGGTTGTTGGAAGAAATCATTAGGGCAGAGAACCGGTTGTTAAATTATTTGAATCCCACCACTGATTTATATTCCTTGTCAATGACCAGCTGTCTGCAAGGCATATAAATCCTTCAATTCCCCACTATCTTGTCAGAGCTGAAGAAGCTTCTTGGATGAGAAGTGAAATGTCTTCAAAGAAAAAACAAGAAAGTCCAGTTGCCTCCTGAAAAAGCACCTTTGGGACAACCATGACCTGGATGACTGAGAATCTCCACAGACCTTCACACCTGTTGATATGTCCTTGAAAAGTTTCCAGACTCTCACAAACTTCAGTGGAACTGTAGAAGTTTCATTTCTCCAACTAACCCATTCCTAATCAACACCTTCCCCCTTATTCTAATGACAAATTGAAATGAAAAGAGGCATGTAACTGCCAATGTTTCACTCTTGACAAATAGTTCCTTGATTGGGGTATTGTTAACTGTTGAAAAACTATACTACCCAAACATTATGGTCCACATTTTGTTTTGGTCTTTGTATCCTTTTTCCTATATTTTTGTGCCACTAGGAATTTTACAATCCGGCATCCTCTCCCCCCCCCCCCCCCAAAAAAACTTTTGAGTGAACCTATTTTTGAACGAAAGGCAAACGTTGAGCTATTTATTAACACCAGAATAAAAAAGAATCTGCTACAGAGGTAGGCATTAACTTTTGCTTCTTTGACTTGCTTTTATCTAAAGATTGACAAATCTCGCCATAGCTGGCTGCACTCAAGTTCTGTGATTAACCTATCTCCTTTGACATTCAGCAATCTGAATGAACATAGCTGGAGAGCAATCCCTTTATGCATAGTTTGCTAGCATCTGATTAGGCTTCTCTTTAAAGCTGAGTTAATGTTATGAAAGAAACATGCCTAATTTTTCAGACATACCTTTTCAGCTTGGGATGTTCTCTAATTGTCTGATCTTAATCAAACTGCAATTCTGAAGTCTACTCACACATTCCGCTTTTGATGCTGTTTCATATTTTTTAATGAACTATTCATGATTTTGTAGTTGCAGCTTCTTTGAACTGTGATATTATGAAATGTGATGACTGAATGAGTTGTGCTGCATCCAACATTCTGGGGGAGACTTCTACTTCCCTCCCAACCCCCTGCCATAATCAGCAGAGCAAATTTAGAGGTTCACAAGTAATTTCCATTCCCCAGGTAAATTCCCTTTCCGCTGGCGGACTGTCACAGTTTGATACAATTCATTGTCCTTTGCCCAGAAATATTTATTTTAATCTGAAAATTCATGTCACTCACTGGATTATTTTTAAAATAAATACAAAGATTATGTTAATTTAGTGCCTTTGTTGAACTATTTGTCTAAAATGATATAGAGTTTCCTGCTTGAGCAGGGATTGGACTAGATAGGTCTCCAACCTTGGCAACTTTAAGCCTGGCGGACTTCAACTCCCAGAATTCCCCAGCCAGCTGGGAATTCGAGGAGTTGAAGTCCATCAGGCTTAAAGTTGCCAAGGTTGGAAAGCCCTGGACTAGAAGACCTCCAAGATGCCTTCCCACTCTGCCCTTTTGTTAATCTAGGAAGCTAAAGTTGAAATTACAGTGGATGTTGTGCCAAAGTGTATCTGAGCAGTTTCTTAAAGACTTGGTCCCATTGAGTGAAAAAATATAATCGCTTTGCCATATGGAAGATGATGGTCTTACAAAAATATTTTTGACAAAAAAGAAAGAAAGAAAAATAAAAAGAAAAAAGAAGGAAGGAAGGAAGGAAGGAAAAGAAAGAAAGAAAAGTATTTTCTTATGAAGCAGTAACAGTAGAAAATTATGTGGTGTCTCATTCCACCAGTAGCAATATTTAATGGAAGTTTATGGGGATGTTAATGCCTCGATGAATGGCACATGTGTTATCAGGAGATTTTGAATGCAAGGGCTTGGGAATCCTATTACATTCTGTGACAATGCTTTTACAATGGGAGTTTTTGGCAACATAGCATTTCAGAACAGCCTATCTGAAAGCTGAGGCAATAGTTCTATTATAATTCAGAATTATTAAAGTGGAGAAACCATTATTATGCAAATCTATGACTGTCAACTGATAAAACTATCTAGGTTGATTATGCAATATGTAGTTTTTTTTAAAAAATGAGATTTTTGCTAAAATAACGTCGGCATAAATTTTCATAAGGGATGTCTGTGTTGATATAGTGGCTATTTTAGATAGAGGTCTGCTTTGATACCAAACGGAACTATGGATTTTCTTTAGAAAAGATTAATGCCATGGCGTGCAAAGTAATTATATTGTTGGAAATCTTGTCATTGACTGTAAGCTTTCAAAGATAGGAAACTTGGTTTGGACTGTAAAGATATCTCTCATAGGAGGCACTAGATGGAAGACTATAATTTTGCTTTTTTTGAATTATTTATAAGCTTGCTTTAGAAATTCATTCTACTCATTACAGGTAATAGAATAGATGTTTATACATAACCACTACAAGTACTAAGTGTTTTTTGGATTTCTTTGGGGAGAACATATGCCTTTGTTCTTTCCTTCCTTCCTTCCTTCCTTCCTTCCTTCCTTCCTGCCTTCCTACCTTCCTGCCTTCCTGCCTTCCTGCCTTCCTGCCTGCCTGCCTGCCTGCCTGCCTGCCTGCCACCTATTTTATGCTGTGATAATCACAACTTCACAACTTCATTTCATAAAAACAAGGTAAATGTAACCCACAAAATCTCACAACAACACAATTTATCCAGGGGTGGGTTCTACTTAACTTTACTACCGGTTTGCAATGGGATCGCGCTCACTCGCTCGCTTCACTCTTGCACACGCCTTGCTTCTGTACATGTGCAGATTGCTGATGATGACTTCCTCCCACCGGTTTTACTACCGGTTCTTGTGAATTGGTCCATACCGGGGGCAACCTACCACTGAATCTATCTCATCACTCATTGATTCTACACTTACATTTGCATTTGCTGGGCTTTCTCCCATTCTAGTCCAATGCCTGGGTAAAGAATCAGGTTTTCACAATCCTCTGGAAGGCTAATTGTGGGCTCTTTTCATCTGATAAGGGAAGCTATTTCAAAGAATCAGGGCAGCCATAGTAAAATCTTCCTTTAAGCGGAAATGTCCTGAAACCCACCTGTCCTGCCTGACCTGGTAGTATGTGAAGATACCTCCAAGGAGAAAGTGCTCCACCTATTGCCCTATGTAGACATTTTGGGACAATAGAGGCATATTTTTTCCTCCTACTTCCAAAGAACCCAAAATACATTTTAGGGCCCTTCTGACTTCTGTCTCCAGGGTACAAGTGACCGCAGCTACCTGTTAAATTCAATTTCAGTCTCTTGCCTTCCTTGGTATTTTCAAAGAGAAAGTTGGCAATAGCGAAGGGGAAAACATTTGAGTCAGTGCCTCCCTCGAGGCCAACCCTGACGGAGAAAATGTTATTGTCCCTTAGAAGAGTTAGAAGGGGAAAAATGAAAATTACCCTAAGGGAAATGCCTAGACCACCACAAACAGCAAAATCTAAACAGCAGTTTCTAGGTAATATTTTATTCTGACTTTATTCTTCTCCCTACTTTCATTTACTCTCTTATTTAAATTTAGAAAACCTGACACATACGGATAAGGGGATAAAAGCAGGGAGCTATAAAGGACATCAGATTTTTATCTTTTTAACCCCGTTTACCACTGGTTTGTCTCTGTCAAAATTATTTAGAACAAACGTGTTACTACATTTAGAGAAAATGTAATCGCTCTTGGAAATAAACAAGCAGGAAATTTAACTGTCCCACCTCTTTCCGTTCTTTGTACCAGTTCAGTTTTACTGTGCTGGAATATCTTGATACTGTGAATTGCTCAACTCCCCCCCCCCCCACCCTCAGTTCCCTAGACTAATTTAGCTATTTTTCCATGTATTGAGCTACACTGCATTATTTTATTTTGCTTCTCCTACGTTTGAGAGCCTTGCAGGATTTATTAGCAAGGGATTTGGCAAAGTAGTATCATTTTGTGAAATAAATTGTCCTTTTCTTACCTCTTACATCTTTCACCGAGGACTCGGCTGGCTGTTTCCCTCCAATCTTAATCCTTGTTTAAATGATTTGGGAGTCCATCGATACCGAGATTTCAAGGAGGAGATTTGGGATTATATGGCTATTAAATGCTCACTAAGTCATTCCTCTAAGAAGCATGAATGCTATCTAATGTAGCTAATCGAGGCATTGGGGTTTTTTTTGACTGAATATGTAGAAAAAATCCATAAGCACTTTCCTTTCAAAAAGAATAGTGTGATCTGTTAAAATGGAATCTGCTGTGGCACGATTGGAGAGTTACTTCAGAGAGAATTCTTTCATATATAGAATAACAGAGTTGGAAGGGACCTTGGAGATCTTCTAGTCCAACCCCCTGCTTAGGCAGGAAACCCTACACCGCTTCAGACAAATGGTTATCCAATCCAATCCAATATCCAATGTTTGGGTCCATCGTGAAACATTTCTTGGCTGCAAAATGGTCATTAGAGAAAGTTGCATAGGATAATTGTGAATCCATTTTTTAAATCCATTTGTGGAAAGTTGTCAGTGTCAGGGTTCCAATGGATGCCCTAATTAAATCATGAGCCTTGAGCCAAGCTTCAAAAGAAATCCAGTTATTTATTAGGAGCTTCATGTCAGCACGTTCCCAATTGAAGCCAGCTCTGACCCTATGTAATTTACGCCCCAATCATGACTCTGTTTCCCCCCTGCCCCCAATCACATTAGCCAATGGAGCAATTTTGTGAGTTGTAGAGGTCACTCCTCTCCGGCTGCTGTGGGTAACCCTGGGATACAGCCTTGAGAGAGATAAGTTTGGAATGTGCATCTGTCTTCAGCTGCCGTGCCTTTTCACTGGTTTCCCATCCCTCGTGGCCTATGGCAATTCGAGAGCAGGCCAGGGATGCTTTGCAAGTTGACAGTCAGAATGGACTCATGTCTCAATATACGAAACAAGGACATGTATTGAATTTAAAGTGATCTGTACATTTCTACTTTTGGCCACTTGCCTGGCCCTTTCAGTTGTCTCATTCTTGTGCTTTCTCTCAGGGCTATGGATTTAAACATTTCCCAAGTTAAGTAGTTTTTCCTCAACAAAACAATGCTTGTTTTAGTTGTCTTTATTTTTTATGACACTAGTATCCTGCTTTCGTTCAAATTGCTCAGGGCACTGCATATGAAACTTTAAAACAGACCAGAACAAAACAGTTGAGATACAGTGATAGAACTTGTAAAAAAGAAAAGAGAGAGAGAGAGAATAAGTCTGAATGTTTAGAAATAGATTGTCAGATTGTCAACACGAGAGTTATTGCACCATTGGTATATGCCACCAGGGAAATGGAGTAGAATGTATAAAGGCACTTCAAATTTATATTGGAAATGTGCACAAGAAAGGATATTTTATAATGTTTGATAAAAAATTCTGGATTCAAATATATATATATACACACACAGATTCAGAGGGTTTTAAAGATTAATATCCAATTCAGACCAGAGATTTTTCTTTTGGGACTGATGGACAAACAATTGAAAAATAGTCATGAAAACTCTTGTTTCTGTCTATGATAACTGCAGGGAGATTATTGTATCCACAAAGCTGGAAAGATTCTGCAATGTCCACAATGGATTGGTGAAGATGATGGAATTTGCTGAGATGGCTAAATGGATCTCCTTGATCAAAGAAAAGACAATAACTACATTTATTGCAGACGGGAAATCCCTTAGGGACTTTTAGAGTGAAACAGAAAAAAATGAATTTATGCTTTTATGGTTTGGATGATTAGACAAGATCAATTACAGAAAGAAGACAGTTATATTGTAATCATAAAGTAAGAGGTAAACTTATAATTGTATGTATAACTGTTGTAAAGGAGAGTGGAAGGTCCTTCCTTCTTCCCCCCCCTTCCTTCCTTCCTTCCTTCTTTTCTTCCTTCCTTCCTTCTCCCCCTCTCCCTCCCTCCCTTCCTCCCCCTTCCTTCCTCCCT
>WNWU01000021.1:4660965-4672966 GCA_012654045.1 Ptyas mucosa | reverse complement strand
TTATTTTATTTTATTTTATTTTATTTTATTTTATTTTATTTTATTTTATTTTGGTTTAGTACTTGATACTTTTTGAGATTTTTCCATACTGCAGGCTTCAGCTGCTTGTCTCGTGTGCATAAAAAGCTGAAAATTAACACCCCTTTCTGGATTTCAGTCTTTTCCTTTGGTTTGACTATGGTAATGGTTTGATGTTCTTCTCAGACCATGTTCACCATGGTTTCTGTTAGGTGGATTTATTTATTTATTTTAATTCCACCTTTATCATTTTGTAAATAATTTAAAATGATGAAAATGCCTAATGCTCCTTTGTCTTCCTATTTTCCCCACAACAAAACTCCTATGAGGTGAGTTGAATTGAGAGGGAGTGACTGGTCCAAGGCCACCCAACTGGATTCCATGACTAAGGCAGGACTAGAATTCACAGTCTTCTCATTTCTAGTCTGATGTCTTAACCAGTAGATCACACTGGTTCTCAATCTCTCAGAATTCCCCTGCCGTTTACTGTTCCTGAATTGCTTGGGATTTTTTAAACCTTTCATTTAAAAAACAACAATAAATGCACCACTTTATCATTTTTCTTCTTACTTGGGCTAGAAGAGGAAAGTGGCAGAATTCTGATCAATATTGTTAAAAAAATGAAATGAAGACAGTTTCATCCTCACGTTGCTCCATCAATGCCTTCGCGAATAACAATAACACTTGCTGTCTTTCATTACTTCACTTCTGAACTTGTTAAAAATATGGCTGAATGCTTATGTTAAGGTCTAGATTTTCCCATAGAAGGCTGCATATATTTTTTTCTTCAAACTATTCTCTAATTTATATTTAACAATGGCATTACATCCTCCTTTATACCGCTCTGGTTTATCTCTCTTCCATTGGGTCTTCTCTGTTTGTTTTTTAACAATGCCCCCTCTTGCGCAAAGATATAATAACTGTAATGCTAGGAGTAATGATCTAAAAGTACAAAAATGATTTGCGAATGGGTGTGTCAGACCTGCTCAAACTTGGCCCTTTAGCCAACAAAGACCATTTGTAGTGCAAGATATACTTTTACTAAAAGCCAAATGGATTATAATATAGCAAAGCCAGACCTGACATTCACATACCAAAATTTCCCAGTTAACTTTCCCCATCCAGTTCCTCTCTTCCCCGGTCACTTATTGTCCAATTATATTTGAATACATTGTTTTGAGAACAGTCTCTTCAATGGCGGGCTGGTTGGTGAGCCATTGCATTCCATTCCCCGGTTTCAAACTTGAGATGCTGTCTCTGCAAGGTATGATGAGTCGGTAGCCTTCCACCCTCCTATCTAGCTCCCTCCCCTCATAATTCACGACACTGACAGCTAGTGAATATGAAACTCAAGTGTATGATGGAAGTTCTGACAGGAAATTGCCTGGTGCCATATACTTGTATCTTTAATTGGCAAAAGTGAACAGCAATAACCTGGTGTGTTTGTTAACGAGTCTTGGATATAAAAAGGGGCTATTTGGAAACATTTAAAAATTGTTTTACATTTTTTGAAGAAAAGCAGCAAAATAAGTCCTCTTCTTTAACACATAGGTGCAATTTTACTGAGCATCTATTAAACATGCTTCTCTTATAGCAGCGTTGGCGAACCTTTCTGGCACTGAGTGCCGAAATGGGAGCGCACACAAAGGGGAGTGCCAGAAACCAGAAGAGCAGCTACCTGGTCTTCCAGTTTTTGGCACGCATGTGTGCTCAAAGACCACCCGGACGGCATGCATGCGTACCAGAGGTGGGTTTCAGCAGGTTCTGACCAGTTCTGGAGAACTGGTAGTGGAAATTTTGAGTAGTTTGTAGAACCAGTAGTAAACATTCTGACTGGCCCCGCCCCCATCTATTCTCTGGCTCCCAAGTCCCAGCTGATCGGGAGGAAATGGGGATTTTTCAGTAACCTTCCCCTGGAGTGGGGAGGGAATGGAGATTTTACAGTATCCTTCCCCTACCACACCCACCAAGCCATGCCACACCCACCAAGCCACACCCTCAGAACTGATACTAAAAATTTTTGAAACCCACCACTGATGCGTACGCTGGAAACCAGAAGCTCAAATTCCTGGCATGTGCATGTGTGCCAGGGAGCTAGTCTTCCAGTTTCTGGTGCACCCATGCACACGGAGTCCAGCTGGCTGGCGTGCATATGCATGCCGGAACCCAGAAGAGCAATGGGCGACAGCTGGCGCAGCCAGAGAGATGGCTCTGAGTGCCACTTCCGTCAAGGGTGCCATAGGTTTGCCATCATGGCCTTGTAGGCGTTTTTTAACCATGAGATCTTCTAAGCATGTAGGTGAGCAGAAACAGACGTGTTTTCCTTGCTCCTATTTTTGGCAACTTTTAAAAGCAATAATAACATTTATATGAAGTACAGATGGACTCAGCTAATAAAAGGATCTTTTTTTAAAGGGCAAAGGTACAGGAGTTATGATTCAGCCCAGAAAAATAACAATGCCATTACATGGCTTAATGTTTGATATTCAGTCCAGGATTGATAATAAAGCTCACTCGTTATGGGTGGAGCAGAAGAGAAAGAGGGTGTTATTATCATTATTAGACAAAAAGAAGACCTTTGCCACGTTGCTGAAAGCCTGTTAAAAGGAAATAAACATATAAAAAGGGATCAGAGAACTGTTAGCTGCTGGAGATAATAAATATAATATGAAAGCATTAGAGTAAAAATCCCCATAGTAGCAATTTGTGTGCATTAGATCGACAATGCTGGTTGGGCTTCCATTATGGATCACAAGAACTATTATTGCAAGATAATTGCAAGATATTGAAAAATGCAAGATATCGGACCATTTTTATTCTACAAAATCCTGACAGAGCTTTTAGTTAAAACATCGAAAGGAATATCTGTTATGAGGCCTAGAGGGTAGCATTAAAATAACTTCAAAATATTTATATTTCAGTGGGCTTTTTTTTTTCTCAGCCAGGGAAAGATTCTTCCATCTTTGATGTAATTCAAGAAAATGCAGAAGGAAAGAGGATGTTTCAAGGAAAAGGCTGTTATAAAGAACTGAGGGGATACACAAGCATTTTACATCAAACTGGGAGTCGTAGACACAAATATATTAATTCCACTAACTAATTCTACATAGACATTGCTATAGATGGAATCCCTAAAGCTCAAACTGATATGGCAGATCGAATCATTTTCTCTCTCTTTTCATTCTAAGAGTCTTGACTGTATTATAAATGCTATGATTCCTGCTCAGATTATTTTGTGCATCCGTGTATGTATGTATGTGTATAGGGTGTGTGTGTGTGCATTTGAATTTTACTGACAAAATTAGTAATAAATATTTTGGAATTTTATAGCCAATTAATACACTTCAGAGGTGGTATTCAGCAGGTTCTGACCAGTTCTGGAGAACCGGTAGCAGAAATTTTGAGTTGTTTGGAGAACCGGTAGTAAAAATTCTGACTGGCCCCACCCCCATCTATTCTCTGCCTCCCGAGTCCCAGCTGATCGGGAGGAAATGGGGATTTTTCAGTAACCTTCCCCTGGAGTGGGGAGGCAATGGAGATTTTACAGTTTCTTTCCCCTGCCATGCCCACCAAGCCATGCCCACCAAGCCATGCCATGCCCACCAAGCCACACCCACAGAACTGGTAGTAGAAGTTTTTGAATCCTACCACAGATACACTTCAGTTAAAGGGTACATCAAAATCTCATAATCTAATTTAATGGAATTCGGTGAATGTTCTAATGTGAATACAATATAATTTTGAGACCAGGAATGCAGTGTGTTTAATACATGAAGAAATAGATTTGATCTGGAAAATCAAGTTGAATTTAATCGATTTGGTACCAAGTATGAAAAAATGCTACATTTTTAACTACATTATAGTTCAAACATTGTTTAGAACCAACTATCCATTTTAGCAACCAATACTAAAAATAATATTTTATAAAACACATTTTATCAGTTTTCTATAATATATAATATATAAAAATATAAATATAAATTTAATAAATATATAAATTTAATAAATAAATAAATAAAAATTATTTTACATATAATCTATAAAATACACTATGTTCTTTCATTGAAATTCCCATCATTCTATATCATGTACTTGTTTGCCTTCTTTGTCGTATTTCACCAGCAATGTATAAATATGCCCAGTGGTGGGATTCAGCCAGTTCGGGCCGGTTCAGGTGAACTGGTTGTTAAATTGCTGGCTGGCAGTGCCCCTCCCCTCCCTGCCCCTTTCAGGAGTCCCCATGCACCCATTTTGGCTCCCAGGTAAGTGCAGGGAGGCCTACTAGGCCCAAAATGGGGTGTGGGGTGTGTGTGGAGCCTCCCCACGGCTTCTTTTTTGCTCCCAGTAAGCTGCAGGGAGGCCCACTAGGCCCAAAATGGAGTGCAGGGGGTGCGGCGCCCCCCTGTGGCCCGTTTTTGCTCCTGGGAGGCTGCAGGGAGGCCTACTAGGCCCAAAATGGCCCATTTGTGCTCCCAGGGGGTTGCAGGAGGCTGAGTGCTGCCTGTCACACCCCCTGGCTACGCCCACCCAGCCAGTCATTAGGGCAGAGAACCGGTTGTTAAATTATTTGGATCCCACCACTGAAAATGCCCCAGCCAAGAAGCTAAATGTGGTGTATTATCCTTTTCAAATTCAGTCAAGTCTCTACATGCTCCCTTTGTTTTTTGCAGTTTTTTTGGACTATACTATTTATTTGAAAATATAAAGAAAACCATTTGAGTGATTCCAGCCATTCTGAAAAAAAAAAGTCTAAATACTGTGTTTTACTAAAAATCACACCTTACAATTTGCTGCCTCTCCGCTGAGTGAATTTCTTTGTGCTTTTCTGTTCATGACAATAAAACTCAATATTGAGGTGAGAGGGTGATAAATCTAGACTGATTCTTCCCTGTGTCATCCCAGACTTTTAATATGTTTCTTATTGTTACCTAATCATTTATTTCTCTTGTGTCTGTCCAAAGATATTTGTGTAGTTCACCTGGAAAACAGTTTTTTGACATAAAGGTGATAATCAGCTATTTTGCTAATTCAGTTTAAAGTTTAGATTTCTTCTTTTTTAAAAATCCCATAGTGGTTCCTTGAGGACTTCCGGTCGTGACGTCACCGTGCCAGGAACGAGGGGAACGAGGCTCCATCCCCCGTAGTTCCAATATTCCAGATTGGAAGCCTATTTAGGCACTATTGGCCACGGAGAGGCTGATAGAGAAAAGAGGGAAACTCAAGGACCTCGGGGTGACAGCAATCGCCCCGAAGGTTCAGAGGAATCCTCTTAAATCCAACCCGGAAAAAACCAGCCATCTTGGCTGGCCTGAGCGGTGACAGCCGATTTGTGTGGAAGCGAAGATCAAAACAAGAGGAAACATCGGTAAGGAACGAAAATCTTTAAAACAACGAAGGTATAAAGATAAAGATACTAAGAAATCAGGAGAGAGAAAAAAGCTCCAAGATAGGCAAATTTTGCCAGGCGAGCGGCGAGAGAAAAGAGACTGGAGCAGAAAGTAAAAATTCACAGTGACAGTGCAGTTTTGACAGGCGGCTGAGACGAGTGCAGCGGGAAAAATTCAACAAAAAAAAGAACATTGGATTATAAATACGGACTCAAAACATTTTCGGAAAAGGAAAGAAAGTGTGGAAACAGGAGTTGCGACTTGATGAGAGACAGTGAAACGTAAAACACTGGATTACAAATACGGAGCTGCGATGTGCTGAGAGACAACGAAAGAGTCAAAACATTGGATTATAAAACACGAACTAAACGCACTTTCAGAATAGAGATCGAGAGGAACGGAGCGGGGATCTGGTGAGAGACGACGAGAGAGAGACTTAAAAAAAAAATCGGCAGACGGTGAGAGAAGTTTATAGAAGAAGCCCTAACGGAAGGCAGAAGAGAGATCGGGAAAGGGAAAGGACTTACAATACACAAGCAGAGACAGCAGCGGAGAGAACTATAGATAAGAGACATTGTAACTAGATATCCAAGGATACATTGAATTTAAAAGACCTTTGTTTGTATTTCCTTGAAGAGGTGGATGTAAAACAAACCGTCCTAAAGCTGTCAAAATTGGACTGAACTAAAAACGGAAGAAGAAAACCATGAAGTAACGCAAAAATAGTCGATAAACTGATTCAATTTAGACTCTTAATAATATAATTACCTAGCGATTGTTACCTATTTTGCATATTTAACAATAGACTATATCTAATTAACTACATTTAGTTATATTTATATTATACCAAACTGACTAAACAAATTCGGAAAGACTTAGATAACTGGAGCAAACTAAGACTATCACTTTTAGGAAAAATTGCCTCAATCAAAATGAACATTCTACCAAAAATACTATACCTCTTCCAAGTAATACCAATAAACCCAGGGAAGTCATACTTTAAAGAACTCAATAAAATTATACTAAAATATATTTGGCAAGGGAAAAGAACACGGATCAAATTGAAGCACCTCCAAGATACAAGAGATAGGGGAGGCCTAGGATTACCGGACTGGCAGAGTTATTATAATGCAGCATCACTCACCTGGATTAAAGACTGGATAATTTTAAAAAATAAAAGAATTCTAGCACTCAAGGGATTTGACCTGTCCAAAGGATGGCATGCGTTTTTATGGGAGGAAAAACCTAGACAACACGAACACTTTAGAAGACACCACATAAGAGTGCACTGGCTAAAACTTGGAATGAAATAAGGAAAAACCATTATGATAAAATCCCGAAATGGATTTCAACTATGGAGGCTCAAATTTATCCAAACACAATGGATACCGACAAAATGAAAACATATAACGATCTGTTGAAGGATGATGGAAACCTGAAGACAAGAGAAGAATTGCAAGAACAGGGTACAGACATTGATTGGTGGCCGTATTTACTAATAAAATCAAGATATAATACAGATATTAAAAAATTTGGGATCCAAACAGAACAAAATGAAATTGACAAAATATTACTGGAATCAGACGACAAATTAATAACTAAAATTTACAATTACCTATTAAAATATAAATTGGCAGAAGAAGTAGTAAAAGAAAACATGATTTCATGGTCTAAAAATTTTGGATATAGTATAGAAATTGGTAAATGGGAAAGAATGTGGAAAGTAAATACCAAACTGACAATGTCTGTACCCTACAAGGAAAACACATATAAGATGTTCTATAGATGGCACCTCCCCCCCGCATGTCTGGCCAAGATGTTCCCCAATATATCACCAAATTGTTGGAAGTGTAAGATACACAAAGGGACACTATATCATATGTGGTGGACATGCCCAAAGGCAAAAGAATTCTGGAAAGTAATACAGAAACAATTGGAAGAAATTATCTCTCAAAGTGTGCCTTTAAAACCAGAAACCTATCTTTTAGGAATATTAACAAAACAATACGACAAAGAAAAACAATATTTAATAATACACATTTTAACGGCCGCAAGAATGACCTATGCGCAAATGTGGAAACAGGAAGAGACGCCAACACAAGGAAAAATAATACAAAAAATATTGGATTGCGCCGAGATAGATAGATTAACCAAAGAGCTACAAGACAAAGAAGAGACAGATTATTACTTAATTTGGCAAAAATGGTACGATTGGTTAGATAAAAAGAAAACGCAACAAAAATAAAACATATAAAACAAGAAGGGAATACCAAAAAGAACCTAAACTAAAAAAAAAAAGTTATATAATGCTGGAATTAGAGATGTACATATGTATATACACATACAAATAGATATAGAATACCGATGTATCACTCTTTTCTTTCAAGATTCAAGCCATAGCTTGATTTTAATTTGTATTTAGTCTTAGTTGTGTATTGTATGTATACATGTCAGTCTTTGTTTATTTGTTTGATTAATAAAAATTTTTTAAAAAATAAAAATAAAAATCCCGTAGTATTTTAAATGTACTCCTCAGTCTTTTATTAGGCCGTATAAAGTGTGTTACAGTGGTATTTGGTGTGCAATTGTTTTGAAACTCATCAAATTTAGTACTCAGTGCCTTTTGACATGAAAATGTTGTCCTGGTACTCATTGTTTGTTTGGTACGCAAACAAGAACTTGTCAGCTATCTTGTGACACTCACTATATTATTCCTTATGGAAAAAAATTGTTTGGTACTCATTAGTTTTGGTGCTCATCACACCTCCTGGAACCAATTAGTACCAAGGTACCACTGTACTTGTCTCTACTACTTATTTAATACTTTCCATATAACCTTTGGGCAGTGGTGGGATTCAAATAATTTAACAACTGGTTCTCTGCCCTAATGACTGGCTGGGTGGGCGTGGCCATGGTGGGCATGGCCAGGGGTGTGACGGGCAGCACTCAGCCTCCTGCACCCCGTTAGAAGCAAAAATGGGTCGCTGGGGTACATCCCCTCGTGCCCGCTTTGGGCCTAGTAGGCGTCCCTGCAGCCCCTGGGACAAAAACAGGCCATGGGGGGCCACGCTGCACCCCCTGTGCCCCATTTTGGGCCTAGTAGGCCTCCCTGCACTTACCTGGGAGCCAAAATGGGGCACGTGAGAGAAGCAGGGTGGGGAGGGGCAGGGCCACTCAGCAATTTAACAACTGGTTCAGCCAAAGTGGTGCGAACCAGTTGAATCACACCACTGCCTTTGGGTGATATTTATTGACACCAATCCACATAAACAAGATGAAATTATATCTCCTACACCCGTGATGGCGAACCTATGGCACGGGTGCCACAGGTGGCACGTGGAGCCATATCGGTGGGCACGCGAGCTCAGCGTACACGTGCGTACACCAGCCAGCTGATTTTCAGGCCTTCTGGGCCCACCAGAAGTCAGAAAACACACTGTTACCGGCCTCTGGAGGGCCTCTGGTGGGGTGGGGAAGGCCGTTTTTGCCCTCCCCAGGCTCCTAGAAAGGCTCTGGAGCCTGGGGAGAGCAAAAAACGGGCCCACCATGCCATTGCGTACCAAAAGCGGGGGGGGGGGGCAGGGCACATAGAATTATGGATGTGGGCACACGTGCATGTGACCCCACCACGCTCCCCCCACTTTTGGCACGCGATGGCAAAAAGGTTAGCCATCACTGTCCTACACTGATACCTCTGATTTTACAGGGAAAAAAATGAACATCAAAACAGGGAACCTAAAGCTTTATTCATTAATTTTTACAATGACTTCTCATGGAGGGGAAAAATGTCCTTTTCCTAGTACATTGACATATAAGCAAGGGAGAAAGGATTACCCCCCCCCCTCTTGTTCCTACTATGTTTCCTGCGGTAATGAAATGTATGGAGGACTTTGGGGAAAGAATGGAAGAGATGCTGCCTAGGAAACAGACAGGAGAGGCAGGAGCACTCAGTTTGTTAACAATCAGAAACTTAGGAAGGACCTGCCCTAATGGATCAATGATGGGGAGAAATCAGTACTTTCAGATTTGCAAGATTCTGTTAATGTAGCCTTACAATGCAACACAATTTATTTATTTAGCATATGGCATACAGTATCAGGGAAATCTACAAATGCTGGACACAGTGCAGTCCTGACAGCCTACATTGCTAGTTCACTCTGTTCGGCTCTTGTGCGTCTATTTGTGGTGCAGCCCAGGAAGATGAACTAGCTTTACACCAGCTAATTAGTGGTGTTCAGGTTGCCAGCTCTTCTGGACTCCTCAGCTGGTCTCGCCTTGTCTCATGTCATGATGCCTCATGTCCAACCAGGTCCAGCATTGACTTCCACTCTCTGCACACAGCTAGGTTTTTCCAACCCAAGTGGTACCCATCTACTCACAACATTGCATACTTTTGAACTGCTGGGTGGACAGGAGTTAGAGAGCGAGTGATAGGAGCTCACCCCATCTCACAGAGCTGGGCTTGAACCTCCAGAGTGCAGACCATTTCTGGCCGGCAATTCCAGCATCATTAAGCCACTACATCACCATGCCCCCTTTTAATATAAAAGAATTAGTTCATCCAGTGCTGTTTTCTATCTGATTTATCTGGGAGGGTTGATACCTATACTGTATATATCTGACATACTAGCTTGAAATGATTCAGTTCAGAATCATTCTACGGAATAGGCAAAGTTGCTGAGATAAAAGAAAAATAGTCCTGCAAATTTCTTGCTTAAAACCAGGCTTTTAAAGACTGGGTTACTAGTGTAACTCAAAGTAATGTCTTAAATATCAAAAGCCTCTTTTTAAAGGCTTGGGACAAAACAGTCCCAATCAATACTCAACAATGTCAAAAACAATCTAATTTTTAATGAGTAAGTTTTCAGGCTCTCAGAATTCTTAATCAGCCACATTGATTGTGGAAATGTGCTATTAAAAACCAATTATTTAGGGGATTGATGATCAACTATTATTTGTGGTGTAGATTGTGTATGGATGATTACAATGAAATATGCCTGATCTTTATTGAAAATGTGTAATGCGTGTAGCTATCCTCACATGTATGAAAATTCAGTACTGATAATGATTATGACATAGATACTTTGTCTTCCTTTTTTCCTGCTTGTCTGTCTGTCTGTCTGTCTATCTATCTATTTTTTCTTTGTTTTGTTTAATTAAAGAAATAAAAGCAAATAATAATAGGTTGACTCAGCCTTCCACCCCTCAAAAGTCAGTAAAACGAGGACCCATATTGTTGGGGGCAATAGGCTGATTCTGTAAACCGCTTAGAGAGAGCTGTAAAAGCACTATGAAGCGCTATATAAGTCTAAGTGCTATTGCTAAGTACTATTGCTAATCCAATATTGTTAACCAAAAAAATGTTACATCTTCCGCTTGTGCACAACTGAAAGTAAGCTGAAGTAGTATTTTAGCATTTCCATAGAACTGGCTGGCTTTGAAATCTGTGAATTATTTCTTGTATATAGGTAAGAAAGCAATAGACATGATCTTATCAATGAAACCTTGTACTTGAAAAAATATTTTATAGACGTGGTTGTTTTGGTCACCCAGAAGTTCTAATTTTTGTTAATGGAATACTTTTATTGTACTCCTGTGAAACAGGTGAATTGAGGCGTAATGAGAATAGGTATCAAACACAATGATTTAGGACCATGAGTAGCAATAGCAATAGACTTATATACTGCTCCATAGTGCTTTACAGCCTCTCTGAATGGTTAACAAATGTCAGTGCATTGCCCCCAGCAATATGAGTCCTCCTTTTACTGACCCTGAAAGGATGGAAGGCTGAGTCAACTTTGAACCAGGATCAGAATCAGGATCAAACTCTAGGCTGTGGGCAGAGTTAGTTAGTACTACTGCATTCTAACCACTATGCCACCATGATTCCTGAGCAATTAGAAGTGTCCACAAGATGGTTACAAAGAGTTTACATTAAGGTAGCAGACACTCACAAGGCTCAGAATTTGGGTGAGGCCACTATGCTGTCCATTTTGCAGATTTGACACTCTTCAGAAGCCCAAGTACCTAAAATTTTCATTTTTGTGTAATGAAAATGGAGCGGGTATGGGCAGTGGTGGGTTGCCTTCGCTTTGGACCAGTTCACAAGAACTGGTAGTAAAACCGGTGGGAGGCCCCACCCACGACCCCTGGATGTCATCATCAGTGATCTGCGCATGCGCAGAAGCTTCCCGTTGCGCAATCGCGTTGTGAACCGGTAGTAAAGGTAAGTAAAACCCACTCCTGGTATGGGGTATGGGTAAACACAAAGCTGTGCTTCCATAACCCCAATGATTAACAAAAATATGCCATGACATGTGCTTATTGTGTCTAAACTGGAGCAATGTTTTTTTGCCCCTTGAGACAGGAAAATGGAACTTGTAGCCCACCAGATGTTGCTGAAGAAAAACTCCCAGCATTCCATACATCACAGCTGAGAACTGTAGGTGAGTCACAGGTCCTCTCTTCTCTGCTGTAGAAGTCCTACAATCAGTGGTGAGATTCAGCTGGTTCACACTGGTTTGGACAAACAGGTTGTTAATTTACTCCCCCCTGCTATCAATGTGGATCCTGGCCTCTGCGCTGCAATGGAGAAA
>WNWU01000021.1:4634079-4660955 GCA_012654045.1 Ptyas mucosa | reverse complement strand
CTCCCACGACAGCCAACCTGACCTTGGGATAACTGGTTGTTAAATTATTTGAATCACACCACTGCCTATAATATGTGTGATTTGAAAATAAAATCCACATATTTAATGGAATAAATTAAATGGAAAGCATGAACAACAATAGGACAACTCAGGGAAATGCAACTCTTCTCTATAAATAAGGCTTTCTTGCACCCGCCTTCTTTATGCAACAAATACTTGTTGTGAAGAGAAGGGTTTATTTTATATAGTTTTCCCCTGTGGATTTATATCCAACTCTTCTAATGCAATGCATTATTCAGCTGGTTTGCAACAATTAATATATCACAATTATTTATACAAAGCAAGGCATACACGATAAGGCAATATAAAATTAGAGACAGCTTCAGCAGATAAAAACCAGATTCATCACTTCAAATGTCATTTGCCTCCTATGGCAAAAGCTTGCCATAATAATGATATTTTCTCTAATGAGTGGAAAACTATTTTTAGGGGGAGATGGTGAAAGCAGAATTCAGAGTTTAGATTAACTAACTCCCCCCCCCCGAAAGGATATTTCTCTTTGCTTCATCAAACATAATTCTATTATTGATTTGATAGAAATGAGAACCTTTCTGCTACAATTTGGGAAATATATATGCTTAATGACAAGCCTTTAGAAACTTTAAATATAACTAGAAAAACTTTGAATACTTACTGAAAGGAAACCAGTTCAATACTAGCAGGATGGGCACAATAGCAATAGCACTTAGACTTATATACTACTTTACAGTGCTTTACAGCCATCTCTAAGCAGTTTACAGAGTCAGCATATTGTCCCCAACAATCTGGATTCTCATTTTACCCACCTTGGAAGGATGGAAGAATTGAGTCAGTGAGACTCGAATTGCCAAATTGCAGGCAGCTAGCAGTCAGCAGAAGTAGCCTGCAGTACTGCACTCTAACCACTGTGCCACCATGGTTCATTATAATTCCAATATAATGTAACTCTTGAAGACAGCAGTCAGTAGAATTGGCTTGCAATACTGCATTCTAACCACCACACCACCACAGCTTTTAACCTAAGAAATCTCTTATTGAAGGTGAACAATGGACATGCAAAAGATGTCACGAAGCTCAATATTATTTCTTTTTTAAAAATCCCCAAAGTGATATCAGCTCATCCAGTGCAAATTGGTGAAGACAAATGTGAAAGCTTTTCCTACAGAAACCTAATAACAGTGCAGCACACTAATAATCTGGTTTAAAAAAGAGGGAGGCCACACACTGCTGAAAGTGACAAAACTTTTCACCTGCTTAGTGATTGTAATTAGTATGTAGAGACAGGACAATGACGGAAAGTGACAAGCGACTAATGCCACCAGCTACTTTAATCAACCCTCTTCAAAATACTACCAGCAGAGACAGTTATGCTAATTAATATTTATTATATGGGGCTGCATGTCAGTGTACTTTCAAATGTAATGCCAAACCCAGTAGTTTTAAAAAATAGTAAACAGTGAACCAAATGTGTGAATCAACAATTTGGGATTAACGTTGCCTTGATCCACTAAAATAAGTCAATGTCTGGCTGGGGAATTCTGGGAGTTGACGTCCGCCAGGCTTAAAGTTGCCAAGGTTGGAGACTCCTGGTCTAAAGCATGTAATTACTCATGATTGTAAGAAAAGAGAATGTACAGAAAGAGGGAATTTCATTTTTAAAAAACTGGTGCTGTTTTTTCCTCCCTTGAAAGAGTGTTATTGCACTGTTTTTTTGTCGTTATAACTGAAATCTCCTTGCAGTTATGTCAGAGTTCATTGCAGCCCACAAAAGCTGCAACAAAGCAGCATTCAAAATGTCTATATACCAGTGGGGAAATCCAAATTTTTTAATACCAGTTCTGTGGGCGTGGCTTGATGGGCATGGGGTGGCTTGGTGGGCGTGGTTTGGTGGGCTTGGCAGGGAAAGAATACTGCAAAATCCCTATTCCATCACCACTCCTGGGGGAAGGATATTGCAAAATCTCCATTCCCACCCCACTCCAGGGGAAGGATACTGCAAAATCGTCATTTCCTCCCCACTCCTGGGGGAAGGATATTGCAAAATCTCCATTCCCACCCACTCTGGGACCAGCCAGAGGTGGTATTTTCCAGTTCTCCGAACTACTCAAAATTTCTGCTACTGGTTCTCCACAACCTGTCAGAACTTGCTGGATTTCACCCCTGCTATATACATAACAACACATAAGGCATACAATACCCTTGTAGGTTTTTCCACATTGTAGAGAAGAGAAATAGCAAGTACAAACACAGCACAAAATGGAAGCACAAAATGGAGAAGGCAAAATGGAGGAGGGAGAAGCTAGTGCCCCCAAGTTTATATACAAATCAGTTAAGCCACGCCCAGGCTCCAAACTGTCTCTTATGGTCCCATACAACAAATACTATGTTTCAGTTACCAAACAGTCCTCATTGGCTGACCTGCTGCTATGCCCTATTCCAGTTCATGAATATGCTCTGACAAGTTATATAGAATTACTATATCCAACGGTCCCAGAAATAATGTCATTTCAAACTTGTATACAGGTAATCCTCATTGTATGACCACAATTGAGCCCAAAATTTATGTTGCTAAGTGAAAAATTTGTTAAGTGAGTTCTGCCCCATTTTGTCACATTTGTTAAGTGAATCACTGCAGTTGCCAAATTAGTAATACGGTTGTTAAGTGCTTTCCTCATTGACTTTGCTGGCCAAAAGGTCGCAAAAGGGAATCATATGACCTTGGGATACTGCAACCATCATTAAATATGAGTCAGTTGTCAAGCATCTGAATTTTGATCATATGACCCCGGGGATGCTGCAATGGTCATAAAGGTGAAATATGGTCATTACAGTCACTAAGTAAACTGTTGTAAGTTGAGGACTACTTGTACTAAGTATATATTTTGTGATCAGTCACTGGAATTTTTTGTTTTAGACTTTCTTCTGTATAGATACAAATTAGATTACATTGTAAGGTTCAGTCTAGAAAAGATAAAGGAAATTACCTCTTCTAAAACCAGCCAGCATTGTTCTCCCATTCTTGGCTTCATCATTGAAAAAATTCAGTTTTACTGGATTAAGTGAAACCCTACTTCCAAGTAAGCAGTTATGCCTATGATTGTAAATAAAGAACTAAAAGCACTTGTTTTGCTGAGCACATAATTAACAACTCATAAATCATAATACAGCTATGACTGTGTGTCAAAGCAATGGATTAAAAAAAAGTAATGGCACAACATTAGGCAGTTTTCCACTACTCAAGTAGTGGAACATAAGAAATGTTCCCAGCATCAGTACTTATGGCACTTTGAATCTATTTTTCTGATTCCTTAGGGCAGTGATGACTAACCTTTTTGCCATCATGTGCCAGGAGCCAAGGGGGGTATTGCATGCACACGTGCCCACACTCATAATTCTATGCGCTCCGCCCCCAAGCATGTGCACGTGACTCCCCCGTTCCCCTGCTCCTGGCACGCAATGGCACAGTGGGCCCGGTAGGTCCATTTTTCTCTCTCCCCAGGCTCTAGTGCCTTTCTAGAAGTTTGGGGAGGATGAAAATGGCCTTCCCCATCCCCCCGGAGGTCCTCTGGAGGCTGGAAATGGTCCATTTGCCAACTTCTGGTGGGACTGGAAGGCCCGTTTTTGCTCTTTCCCAGGCTCCAGAGCCTTTCTAGGAGCCTGGGGAGGGCAAAAATGGCCTCCCCCCACCGGAGGCCCTCTGGAGGCCAGAAATGGCCCATTTGCCAACTTGTGGTCCCACCGGAAGTTTTTGGTGCCTAGGATGCAACCTGGTCTGAAAACTGCTTTTATTTTTGTAATTTAACAACTATGAATAGAACATTTTAATTTTTTACATTCTTATGGAGGGGGGGGGGAGAGAGAGAGAGAGAGAGAGAGAGAGAGAGAGAGAAAGTTTCCTTTTGTTGTGTCATCCCGAGACTTGTTAATAAAGGGGGACTAATATATTTTAGCTTGAAAGAATAGAACAGTGCTGCATCCACATTGCTTAGGAGAATTCCATAAAAATACTTCCCAAAAGAATATATTTATATATAATTTTATTAGCTTTAAGAGTGGTGCATCAATGGGATTTAATGCATGTTAATTTTGCTTCTCATCGACCAATTTAGCAGAAAATACTGAATAGAAAATGCAGTATTATATATATTCTATATTCATTTTTGCTCTTACTACCAGTCTGGCGCCACCCACTCTGAATATTTCTCCTTTATCCCATATGCCCAAATTATAAATTTTCCTTTTGTGATGAAACCTATAATCTCTAAATACAGGGATTCAATTGTGTCACATTGTAAGTGTATTCTTTAAAATAGAATAATTATTTTAACAATTCTACATAATTAACCACATAATACAATTAAGCTAAAAATGTCTTCCCTTTCAGCTGTCTTAATTTCCATTTCTCAATGGTTCAACTGCTTACAAATTCTAACCATTTTAGAAAAATATCAGTGAAATGAAGTTTCTTACCATACGACAGTATATTGTCCATATACTGTACATATATGTGTGTGTCAGAGGTGGTATTCAACAGGTTCTGACCAGTTCTGGAGAACCAATAGCAGAAATTTTGAGTAGTTTAGAGCAGGGGTCACCAACATTTCGGACCTCAGGGACCACTAAATTCATAATTTTAAATTCCGTGGACCACTAATATGATCTGCCTAATGACCAGTTGGGTGGACGTGGCAGGGTGGTCATGTAACTGGGTGGCTGTGGCCAACTCAATGTCACTTATGTTGAGGGGTGCCTTGCCAGCCTCTACTCACTACTCCTCGCCTGCCAGCCCAGGCTCCTTAGGGCCCCAACAGGAAGCAGTTGCTGGAGCTAAGCAGCCACCATGAGAAAGAGTTGGCAAAACAGCTGGCTCAGTTCAAATTGGATCTGACAGAGAAGGAGGCTCAGCAGAAGCACCTCATTGAGGACTATGAACATAGGCTTTCCAAGCAGAGGGAAGACCTGCAGGAGTGCACAGCCAGGTACCGGTGCCCGGAGGCTCAGCAGGCTGAGATGGTCAGCCAGTTCCAGGCCATGATGCAGTCATGGAACAAGGCCCTCCGGCTCTTTGCCATGAGTAGCACTTCCCTCCAACCTTTGCCCAAAGCTCTGCATCAGGAGGCTGAAGCAGACCCCAAGTCAGAATTTCTGCCCCCCCTCCGACCCACACAAAAAGACCCCGAATGGGGAGACTGCAGCAAGACAAACATTCATTGCATGTATCCAGCCCAGGAGGCGTAGTTTGAGGACCCCTGATTTAGTGCAATATAAAAAATGCAAATAATTTTTCTGTGGACCACCAAAATTTTCCTGAAGACCACCAGTGGTCCATGGACCACCAGTTGGTGACCACTGGTTTAGAGAACCGGTAAATACCACCTCTGATTGTCCCCACCCCCATCTATTCTCTGCCTCCCAAGTCCCAGCTGATTGAGAGGAAATGGGGATTTTGCAGTAACCTTCCCCTGGAGTGGGGAGGGAATGGATATTTTACAGTATCCTTCCCCTGGAGTGGGGTGGGAATGGAGATTTTACAGTATCCTTCTCCTGCCACGCCCACCAAGCCACGCCCACCAAGCCATGCCCACAGAACCGGTAGTAAAAAATTTTGAATTCCACCACTGGTGTGTGTTTGTGTGTATTTGTGTGTATACATACAGATTCAATATAGAAATTGAATGGTACAGAATCCAGCAATATTTTATTTTGCTAGAGTGCCATATTCATCACTTACTAGCTTTGAAGCAGCTTTGTTATTTTATTTGCACAATAGGTACAAGTGTCTACAATTTTTATGGGAACTAAAACAGAGTCACACAGAGAGAAAACCAGCCTTTCTTTGCCACCAGCCTTACTCCTGCCAAAATAGCATGACACCTTTTTCCATTTCTTGAGATAAAAGCTCCCATTTGTGACCAGAAAAGGTTCTCCCCCACCATTTTGTTAAGGGTAATTACTGTACTGTATGGGTAACTTTTTCTAAAGATTCTGTTAGTGGAAATAAAGATTAAATCTTCTCTTGGGTAAGTTAAGAGCAGGGGTGAAATGCTACTGGTTTGGACCGGTTCATGCGAACTGGTAGTAAAAACATGCTATCAGTTTTGGCAAACCGGTATTTCCGACGATCAGCTGGGTGACAATCAGCTGTGATGCGTGATTTATATTAGCTAGAATTGTCGGATTTCCTGCTTTCTAGCTAATCTAAATTGCGTGGCACAGTGGATTTCCCCCCCCTCGCTGTTCTGCTTACCTTTGCAGACTCGGATGGCTTCAAAATGTTGCTTTTTTAGTGCTGTGCTGGCACGCCTCAGGTAGCAGACTAACAGAACCAGTAGCAGACTTCAGAGGATTTCACTGCTGGTTAAGATCATCCAAACCCTTTTAAAATAAAATGTTTCTAATGATATGTTTAGGGTCATATTCCAATATGCACCTCAGAATATAAATTCTGTGCAGGCAAGTGACCAACCAAACCATTTGTTTGATGGAAAACAAATCAGGACTGTTGGCCCTCTGACCTTAGCTACATATGATCAATATGCCATTAAAAGGAAATCACAAACTTGGTTTTCTGTATAGTGCTAAAACTGAAGTCATGGGGTAAAATATAGGACATATTAACACTCTTCTCCCAAAAAAATCATCTGGGTCTACAAACCTTAAGACTTTAAGAAGTATTCCCTTTTGAATGTTGCTGCTTAAAAGTTACTGCTGCCACCACTTATTTTCCTGGGGACTCATTTTACGTTGCATCTCCACCACCACCAAATCCAGTATATGAGACAGACACAACCATCCATGTTTTTCCCAAAAAGATGATAAACATGAGGTAAATTCTAAAACCACCACCGTTTTTATTAATATGAGGAAAAAAGAGACTATAAAAATTCTTTTGCTGAAGTAGTCCCTTATAAACCAGTTAGCACTAGAAGAATTAAAAGCACAGACAGTGTTTCAAAGGAATCTCCTCTATAAAGCTACCTGGGAAGATATAAGCTTGTGACACAGTAATAGGTGGAAAAGATCTGCTTCCTGTTGCAGAGGAACCTCTGCGACCAGAAGAAGGTCACCAAAGGAAGGTCCTGTTTGAGAAATTTGTGTGTTGTGAGTCTGCAGTCTACAACTTGATGTTTGGCTTGAGGGATTGGCTTGCGGGCTGCTGTAAAGGTGTTGGTAGTGTAGAAAGTTAGCACCACCCTTCTCTAGAAGAATGAAATATTCTAGGAAATATTAAAAAGGCAGAATATTATACCTCCATGGATGAGAAAAGGAGATACATGCTCTTGGAAAGCACCCCAACCTTTGTTAATAGCCCCAGAAAGACTGGGCCATCTTATCTACAAGACAAAAGGCTGGGCCAGCTTATCTGCAACACAAAAGACCTTCACCCTCACGACATAGTAGGATTAAACCCTCTACCCATTTTACCACATGGCACTTGGAAAAATTACATCACCCAGCAAGATTCCACGAAGCCTGGGACTCAAGACAACCTACAAAGTTATCCCTGCATGGTCCCATTAGAGTCTGACAACCAATCAGAATACATTTCTTTCACAGGAACAGGAAGCAAGTTCAAAGCCCAAGAGAGGGTATAAGTATATCTCACTCTCCACTCTATGTGGTCAGGTACCCAGGACTTCAAACCATGTGGTCCTGTCCACCATTAAACCATCTTTCCAATCAGCCTCCATGTTTCCAGTGTCTTTCTTCCCACTTGGAACTCAACCCAGATGGACATTTCTTCCAACAGTAGTGACGCATGCCCATTCTCTACGTGATTTTTACTTGACAGGGTTTGGGACCTTCGAGACTGCTATTTCCATTCCTTCAAATTTCAAAAGCAGCTTGAAGTCCGCTTGTGATCACAAAAAGGCTGTTTGTTCCAGTAAGGCTTTTCCAATATTAGCTAGAGTTTTTATTTCTAAAACCGACTCATAGTTTCAGCTCTTTTGACACAAAACAGAGTTTCTATTTTTAAAAACACTATCTATTGGTCCTGCTTGTTTTTTTCCCTCCGAAACAGAATAGAGATTTATTTTAAAGATTTTATGCTGCACAATATCCAAACAGAAATCCAAGCAAAACCATAATGAGATTACATTCACATATTCTGCAGGGCACAGGGGATTTATAAAGCCAACCTGGAAAATAAAACTTCTATATTTAGAGCTGATTCAGTGTAAAAACCATGTCTGTACATAGACATTTATTACTTAATTCTGTAGACCAGCAGATGCTACTGGCAGAATCAACTAAATAAGAGAAGACTTTTGCTGGAAGAACAAAGTATCAGCTGATATGGAAAAAAAAATCGCAGTTGTCATAAAAAGACTGAACCAATTTAACAAGATTTAATTTGCTTTGTTCAAACTTCTTCCATGTAGCCCGTACTTTAGGTACAGTTACGTCCTAATTGCAGAATTGTCTCCTTTAAATTTCAGAATGAAATCTCAGTAGAGGTGACAGAATTTAGAAATTCAGGAAAACAAGATGAAACATGGCTTTGGGCCAGTTTTCCCCCTCTCTTCCTTGCCCAGGTTTGGTACAGGTTTGTTTGTTTGTTTGTTTGTTTTTGTTTCATCATGTGGTCCATCAGTTGACCTAATAAGTGGTTGAACAAGCAGAAAGGGATTCCCAAAATATCCAACTCTTTCTTGCTACCTCACGATCAAAAGGTCTGATGTCTTTAGACCAGTAGTGGGTTGCTCCTGGTTCAGTCTGGTTCTTGCGAACCGGTAGTAATGGTGGTGGGAGGCTCTGCCCACCTGCCCCGACATCATGACTGATGATCTGCGCATGCGCAGATGCTTCTGCACATCTACAGAAGCGTGCATGCATGCGTGCTCCCATTGCAAACCGGTAGTAAAGGTAAGTGGAACCCACCCCGGCTTTAGACCCAAAGAGTGTGAGGCCCTGAAAGTTATTAAACCCATCTTTTGTTTAAGACATGTAACTGAAAAGGTATTTCACAGAAATCAGATTTTGTATTTTTGTAGCCCATGTGGTAGGGATGTCTACAGAGATTTTCCATCATCCAGGGCATGGTTGTCCCAAAGGTGGTTTTCAAAAGGCAACTGGACTTTCTGAAACTCCAGTTGCCTTTTGAAAAGCACCTTTGGGACAGGGGTGGGTTCTAAATTTTTTTACTACTGGTTCTGTGGGCATGACTTATTTTGTGGGCATGGCTTGGGGGGTAATGTGACTGGGTGGGTGTGGCCAACTTTTTTTTTTTACTTTTAAAAGCATTATTTCTACAACCTTAAGAGGTTGCAGGAAAACATGGTTTTAGAAGCTTCTGACGATTAGGCAAATCTGCTGGGATCGCCAGAAGTTTTTAAAGGGATTTTTTTCCCTACAACCTCTTCAGCTGAAAACCTCATGCAGAAAAAATGTTTTCATAAGCCTCTGAAGATCCCAGCTGAGCCACGCGATCACCAGAGGATTTTTTTTTTAACTTTTAAAAGCATTTTTTCAGCCAAAGAGGTTGTAAAAAAAATGCTTTTAAAAGTAAAAAAAAAAGCCTCTGATGAGGTGGGTGGGGTAAGCGAGCGGTGACCGGGCTGGGGACCGGTTCGGGGGCATGGCCAGCCAATGTTATTACCGGTTCTCCGAACTACTATTTTTTTTTTTACTACCGGTTCTTGTGAACCGGTGTGAACCGGGAGCAACCCACCACTGCTTTGGGACATATGGTAGGGAATTTCCTTTCTAGTAGCTTCTTTTTACCTTTTGGTACTGTCCATGGGTTTTCATGACAAAGATATTGGAGTGGGTTGGCATTTCCTTCTCCAGTAGTGACATCTTTCATTTTCCTGCGGTCCACGATCACCGCAGATGGGGACTGCAGCCAAGAAATTAAAAGACACTTGCTCCTGGATAGAAAAGATATGGCAAATCTGGACAGCATACTAAAAAGCAGAGACATCACCCTGCCAACAAAAGTGGACTGGACTGCAAGGCGATCAAACTGGTCAGTCCTAGAGGAGATCAACCCTGACTGCTCTTTAGAAGGCCAGATCCTGAAGATGAAATTCAAATATTTTGGCTACCTAATGAGAAGGAAGGACTCACTGGAGAAGAGCCTAATGTTGGGAAAGACCGAGGGTAAAAGAAGAAGGGGACGACAGAGAATGAGGTGACTGGATGGAGTCACTGAAGCAGTAAGTGTGAGCTTAAATGGACTCCAGAGGATGTTAGAGGACAGGAAGGCCTGAAGAAATGTTGTCCATGGGGTCACAATGGGTCAGACATGACTTTTCAACTAACAACAACAACAAGCTTCTTCTTCTTACTTCCTCTCCTCAGGTTATCTTCTCAGGGTAGCTGAGCTATTCTCACATCAAAAACCCTTTTATGAAATATCAGATGTTGAACACTTCTCCAATCTTGGCTGCCCACATCAGGCTGCCCACTAAATAGGAGACAAGATGTACTAGAGAAACTTTCATGAAAAATAGCCTGCATCCTGCAAGCTTAACATTCTCCTTCTGAAGTACTTTATAAAATAACCTCACACTAATCCACTTACCTCATTATGTCTGTGGAGAATTTTAATCCCTTCTATGAGAAAACTCTGTGGTTTTATCAGAGAGAACCTGTGCTATGGATTGGTGCAGACAAAGTGTCTTTGTCACTGTTGTTTTCAGCTTATCTATCACTGAAAGTTAAATAACTGGCAGCAAGTAATAGGATACACTTTTGTTTATTCATTCTTAAATTAGAGGAACAATTTTTTGTTTATTTGTTTAAAGTTACCTGGCTGGAAATACTTAAGGTGCATTTAAAAACATTGAAAGTGGAATTTTAAATATGGTTACAAAGAGTAGAAAGATGCAATCTTATAACAAAGTAATTAGAAATAAATTCCCATTGAATTTAATGGTACCTTTATGAGTAGGCATGCATATAGATAGATATTATTGTTCTAGAAAAATGACCTCTGAAAGGCAGTTCCTGTTAAAATTAAAATGGTGATGAGAATGATGATGACAATGGCAATGGTTAAAATAATGCATTTCCTGGGTTCATATCAGTACAAAGAAACCCAGTTAAAAAGGTATGAATGATTTATTGTACCAATATCATTCACATAGTTCCTCAGATGTAAATATATTAATAGTTTCTTTAGTTTTTCAGAAGAACATTTTGTGTCAGATGTTTCTTTGTAAAGCTACAACAGAGCTACTATGATGCAAGTCAACTTGTGGCATTCTGCAGATAAAATAGATGTTAGAGAGCAAAAGGCATTGTGTTATCAAAATGTGTACAACTGGTTCAACAAATCATTTTTAAAAAGCTCCTTAAAAGGAAGAATGGATCAAAATAAAAGAATGAATCCATGAGCAGTGCAACATTGGCCCTAAATAACATGACACATAAAATGAATATCAAGTAGCCTTATTTTTATTTACTTAGCGCTAGGAACTCTACAATTTTTTTCATTATTAATTTTGTGGACAGTTGTCAATGAGTGGAGGAAACTGAGGAGAAGTTTTACCAACAAAATCTTTTTTTTGGCAATGTGTGCTTACCATAGAATAAAGACAGAAATATAACAACATTAAAATTAACAAGACTCAGAAAATAGGAACATGAGCTGTATGGAGGTGGGATCTTTTGTCTTACTTGTCTCCACAAGCCACCTCCATATCTATATATATATAAAATGAAAAAGACTCATGCAGCATCACAAAATCTCCAGAACCGTAAAGCCTACAAACTTAAAATTTAGCACATATGTTCCTCTTGGTTTCTAGGTACTCACTTAGAAAGGATTTTCAAAATGACCATCAGAGCATTAGTATTTCTTATATTATTATTAACACACTCTGATGCTAAGGAGTTAGATGTTCTACTTCCCCTCCCCACCTGAAAATAACTCTGTTCCAACTGCCACTTGGATGTGTCTCATCTGGCTTGCAGGCTGGGAGTTTGGAGAGGATCAATGGGGCCAGCCTGAGGGAGAGAAGGGGAGAACCTGATCATAGCTACTCATTAATTTTCAAGCTGTGTCGATTTATCAAGCCCAATCATATAGTTTCATAGCAGAGCATGGGTATTCAGCTAGTACATATATATTAAGACATTTAAACAAGAAGATAAAAACTAATACAAATTAATATAAAGTAAGGAAGAAAAAAAGAAAAAAGAAAAAAGAAAGAAATCAAAGAAAAATCAAAAAATACAAGGGAAAAAACAGTTGAAGAAAAATAGAAAGAGGAAAGATACAAAGAAATGGTTCCCGATATTCTTCACAGCAGTTTTAAGAACAAATATATTTAACCACTCTTTCTGAAGTTGCATCATATTACTCTTCTTTCTATAATCTGTCTTATCTAATCATCAAAACCATGAATCACAAGTTTCACAAACCAGCATTTGCATTTCCTGCATCAGATGAGGAGAGCACATCTTTCTCCTTCTGTCCTGGCCACTTTTTACAGAGGCATGATTGAGACAACTGCATCAGTGTTTGGTTTGTAGCAGCAGTACCTCAGATAGAAAGTCCATACAGAGATTGGTAAAGACAGCTGAGAAGATTATAGGAAAATTGCTTCCCGCTATTCAGGATACTACTTATAAGTGCTATGTGCTTAGAGCTCGAAGCATTGTTAGAGATCCCCCAAACCCACTTCAGGGTTTGTTTCTGTTGCTCCCCTCTAGGAGGAGGTTTAGAAGTATCTATAGCAGGACTACTAGATTCTGTAACAGCTTTGTTCCTTATGCCATCCATCTTGTAAATTTACAGGATTCTTTTTTTCCACCATGTATATGTATACATTCGAAGTAGACTGCGATGTTTCTCTGTGTCATATCTGCATGTGTATATTGGAATATGCATAATGGTTATCCTTTGAGAGCCGAAAGCAACAAAATCTCTTTTTAATGTATGCTGATTAGTGTACATTTAAAGTGACAATAAAGTTTTATTTTATTCTTCTATTCTGTTCATTGATTTCCCCCCATTTTTTATTTCAAAGTGTGATTTCCCATTTAGAGATAAGTTATATTTTTGCTACACCAACATAGATTTAGGGACAATAAATATATTTTGGATGGGCACATCAAATCTCTAGAAAAGAATGTTCTTTTTAAAAAAAAATTTTTTTTTTAATATAATAATTCCATCTTCAATTAAACAGTGTGTCATCCAGGTATAAATATCTTTGTAAAATGATAATCATGATTTACAACAATATCCATTACATTAGCATTAATTCTTAGTATTAGAATGATATTAAACATAATAATCACAATATTTATTTCTCTCTCTTAATGTATCTTCTTTATTTCATTAATCTTTTTCTTTTATTTCCCTGTTTCTAACTTCCATTTTTGTTATCTAACCATTGATAAAATAAGTCCCATGTCATATAAAATTCAATTTGTTCTTTCTCCTTAATTGCAAGTGGTAATCTATTCATTTCTGCACATTCTAATATTTTCCTAATCACATTCTCATCTGTAGGGATCTCTTCACTTTTCCAATTTTGTGCATATACAATTCTAGCTGCAGTTAATATATGAATAATTAAATATGCATTCCCTTTACTATATTTTTGGGTAAATCCCCAACAAAAATATTTCTGGCTTTAAATCAATATGCTGTTTTATCATTTTTTTCCAGCCAGGTATGTATTTTTGTCCAATTTTTTTTTGCTTTTAAGGATGTCCACCACATATGATAATATGACCCAGGTATCTGGTGGCACTTCTAGCATTTAGATGACTTATCTTTAAACATCTTTGCCAACCTCGCTGGCGCAAAATACCATCTATAAAACATCTTATACAAATTTTCTTTGTATGCAGTTGACATTGTTAATTTATAGTTCCTATCCCACAGTTTCTGCCATTTATGTAACTCTATTGTATAACCAAAGTTTTTGCCCATACTATCATTGTCTCTTTCACTTGTTCATTGTCCAATTTAATGCCTAATAAGTAGCTGTATGTTTTCTTTATCAATTTTTCTTCTGTCCCTGTTAATACGTTGTAGAAAAGAATGCTCTTGTCCACGCTTATGCAAACATATAAACCCATGTGCAACTATAGTTTTAGAAAAGCCTCGTTCATAAATAATGTTTGAAAAATAATGTCTGAAAACTTGTGTTGTATGAAGAAGAAAAGGATTGTGTGAACTGGTAGAAATTATATTGTGTTATAGTGTAAACATGATTTGGCCCCAACTAAAAGGCTTGATGAGCAGAGTGAGGGTAAGAAACTTGAGATATACTATATCTAACCATTTTGCTTTAGGATTAACTATGATTAAGAAAGGCTGATTGGTCTAGGGAGTTATTGAAGCTTATTAAAATGTCACTGCTATGGGAAAGAAATATGAGTAAGATTCCCGAATTCCTCAGAACCTTTCCTCACAGCAGTACGAGAGATTTCTATTTATTTTAAATTGGATCCATATAATCTCATTACAATAATTGATGTTTCCATCTCTGCCACCTGAAAAACCAATATGGAGCAATACCACATTTCTGCTTCAGGCATGAAAGAAGCAATAGGGTGCCTCTTTGGATGCAATAAGACTATTGTTTTCCTCATTAGCTGAAAATGCAACAAAATAAAGAAAACTTCTGGTTTAATAAAGAGAGCTTACTGGGCAGATGGGAGAAAGAACATATTTTCTTATTCACGGTGATCAAAATAATTAAAGTTTGATCTCCCCAAGGGTAAATACAGAGTTGGAAAAAAACCGGACACTGAAAAAGAGGGTGAAAAAGAAGATAGCTATGTTAAAATTATGGATTTGGAGGCATTGATTAAGAGTATTGTGGCCTGCCAAAAGAACCAATTAAACAGCAAGCAAAACTCACATACTTTGCACAAATGAAACAAGCAGAAAAGGGACAAGGAAAAACATTGTTGGGCAAACTTGAGTAAAATAGAAGAGGATGAACGAAAATACTGGATTAATAGAATCAAAGGACATTCCATTCCTTTGTCATTACTAAACGTAGGCGAATATCGAATCTGATTTTATGGCCTTTGATTTCTGACCTTTACCAGAAACCACTATTATGAAGGACACTAGGAGTCTGTTGCATCAGACTATAGAAAGTAGAAGTGGTCTCCTTTGAAAAATAATACTTCTTAAAGAAGGACCTTTTAATACTTGAAAGTATTAAAGTTTTTCTTGAAAGAAATCTCTGTTCTTGGAGCAGTTTCTGTTCCTGAAACTGGGACGTATAATCTTTTCTCAACATTGCATTGGCCTTAGAAAAAAATCTAATGAAATTGTAGGCTATTTATTGAATGAAAAGTATGCCTTGCATGTTTTTGGAGAGCTATGTGGAAGTCCTTAATGTTTGCTGGAAGATTGTTACAAATCCCTTTAATAATCCATTGAGTTAATAATCCAAGTGCGGAATATCAGATTCTTATGTAGTTCCTGGTTTTAATTGCTGCCTGTTGGACAGACCTTTTTTTAATCTGAGTGATAGCTTAAAAACCCATCCACTTAGCTTATAAGTGGAATATTGATGGCAGTAACAGGGGTGGAGGGCTTTGATTAAAGTTTTCAGTGTCTAGGAGGTTCTTTTATTTATGTTACTAGCAATAGCACTTAGACTTATATATCGCTTCACAATGCTTTACAGCCCTCTCTTACAAAGTCAGCATATTGCCGCCAACAATCTGGGTCCTCATTTTACTGACCTTGGAAGGATGGAAGGTTGAGTCAACCTTGAGTTGGTTAAGTTGTGGGCAGACTTATCCTGCAATACAGCATTCTATCCCCTGCACCTAACAAACAAAGTAAGTTTGAATGACGGAGTCCTTGGCCGTACCTCCTTCTCCTGGCTCCTGCTTCCGCGCATTAACCTCTGGCTTCCCTTCTCAGATGGCCCTTTCCTAGCTGTTCATCCTGGCCAGTGGGCCTCTGCCCTTCCATCTCACACTCTTCGGCATGGCCCATTTGCCGAAACACCATTTGTCCTGTCCTGAGGAATCTGTAGCTCAACAAGAACTGGCTCAAATGCAAGGATGCTGATTAGTGACTTGAAACTCATTATAACGGGAAAACCCCACCTCCTGAATACACGGAGTCCTCAACATACGAGTACAATTGAACCCAAAATTTATGTTGCAAAGTGAGAAATTTGCTAAGTAATTTTTGCCCTATTTTACAATTTTTCTTGCCACATTTGTTAAGTGAATCACTGCAGTTGTTAAATGAGTAACACAGTTGTTAAGTGAATCTGGTTTCCCCATTGACTTTGCTTGTCAGAAGTTTCCAAAAAATGTGTCAAATGTTTTTAACCAACGAAAGAATTCACTCCAAACATAATATGTTTGAATTGTACGTAAAGTAATTTTTCACCTTTTTTAAGCTGCCCCTCTCTTGGATGAGGTACCCTTATGTGTATAAATAAAGAGCAGATTTTAATCTACTTAATCTATGGAAGTCTATTTGGGGTGAACAGACTGCCAGCATTTATGATCAGATTCATGTCTCCTGACCCCTGAGGAATAGGCACAGATTCAAGTTTACAAGCTCCAATCAGGGATAAAATCCAGCAGGTTCTAACAGGTTCTGGAGAACTGGTAGCGGAAATTTTGAGTAGTTTGGAGAACCAGTAAATACCACCTCTGGCTGGCCCCAGAGTGGGGCTGGGAATAGAGATTTTGCAATATCCTTCCCCTGACACACCATCAAGCCACGTTCACAGACCTGATAGGGAAAAATTTTGAATTTCACCTCTGGCTGCAATGAAACATGCGGAAAAGTTTATTTGTTTGTTTGTTTATTTATTTCCTGCCTCTTTATTTTTACAAATAACTCAAGGAAGCAAACATATCCAACACACTTTCCTCCTCCTATTTTCCTCACAACAACAACCCTGTGAGGTGAGTTGGGCTGAAAGGAGTGACTGGCCCAAAGTCACCCAGCTGGCTTTCATAGCTAAGGAGAGACTTGAACTCATGGTCTCCTGGGTTCTAGCCTGGTGCCTTAACCATCAGACCAAACTGATTCTCTTGCAGGATCTATGAGGTAAATGTGTTACCTATGTAGAGCCCAATGGGCCAAACATTTCATATTCACAAAGAATGGTATTGGAGGGAAGAAAAAGTCACTAAAATTATTGGAATTATTGGCATCCACATACAACATATGGGGAAGGGTTATTAGATGTGGAGGTGGGCACAGATGTTAAAACAGGAAACCTATCAAACCTATATCAGAAGCATGTTTGTTTGAACCACAGTTGAACTCTGGTTTGTGTAATTTATAATCCCAGATAAAAGGATACATCCTCGGAGGCTGCAATCATACTCAAGAATTACCAGATAATGTTTTAAATGCATAGTTGCATGTAAATATTAGGGACACGAATTTTGATCCCTTCATTCAGTGTTCTGTAAAAACTCACCAAAATTTATCAGTCCTTTGAGGCATGGTGGTTCAGTGGCATAATGATGCTGCAGATGGCCTCAACTCTGGCGGTTCAAGCCCCCATACTGTGTGGCAGGACGAATTCCTGTTACTCGCTTCAGCTTCTGTCCACCTAACAGTTCGAAAGGATGTTTTATGCAAGTAGATAGATAAGTACCACTTTGGTGGGGACATGAGCAGGTGCTCTGTGCAGGCAGTCAGATTTCTGATGGCTCTGAAGCTTCCCAGTTGTGGTGCCTGTTTAGGAGGCAGCTTCGGGAATGGATGGTGATGCAGCTTCGGGAATGGATGGTGATGGGTGATGCTGCAGGAAGAAGTGCTCATCTTTCTCTCTGGTGTGAAGTCAGCTCGCTGTCCTGTGGCGCACCTTGGGACACGCATTTCCTCTAACAGGGCTGGTACCTTGGCAAGCCAAACCAGTACTCTGCAATAGCATTGTGGTCTCCTGGCTACTGTAACAATACCATACACTAACAACAACAACAACAACAACAACAACAACAAATCTTTTATTGAAGAAATGGAAATAATCTGGCTCTTTTAAACAAGTGAGTAGGAGAAAGCGAAATCTATCCACCCTGAGAAAACTTGGAGTGCTTTGTTCCTCAAGGTTTAGATCAGAATCCCTGCATATGAAATATTGGTACCACCACTTTCTTCTGACAAGTTACCCAGGCTAATAATTACATTCCCAAAACAGACAATATAGCTTTGTCTATGGTGAAAAAGCTACATTTTTAAAATATGGCCAGTGCACATGATGAGAAATATACTGTTTTAAAAAAAGTTACATATTTAAGCTCTTTTAAAAATAAACATTTGTGTTTCTTTTAAAAGACCAAAGACATAGCTTGAGGGGTACTAGGTCTTATGAGTATCAGTAGAAAGTCCCATCGTAGCAGTATTTAGAATAATACTTTGTAGTAGCTTTCATATCCTAGTTTTGATACTTTATAGAACATTGATTTTGCTTTACTTTCTCACACCATATATTTCAACTAACCGTGGGGTTTTCTTTAAGGATAGAGTACCAGTTTAAGTTTGTTTCTTTAACTAAAGCATTTTATCCTTCTTTCTCAAATGCAGTAACATGGATTCCAGAGGAATTCCAAACAGTTGGAGCAAAATTATTCCAATTCTGTAACTTTCACCAATCCATTTTAAAAACTCAGTTTAAAGAGTTGGTATCAATGTTACAGCTTTTTTGATTGATTTGTTGTTGTTGTTAGTTGTGAAGTCATGTCTGACCCATCGTGACCCCATGGACAATGTTTCTCCAGGCCTTTCTGTCCTCTACCATCCCCTGGAGTCCATTTAAGCTCACGCCTACTGCTTCAGTGACTCCATCCAGCCACCTCATTCTCTGTCGTCCCCTTCTTCTTTTATCCTCAGTCTTTCCCAGCATTAGGTTCTTCTCCAGTGAGTCCTTCCTTCTCATTAGGTGGCCAAAATATTTGAATTTCATCTTCAGGATCTGCCCTTCTAAAGAGCAGTCAGGGTTGATCTCCTCTAGGACTGATTGGTTTGATTGCCTTGCAGTCCAAGGGACTCGCAGGAGTCTTCTCCAGCACCATAGTTCAAAGGCCTCAATTCTTTGGCGCTCAGCCTTTCTTATGGTCCAACTTTCATAGCCATACATTGCAACTGGGAAAACCATAGCCTTGACTATACTCACTTTTATTGGCAGGGTGATGTCTCTGCTTTTTAGTATGCTGTCTAGATTTGCCATAGCTTTCCTCCCCAGGAGCAAGCATCTTTTAATTTCTTGGCTGCAGTCCCCATATGCAGTGATCTTGGAGCCCAGGAAAATAAAATCTGTCACTACCTCCATTGGTTGATTGGGGTTATTTGAAGGACCCCCATAGTTCATATGAATTGTCTTCCATAATTTACTTACAGAGTTGGCATTCAATCTATAGCCTTCAAAGATATGTGTTTTTCCAGTGATGGCTAAATAATGAGTGGAATTCTCTCCTAAAAGAATAAATTTAGCCTCCTCTTAATTATTTTTAAGTGGGCTTTAAACAAGCCACCTTGGAAGACCTGTTCTCTTTATCCCATACAAAAGGTGCATTGTGACATTGCAATGCTACAATAAATGCTTGGCCCCCCTCCAGAAGATGCAATTGATTTTGATCACACTTTTATTGATATCAGTTTCTCATAAAATAAATTATTTGATGGTTTGTTTCAGTGATGGTATTCAGCCGGTTCTATCTGGTTCATGTGAACTGGTAGCGGCGGCTGTGGGAGGCTCCACCCACCTGCCTGGACATCATCACATCCCGTTTTTGAAGCTCTGCACATACGCAGAAGATCCTGCGCATGCGCGGAGGTTGCACATGTGCTCACATTTGCGAACTGGTAGCGAAGGTAAGTGAATACCAACCCTGGTTTGTTTACTAAATATTATACACCTGCACATGTAAGCAGTGGAAATCTGGGTGGCAAAGACAAAAACATAATGCATAATGTAGATAAACTAAAAACCAAGCAAGGATTAGGTTTAAATTTTAATAGGCATCACTTGAGGGTAGAAAAGGCAAAGGGATTGGGAAATACCTGTATTTGGTCCCAGGTTGCCCACAGGCTGAGCCTCAGTTTTAGGGTTCTTGTCTGCAAAACCAGATATGTTGGCAAAAATAGCCACAGTGCGAGTGAAACAGAGTTTCTTTTTAAAGTTTTTTTAAAAAATTTACACAAACACACATACAAACATACAATGTATTTTTTCTAAACATAGTATTTGGCTGGTTCACAAATTTGAACAGTTTTTAGTCCTTTCAACTAAATTACAATTTCTATACTTCCTTTCTTGCCATAATATTTATTCTCTCTATTTTTTTAGAACCAATATTACCCTTCACCCTAACCTTCCCTTCCATTCTATATTGTACCCCTTAAATTTAAAATCTCACCTAATATGATTCCTAGTATTTCCTTATATTCCTTTATTATAATTACTGATGTTTTCCATTGTTATCTATTTCAATATCCATCAATATCCAGAGTTAATAACACCTGTGTTCTGCCCCAGCTACGGACCCCAAAGAACACAGCCCACACAAAGTTTGTACAAAACTTAATTTACTAAAATAACTCAGTCTTTTTCAAAACAAAGGCTGTTAATAAACTTTCTTAACAGCCTACAAGAAACCCAAGATAAAGTAATCACAATCTTACTAAGGTTGGCAGAAAGCCCAGAAGCAATTTGCAGAGAATCCAGACGCGAAGTAGAGTGAACTAAAGTTGTTCCCTACAAATTGCTTCAGTCGGTGTTCCTCTTTAAATAGGCTAAGGGTGTGGCCAATTAGCCCCAAGCCTTACTCTCGAGGAGACCTCCTCCTGAGGAGCCACTCCTGCCTTTTGGCCGCTCTGCGTGCCCGTGCATTGAGAAGAGGCTCCTCCTCTTCGTCCTCTTCACTTAAAGGAGCTTCTGGAGGTTCTGAAGGCCCTGGCTGAATCCCTGCCTCTGGCACCACATCTTCTTCAGCCTCCTTATTGTCTGATTCAGGTGCCAGCTGCGCAGGCTGCTGTCGCAACACAACACCAGCCTTCTCGCTGTCAGAATCAGCTACAATCCACACAGGCTGCTGATGGGCTACAACAATCTGATAGGAAAAACAGGTCAGTTGGGAAGCAGCATTAGAAATGTGCAAATGCTTCAATATTCAAATTGGTGATATATTTCAAGAGTACAGGTAATCCTTGGCTTACAACAGTCTCTTTAGTGACCATTCAAAGTTACAATGGCACTGAAGAAACTTACGTGACTTTCGTGACTTATAAGCATTTTTCACACTTACGACCATTACAGCATCCCCGTGGTCAGATGATCTAAATTCAGAAGCTTGGCAACTGACTCACACTTATAACGATTGCAATGCCCTGGGATCATGTGATCAGCTTTTGTGACCTTCTGACAAGCAAAGTCAATGCGGAAAGCCAGATTCACTTAACAACCATGTTGCTAACTCAACAATCATGCAGTGATTCACTCAACAACCGTGGCAAAAACAGGTTGTAAAAGGGGACTTAACAAATGTCTCCCTTAGCAACAAAAATTTTGGGCTCAATTGTGGTTGTAAGTCATATTCAAAAGCTGATCCACATATAATTTCTTTATGTTAGTTTAGTCCTTTGACATGATGACGAAAATGATATAAGAATAAATTAGTAGTATATTATGTCTACATCAGAAGTGTTTTTGAAAAATGACTTATTTCAGACTTCTGACATGGAATGCAATGCTCAGGCTTTTTAATTTTTATTGTGCTGGCTAATTATAGTAATGGGATGAATTAAACAATAGCTTGTATCATCTGCCCATCTTATAGATAACACAGCATGAATTCCTTAGGCACTAACCATTTGCTTTCTATGCAGCAATCATTTCTTGGCAATTAAATAACCCAACAAATCATCTGTCACTCTTGATGTCTGCATAGAATTGGTGCTCATTATTTTAATCAAATGTATCTTTTCATTTCAGCCAAAGAAGGAGATCTGCCAACCCGGTGGCTTGGTGAGCGTTTTGTGATGTAATGCCAGGAGAAAGGCATCAACTAAAAACATAAATAAGGTTGGATAAAATTTATTTACATTTCCATGTGCCCGCTGGCTTCCCGTGAAACTGTCAGCAATCCCAGTTATGGCAAACTTGACATGTTTTGTTAGCTTTGGGCTTTCAGAACTTCTACATCACCGGTTTTGATCATGTGGATGTCTCTAGATAACGGAATGTCCTTTGCAGGTTTCCAAGGACTGCCCTTTGTAAAGTAGACTCATGATTCCCCCGGGGGTGGGCTTCAAAAATTTTAGCAAGGGGTTCTCTGCCCAGTTGCTGGGTGGGCATGGCCATGGTGGGTGTGGCCTAGTCGGCCTCCTGAACCACGGTATGGGGGCGTTTTTGCCCTCCCAGTGCTCCGGAGGCTTTTCTCGAGCCTCTGGGAGGAAAAAACGACTTCCCCAGGCTCCAGAGGCCCTCTGGAGGCTTGAAATGGGCCCGTTTCCTGCCTTCCCAAACTTCTGGTAGGCCTGTTTTTCGCCCTCCCCGAGCCTCCTCATGCACCCTGCACTTACCTGCATCCAAAGCAGGTCGCGTTGGGACTCCTGGGAGAGGCCAGCCAGGAGTGGGATTTGGGGGTTCTCCGAACTGCACAGAATCTTAGCTAGAGGTTCTCCCAAACCCCTGCGAACCCCAGGCAGCTCACCCATGGATTCCCCCCCCCCCAGTGATTTCTAAGCCTCCATTCCTATTATTAATGGATGCATGAATGAAAAGATAAGATTTCTGTAACTGCTGGGTGGGACATTTTTCTATTGTGCTATTGTCTTTTCTCTTTTGTAGTATTTGACTTGTGCTAGTTATTAAGCTATTAACTGGATTTTAATTAGGCATTATTAGAGTTTACTAAGTTCTGAAAAACCTTCTGAGAGTTCTCCCACTCTATTCACAAGCCTGCCTAACTGTAAGAGATTAAGTATTAGCCTAGTTGACAAATCACGAAGGGGAAATACCTAGACCACCCAGAATACTTTATAATTCCGGAGTCTTTCTTTGCACCCATCCTACAAAAGCTTTATGGCTTTAGATAATCTTGAGGAATAGCTGATAGCTTTTAAAAGGGAAAAAAAGATATAAGTGAAGTATCTGTATATATTACGGAACATAGAGCAGGAGAATAATTATGTCCATGTCTACTTAGAAGTCAATCCCACTTCAGTTGATGGATTTTAATTTTAGTTATAAACACAGAACTGCAGCCGAATATAAGCTACAAAATATATCTGGACGAGTTAACAAACAAGAAAGATAGAGAGCTTAGGAAGAATCTATGTAAATACAACTATGTGTCGAGACTCATATTACCGTGGCGACCAAAACGTAAATCCTGGAAATGACGCCGATTGGCTGGCAAGCCGTAGTGGTTTATTTAAACAGCGTTGGGAGGTGACGGCTCCCAGCACCGACTTTATGTTTCTAGCATTACACTTGGTATTGTCTACGGCAGATCTGAAGCAGAAATAAACCAGCTTTTGGCATTGGAATACCTTGATTGAAGCGTGGTTCCTCAGCATGCCCAGGTTTGCTGAGCAAGCTGAGACTATGTATGCTCTGAAGCCTGATTTCTATGTCAACTCAGGATTAAAGGACAAAGGGATTGGACAATAGGGAGTCTGATTATGCTTATTTTTTTGTTAGAATAATTTTTCTATTAGTATAGTCAGACCGATTTTTTACACAGGTAGTCCTTGACGTCAGTGGTGAAATCCAATTTTTTTTTACTACTGGTTCTGTGGGCGTGGTTTGGTGGGCATGATGTGGTGTGGCAGGCATGGATACTGCAAAATCTCCATTCTCACCCCGCTCCAGGGGAAGGATTCTGCAAAATCCCCATTCCCTCCTCACTCCTGTAGGAAGGATATTGCAAAATCTCCATTCCCACCCCACTCTGGGGCCAGCCAGAGGTGGTATTTGCCAGTTTTCCGAACTATTCAAAAATTCCGTTACTGGTTCTAAAGAACTGGTCAGAACCTGCTGGATTTCACCCCTGCTCGATGTACAGCCACAATTGAACCCAAAATTTCCATTGCTAAATGAGACAACGGTTAAGTGAATTTTGCCCCATTTAACAACCTTTCCTGCTACAGTTGTTAAGTGAATCGCAGCAGTTGTTAACTTAGCAACACAGTTATAAAGGGAAAATCTGGTTCTTTCACTGACTTAGCTTGTCAAAAGGCATGACCCCAGGACACTGCAACTGTCATGAATGCACGCATTCATCTATCTGTGAGTCATGGATCTGCTGGGGACAAATATGCAGATCAGTACAGATAGTCCTTGACTTACAACGACAATTGAGCCCAAAATTTATGTTTCTAGGTGAGAAATTTGTTAACTGAAGTTTTGCCCCATTTTTCAACTTTCCTTACCACATTTGTTAAGTGAATCATTGCAGTTTGTTAAGTTAGTAACATGATGGTTAAGTGAATCTGGCTTCCCTATTGACTTTGCTTGTCAGAAGGTCGCAAAAGGGGTTCTCATGACTCCAGGACATAAATATGAACCAGTTGTCAAACATCCAAATGTAAATCGTGTGAAGGCTGCAATGGTCATAGGTGTGAAAAATAGTAGCAAGTCACTTTTTCCAATGCCGTTGTAATTTTGAATGGTCACTACTTCTGGTGGCAAACTGTTCCATTGGTTAATTGTTCTCACTGTTAGGAAGTTTCTCCTTAATTCCAGGTTGCTTCTCTCTTTGATTAGTTTCCATCTCTTGCTTCTTGTCCTACCTTCAGGTGCTTTGGAGAATAAATTTACTCCCTCTTCTCTGGGGCAGCCCTTCAAATATTGGAAGGCTGCTATCATGTTGCCCCTAGTTCTTCTTTTCACTGGACTAGCCATACCAATTCCTGCAACCGTTCTTTGTATGTTTTAGTCAGTGGTGGGATTCAAATAATTTAACAACCGATTATCTGCCCTAATGACTGGCTGGGTGAGTATGATGGGCATGGCCAAGGGGTATGACAAGCAGAACTTGCCCTCCTGCACCTCCCTGGGAGCAAAAATGGGCTGCAGAGAGGTGCATCATTTCCCCTGCCCTGTTTTGGGCCTAGTAGGCCTCTCTGCAGCCTCCTGGGAGCAAAAATGGGCCGGGGGGGGCGCTGCACCCCCCCCGCACCCCATTTTGGGCCTAGTAGGCCTCCCTGCACTTACCTAGGAGCCAAAATGGGGCACGTGGGGACTCCTGGAAGGGGTGGGGAGGGGAGGACCCATCCAGCAATTTAACTACCAGTTCACCTGAACTGGCCCGAACCGGCAGAATCCCTCCATTGGTTTTAGCCTCCTAATCATCTTTGTTGCTCTTCTCTGCGCTCTTTCCAGAATCTCAACATACGGTGAACTGTTGTAAGTCGAGGACTACCTGTATATCTGTGATGATGCAGCTACATTTCTACCACCGCACGACTACAACAGAGCCTAAGAAAGATGGCAAATGATCAGTAGCACTAGGTGCTTAAAAAAAGATTTCACACAGGGAAGGCTGTTCACTGCAGGTCTCTTTTCTAGGGACTCCTCTAATAGATAATACTAATGCTAAGGACTGCTGAAAACTCTGTAGAACTGCAGCCTCGCTGAAATGGGTTGTTCATGATGAGGATGATGAACCAAGTCTCCCGGGAAGATCTGTAGAAGTTCTAAATTTATTCTCAGTCAGACTTGTTCCAAGCTTGTTAACAGCCGGGAGCAGAGGTCAGGATATTCGCATCATGATTTTATTTAGTTTGTGGTTTCCAGGGCTTTACTAGGATGAAGTTTTATATAGAATAAATATTTTATTTTGTTCCCCATAAAAATGAAACAGTGGGCAACTTAATCACCTTTTAAGTACTGCGGAAACCATGAAAAATGCAGCAGTCGCAACCTCTGGTATTAGTTTCTTTGAAGACTTACTGGTAGGGCACATTTTCCCCCCCTGTGGTATCCTATAAATTAGAATGGCTGTCAACGTAGATTTGCATATTGGATAACCTGATGCTCCTATTTTCTCCATCTTGCTCCACAGAAGATACATAATTCCCCCTCTCAATCCCTACCACTCAAATTCAGAGAAACTATTGAGTGAGTTATAAATTTACAGAGAGACAGAAAGTGATGTTCTGAATGACTTCAAAACATGATCGCTTCTGCATAAAAAGCCTCTAAATTTTAATCACTGAATAAATCATCTGGGTAGAGGTTGACAGTAACATAATGGTATATGAGAGCTTGGGGGCTAAGTTCAGAACAGTCTTTCAGATGCTTATTTTTAAGGATGATTTTGTGTGTGTGTGTGTGTTGTGTCTATTTCTCTATTTCTTTCTAATATCTCACCTTGCTGCTCTCTTGTTTCTCCATTATTAATCTGTTCGATTTTGCTGCTGTTGTTTAGTTGCCAGTTGATTTTTTTTTTTTTGACAGAAAAGGGGCCTTAGAAAATGTAGTTTGGGCAAAGTCTATTGTCAATCATTTTAAAAAATTACTTATTTTGATGTTAATGTCTGAGGGAAACAAGGGAAGCATTTCTCTAAAATAGATTATTTGTGGGGAACCCCCCCTCCGACTCTCTTTTTATAGCTTAAAGCTGTGTTTCATAAAATGTGAATCATGACCCCCATGGTGTTAAGGGTTGTCAGGATCTTCCTTTTATTTCTTTCTGAGCAGGCCTACTAGTTTGAAGAACAGAGGGAATGGAAAGAAAGGAGGAAAGAACATGATTGTTATTTCATCGACGGTGAACTGGGGGGAAGAGAGAAAGGACCCCAATGTATAGGCTGGCAGAATTTTTGCAAGCTGCAGTGCTGTAAGAAATTAGAATTAGAATTAGAATTAGAATTAGAATTAGAATTAGAATTAGAATTAGAATTAGAATTAGAATTAGAA
>WNWU01000021.1:4600556-4627147 GCA_012654045.1 Ptyas mucosa | reverse complement strand
CAGAGCAGAGCAGAGCAGAGCAGAGCAGAGCAGAGCAGAGCAGAGCAGAGCAGAGCAGAGCAGAGCAGAACAATAGAGTTGGAAATGACCATGGAGTCTTCTAATCCATTCCCTTGCACAAGCAGGAGACCCTATACCCGTGATGGTGAACCTATGGCACGCGTGCCACAGGTGGCACACGGAGCCATATTGGTGGGCACGCAAGCCATATTGGTGGGACTTCTGGAAGTTGGCAACGGCCATTTTCGGTCTCCGGAGGGCCTCTGGAGCCTGGGGAGAGCAAAAAACAGGCCTACCGGGCCCACCGGGCCATCTGGTGCCAAAAGTGGGGGGAGCATAGGAGGGTCACATGCACATGCATGGGGGGTGGGGTGTATAGAATTATGGGTGTGGACACATGTGCGCGTGACCTCCCCCCCGTGTTGTCCCCCTGCTTTTGGCACGCAATGGCAAAAAGGTTAGCCATCATTGCCCTATACCATTTTAGACAAATGGTTGTCCAATCTCTTCTTAAAAACCTCCAGTGATGGAGCACCCACAACTTCTGGAGGGAAGCCGTTCCACTGGTTTATTGTTCTCACTGTCAGAAAATTTCTCCTTAGCTCTAGGTTTCTTTCTTGATTATTTCTCTTGATTAGTTTCTCTTGATCTCTCTTAATTAGTTTCTCTTGATTAGTTTCCATCCATTGCTTCTTGTCCAGCCTTCCGGTGCTTTGGAAAATAGGTTGACCTCTCCCCCTTATTTGTGGCAGCCCCTCAAATATTGAAACAGTGCTGTCAAATTCTTAATGGGATAGGCAGTCTCTTGAGTGTTCAGGCCTTAAGTTATTTTTGGAGATAAAGGTGAACCCACCATCTTAAACTGTAGCCAAAAACAATTTATAATAAGTATAATAGCATCCAGTGATCCCCATTACTTTGCATTTGTGTTAAGTTATTGACTTTACTATAAACTGGATTGTATATCTTGAAAATATGGTGAGGTATCAGTGTTTTAATGTGAAATCAGTGGTGATGTAAACAGTAACCCTAGTAGTAACCCTACTACCCTATGTAGTAGATTGTAATTGACAAGTAATGTGAATTTTATACTTGTATCATTTACTCCAAGCCTGAGTCAAAGAGTGAAGGAAATCAAGTTGGGTCAAATTTACATCTTCTGAGACCACAAAGTCAACTTTTACTCAGTTTTCTTCAGTTCACTGGAGCAGTAAATACATTTCATCCCTTCAGTTGGCATAACCTTCACTGCTACATGTGAATGTTTTCTCTTCTTCTGGTGTAAGAACCCTTTTTCCAGTTCACTAATCTGCCCAAAGTCACTGTGATAGATCTGCAGGTCTTGGCTCTGAACTGACTTATGGTGTTTACAGTTCCAGTACTGAAATCCTGTCACATCAGTGACGTGAGCCTGAATGATCCAAATAGATCTAAATAGAATGCAATAAGATGGTCATTCTTAGCTTGATCGGCAATTGCAGCCTAGCTTTCAAGAGGCTTTGTTAAAAGTTCAGAAAAATCGTACATTTCCTCCTTTATTATTAATGCAGACATACTGCATATCAGAGGTGGGTTTCAGCAGTTTCTGACCAATTCTGGAGAACCAATAGCAGAAATTTTGAGTAGTTCAGAGAACCAGTAGTAAAAATTCTGACCGCCCCCGCCCCCATCTATTCTCTGCCTCCTAGCTGATTGGGAGGAAATGGGGATTTTGCAATAACCTTCCCCTGGATTGGGGAGGGAATGAAGATTTTACAGTATCCTTCCCCTGGAGTGGGGTGGGAATGGAGATTTTGCAGTAACCTTCCCCTGCCACGCCCACCAAGCCACACCCACAGAACCGGTAGTAAAAATTTTTTAAACCCACTGCTGCATATCATCAATTAAGGCTACTATCATTAATTAAAACGGGTCCTAGCTTTGTTTTAGTACATTATTTAGGCTCTCTGATTTTGTAGTACATGTTTAACTGCCATATATGCATTGATGATATATTTGCATTCAGATTTGTTTGCTTTGGATGACAGGACATGGACATCTACAATATTTCCAAATGCCTAAGAAGACTTTTAGAATGGATATTTTATTTATTTGTTTGTACCCCACCTTTATTATTTTTTAAAAATAATTCAAGGCAGAAAACATATCCAACACACCTTCCTCCTCTTATTTTCTCCCTAATAACAACCCTGTGTTGGACTGAGGGAGAGTGACTGGCCCAAGGTCACCCAGCTGTCTAAGGCGGGACTAGAACTCATAATTCTTGCACTGAACCCAAGAAAGGCTAAGGTAAAGATTACTATATCCCACTATGATCATTTCAACTTCCCCTTCTTGTTTCTGTCTCCTCCGCCATGAAAAAATTTGGAGTATACTGTCTTTATTTTTTTAAAAAAGTTAAAATCTGCTGTTAACCTTCTCAGAATCTGTTTTCTATCACTACAGAGATGGGAAAAGCTCTTGGTTCATAGTTTTGGAAATATCTTTTTTTAAAAAAAATTGATTTATATGCCGCCCTTCTCCGGAGACTCAGGGTGGCTTACAATGTGTTAAGCAATAGCCTTCATACTTTTGTATATTTATACAAAGTCAGCTTATTGCCCCCATAATCTGGGTCCTCATTTTACCTACCTTAGAAAGGATGGAAGGCTGAGTCAACCTTGAGCCTGGTGCAATTACTTGCAGTAATTGCAGGCAGCAGGTGTAAGTGGATGTTAATAACTGCCTTAGTCTACTGAGCCACCAGAGCTCCTTAACCAAAATGAGAAATCCTTCAGAGTAAATTTACGAGAAGAAGGGCCCTCCTGCTGTGGGATGGAGCACTGTGGATTTGTTTCTTGGGTGTGATTGATCTGTTTTGATACTGTTTTCATTTTCAAATGAAAATGAAAAAGTTAGCTATTTATGAACAAGAGTGTCTGGGGGTGGGGAGGGAAAGAAAGAAAAATAATCACTTCTGGAGGTCAGGTGAGCCCTATCCTTGACAACAATCAGAAGTTGGTTAAAAACTAAGCTACGATATAAAGCAACCAGAATTCTTAACAACGGCATCGTGTTTTACTTGTTTTACTTTTGATGTTTGTTATATTTATTATACTATAAGTTGGTCATTTGGTTTGATTCAGCTTATTTTTGTTTCATAATACTGTGAATGTTTATTCATTTATTTATTTTAAAATAAATATTTATTTGGTTTATCAAGATCATGTGAAGTATTAGTATTACTAAATAAAGCTTTAGTAAGACCACATTCAGAATACTTCATCCAGTTTTGATCACCAAATTATAAAAAAGATGTAGGGCCTTTAGAATCAGTGCAGAAAAGAGGAACAAAAATGATTAGGGCCCTGGAAGCTAAAACGTATAAAGGACAGTTGTAGGAATTGAATATGTCTAGTCTAGTGAAAAGAAGGATTAGGAATGACATGATAGCAGTGTTCCAATGTTTGAGGGGCTTCCATAAAGAAGAGGAGGTCAACCTATTTTCCAAAGCATCTGAAGGCAGGACAAGAAACAATAGATGGAAACTAATCAAGGAGAGAAGCAACCTAGAACTAAGAAGAAATTTCCTGACAGTGAGAAAGATCAACCAGTAGAACAGTTCTATTTCAGAAGTTGTGGATGCTCTGTGAGAATCTGGAAGCTTTTAAGAAGAGATTGGACAGCCACTTGTCTGGAATGGTATAGGGTCTCCTGCCTGAGCAGGGGGTTGGACTAGAAGACCCCAAGGTCTCTTCCAACTCTGTTATTCTGTCTTTTGCATATCATGTAAACTGCCAAGTCTTGCAAGACTAGGGTTGGGTATAAGTTCAATAAATAAATAAAAAATAAGTAAGTAAAGCTGTGCTTCTGATGCATTTTGCAATTTTGTTTTAAAACATTAAAAAAAGGTAGACAATTATGTATTTGCAATTATTCCCTGACTACATTTGGCCTGGATGCTTACAGAAATGTCCTACTTTTGTCAAACTAAGCATATGATTAATATCCAAGAAGTGGCTATAAAATGCCACTTGTTGGATACTGCAGCATATGTTAATAAAATTTTGAAAGAGGTTCTGCAGTTAAAGATGTAAATGTTAAATTATATTCCTAAAATAATGGAGTTTGTCATTTTATGAGGAAATTTAGTTTAATTGAGCTCAGCTTTGGTTTTATTGGACCTGACATTGAGCAAAGAGAATAATCCTACTTAAATGGAAGCAAAGTTATCTTCCTGATCTTAAAAAAAACAGATTCAAGATTCACATTTGTTATGTGGTTTCGAAATGTTTTCGTATTCCAAAAAGGAGAAAATGGAATAATAGTTTTCTACATTGCCTAGATTTAATGATATGATTAAACATATTGCTCAGGGGTGAAATCCAGCAGGTTCTGACAGGTTCTGGAAAACTGGTAGTGGAAATTTTGAGTAGTTTGGAGAACTGGCAAATATCACCTCTGGCTGGTCTCAGAGTGGGGTGGGAATGGAGATTTTGCAATATCCTTCCCACAGGAGTGGGGAGGAAATGAGGATTCTGCAGTATCCTTCCCCTGGAGTGGGGTAGGAATGGAGATTTTGCTGTATCCTTCCCCTGCCATGCTCACCAAGCCACACCACACCCACCAAGCCAAACCCACAGAACCGGTAGTAAAAAAATTTGGATTTCACCACTGATATTGCCCCCAACACTTTGGGCCCTCATTTTACCTACCTTGGAAGGATGGAAAGCTGAGTGAGCCTGGTGAGATTTGAATTGCCAAATTACAGCCAGCCGGCAGTCAGCAGAAATAGCCTGCAATACTGCACTCTAACCACTGCGCCACCGCATCCAGAAACATCCAGATAAAAGAGAGAGAGAGAGAGAGTAAAAGGCAGAGTTGTATAAGACCAGTGGTGGGATTCAAGTAATTTAACAACCGGTTCTCTGCCCTAATGATTTCTTCCAACAACCAGTTTGCCAAACTGCTCAGAAAGTTAACAACCGGTTCTCCCGAAGTGGTGCGAACTGGCTGAATCCCACTACTGTATAAGACTAATGAGAGCTTGATGACTAAATGAACAAAAACATGTTTTCTCTAATTTTGCATGAGTTCAATGCTAAACCAACTGAGATTATTCTGGAGAAATGCATGCCTGTTTGTTTACGTGGAAGGAAAGATGTTATTGTGCATCTTAATGAGTGTTTACAAGAAAGCTGCCATACTTAAAAACAGGGCAGCACATAATTTGTTGAATTGCCAGGCTTTCACTGTAATTGGACCAATAATTACTTTGATTATATAGAAAGAGGGCTAGGTGCATGATAAAATCATGTGCATTTCTGGGAAGATTGTAACATATCGGGAAGGTAAAACAAAAATGACAACATATAATAACATTAAAAATACAATTCTATTCACACAGGTCTTTGAAAAAAGAAAGGGAGAGATGGCTACACCTTAGTATGCTCTACATCAATGGCCCCCAACCATTTTGGGCATCAGGGCCCAGTTCCATGGAGAGAGGTTTTTCCATGGACCAGAGAGAGTATGGTTCCATGTGTTGCCTGCATACCGTAGATGGGGCTTTGCATGTTAGCATGGCCTGGTTGCTGGCATGCCGCAGCCTGAGGGTTGGGAATCCCTGCTCTACATCATTAGGCTTGTGAATAAGGATGACAAATTAAATATATGATAGTATAGTATTTTTTAGGGACCACAATGACTTGGGAGTTAAAGATGCTGAGCTTGTCAGCTGAAAAGACTTAGCTGCTATGGGACAGGGTGAGCTCCTGTTATTTTCCCCAGCTCCTGCCAGTGTAGAATTTTGAAAGCATGCAAATGTGAGTAGATAAATAGGTACCACTTTGGACATTTATCACTTCTTGAGGAGGTGACATACCATCATCTCCTTCTAGACCAGGGGTCCCCAAACTTGGCAGCTTTAAGACTTGTGGACTTCAACTCCCAGAATTCTCCAGCCAGCTATTCTGTTCCTGTCAATATTTCATCCAATATTTCATCCAGTTCTGAATTCCCCAAGTTAAAGCCATATTGTCTACAATCTGCTTCATATCTTGATTATATTTGTAGTCTTGTATATCAATCTATCTCAATCCCTTGACTCTCTAGTTCTTGTTTTTGTTTCAGTTTTCCCCGATCTGTCAAAATGTCTTCATATCTACCAGTTCTGTGGGTGTGGCTTGGTGGGCATGGCTTGGTGGTGTGGCTTGGTGGGCATGGCAGGGGAAGGATACTGTAAAATCTCCATTCCCACCCCACTCCAGGAGAAGGATACTGTAAAATCCCCATTTCCTCCCAATCAGCTGGGACTTGGGAGGCAGAGAATAGATGGGGGCAGGGCCAGTCAGAATATTTACTACCGGTTCTCCGAACTACTCAAAATTTCCACTACTGGTTCTCCAGAACTGGTCAGAACCTGCTGAAACCCACCTCTGCCTGTAACCATTAAAACAAAGCAAGGATTATACAGAGGTTACAGAAAACATCTACTTTCTTTTAATGTTATTCTAAAGCATCCATTGTCATCCCAAATGTTCTTTTGTTTTCTAGAATTAATTTAGCAATAAATCTCTATGTGTCTTTGGGGGCGGGGAGATACTTAAGGAATGAAACAGATCTTGCTGGAATTAAATTTAGAATTCCAACAAGTTACATTTTCTTTAAATTATTCAAAGCAAATTAATTCTGTGGGACATTATTTTCATTATCTCATAGCTAGAAGTTATGTCCCTGAGAGAATTCCAATAGGTACAGCTATTTAAAGGCGAGGCAGAGGATGAACCGGCAATCAAGAAGTTTCAGATAATTTGGAATTCAGTTTCTTCCAGAGTTCCAGACCAGAGTCAGCAATTTAACAACCTACAATGCAATCCAATTTGTCTCTCTTATCCTTGTGAAGGTAATACAGATGGCCCTTCTTGTCTGTAGGAATTCTCTTACAGTTTAACTATTGCAGAAGATGAAATCATGAATATTGATCCCTGGAAAAATATACTTTTTAACTGCACACAAGTGATTTTGTGCACAGAGGAAGTCTAAAACTTTTTCTCCCAAACAGAACCATGTCAGTTGTGGGATTCAAATAATTTAAATAATTGGTTCTCTGCCCTAATGATTTCTTCCAACAACCAGTTCACCAAACTGCTCAGAAAGTTAACAACTGGTTCTCCTGAAGTGGTGCGAACTGGCTGAATCCCACCACTGAACCATGTGCCCTCATGTATATGTCAAATTCTTTAGTGCAATAAAACCCAAAAAGATGGTCTAGTTTCTTTCTAGTTGGTTGTGCAATCCAAACCAAGTCAAGGTAGCTCACCGGTAAGTACTATAGTACCATATATAGTAATAGTGATGCTAAAGCTCAGTAGACATTTTGTAGTCATGTCCTTCGTCTTCTGCAAAAATAGTGTTGCCTATTGTCTCCTATTTTTCCCACAGCTTGTTTTCTTTTTAATGATACTTTAATCCCTTGTTTTGGGGTGGAGTTGGGCAACTGAGTGGAGCTGGGCGTTTACTAGCGGGATTCCCTCCCTGATGCCTATGCGGAGTTCACAGCATAGTTGTACCTTGAGAGCAAGTACTGATTAAAAAAACCCATTTAATTAAACACTCAAATTAGTTTCATGATTAAGGATGAATTTGAGCCTGTATTTCTTTGATCTTAACTACTAGATCAGGTAAATGCTGACATGTTAAGGGGCATTCAGTTACGTTACCAAGTCTGGACATGGCTTTCTTCACCATTGCTAACATAATTGCTTTAGGCTGTTTTAACAAATACGAGGCTTATCCTTCTGCTATATAGGAAATCTGTTATGCAAAATTGTTCCATTTCAAGCAGAACAGAGACCAATGTTTCCATTAAATTTGTACAATGAGATATAGCATATTCTCCAGCAAACAATGCTCAGCTCCAAGACAGAAAGTGGCTATTAAGTCCTAAAGCAATAAATGTTAATGATATTTTCCTGACTTAGTTATTACAGTATCGCGTTTCTTTAGATATTACAATATTAGGAAGTATATGATGATTCCAATGTTTGAGCAAACAATATATTGAAGGGAAACAGTAATAAGGATATAATAAATAATGCTAGAATATAATATACTGGTATACTAGAATTAGTAGAAACTTGTTATTCTGTAACCATTAAGTTCCTGTAATACATATATAGCCTTTGTATTTGTATAACACACATATATTGTACCTTCATATCTGTAACACAAATATACCTTTGTATTTGTATCACATATATTATGCCTTTATATTTGTATCTCCTGTAACAAAGATATTCTGTTATTAGGCCTCTGTAATGTATCTGGTATTTGTGAAACGTATATTTCTGTCATTTGATCTGAACCCATATCAATCTTCTTCCTGTTTTTCTTGTGCCATCTAAGAGCATGGTACCTATCTCAGTTGGAACTGCAGACATCATTCTGGAGATAATTTACACTTCAGCCCTAACTTACACCTTTGATCTGTTCCCTGAGCAATTGGGAGAACAAAGGAATGCTCAAGGAAGAGATAATACTAATTGGGAGGCTTCTATTCCTTTGCAGGGCAACAAGGAATACACAGACCTAAACTAGGAGGCCAGAATTGGGTACTAAGCTGATGTCTCTGAGGGTATAAAAAGGACACCATATCTTCCCCAAGGGGTGACTATCTCCTCACATGCATTGTATCTGTATGTTCTGGATATAGTCCCACCCAGTATTTTGTTTTTGGCCATAAATAAAATCTGCTTCTTTTTGCAAGCCTCGTCTTGAGTCTCTCTCTTTGGTATTCTGGTGACTCAAGTATATTTTGGGACCTTATAATATAATATCCATTGTACAGATAGGACTCGACCTACGACCACAACTGAGCCCAAAATTTTTGTTGCAAGACAGTTGTTAAATGAGTTTTGCCCCATTTTCTTGTCGTTGTTAAGTGAATCACTGCAATTTTCAAGTTAGTAGCACAGTTGTTAAGTGAATCTGGCTTTCTCATTGACTTTGTTTGTCAGAAGGTCACAAAAGGGGATCACATGACCTCAGGACACTGCAACCTGTCAAGCCCCGTTTGGCTTGCCATACTTGGGAGTGGGGGGGGAGGGAGATGGCAGAAACAGGTGTGGTGGCAGGAACAGCTGCACGGCTCAGCGATGACCCACCAGGTGATGACAAAGTGCCTGCTGGGATGGCATCAGATTTGGCCATGGCGGTTGCAGCAGCAAGAGGGACAATGGTGGCATTCTCTGCCACACAGCTGAGCGTTCTGGAACCCAGTTGGCTGGCGCTAGATGCAACAATGTGTGGGGCGAAGTGGGAGGAGGCCAGATGGAGGTTGGCAGTCTATACATGGGATGGTAGACTGCAGAACCGAATGCTGACGCTGGCTGCTGGCTGCGTGGGTGGATGGGACTGAGGGGCATGTCCCTGCCTTTATAGAATGCTGGGAGGCAATAGGTCCCAGCGCTGACTTTGCAATGAACTGCTACGGATTCATTTGTGCCAGGCTTGAATAAACCTGTATCATATAGTTCCAGAGCTTGTTTGTTTCTGCATTCGCAAGAGTTGGTGTTCTGCCCCAGCTATGGACCCCAAAGAACACAGCACGCACAAAGTTTGCACAAAACTTAATTTACTAAAATAACTCAGTCTTTTTCAAAACAAAGGCTGTTAATAAACTTTCTTAACAGCCTACAAGAAACCCAAGATAAAGTAATCACAATCTTACTAAGGTTGGCTGAAAGCCCAGAAGCAATTTGCAGAGAATCCAGACATGAAGTAGAGTGAACTAAAGTTGTTCCCTTTAGTTGTTTTGCTTCAGTCGGCGTTCCTCCTTAAATAGGCTAAGGGAGTGGCCAATTAGCCCCAAGCCTTACTCTTGAGGAGACCTCTTCCTGAGGAGCCACTCCTGCCTTTTGGCTGCTCTGTGCGCCGGTGCATCGAGAAGAGGCTCCTCTTCTTCATCCTCTTCACTTAAAGGAGCTTCTGGAGGTTCTGAAGGCCCTGGCTGAATCCCTGCCTTTGGCACCACATCTTCTCCTCATTGTCTGACTCGAGCGCCAGCTGCACAGGCTGCTGGTGCAACACCACACTAGCCTCCTCGCTGTCAGAATCAGCTACAATCCGCATAGGCAGCTGACGGGCCACAACACTTGGGGAGTTGGACAAGTGAGACAACCATCGTTAATATGAGCTGGTTGCCAAGCATCTGAATATTGATCACCTGACCATTGGGAAGCTGCAATGAGCGTAAGTGTGAAAAGCAGTCATAAGTCATTTTTTTTCACTGCTATTGGAACTACAACAGTTACTAAATGAACTATTGTAAATATAGGACCACATGTACACATTACAAATATTTATTATTTTCTTTTAATATACAGTTCCAATTAAAACAGAAGCATCTCAACAGCAAACATTTTGACCATGTATTTGATGCACTGTATTTCCCCCCTGTGGCTCATGTATGAACTATTGCATATCAGCAGAGTGATTTGAATGGCTCACCACAGGCCACCAATTCTTCCAGGTCTTGCTGTTCAATCTCATGATAAATGAGTGTCTCATGAATGCATGGAAAAGATACCTCAGTCTTTCTGCGCACATGTCACGAAGGCAGAGAAGTGAATAATCTTTGTAGACTTCACGGGACGTTAGTAGGACTTCAAATGCATTTCTGTATCTTCCAACCTGTTGCAGTTGGTGATGTAGTCTACGTTACTGGCTCTTGATTCAAGAGATGTCACGTAGCAATTCATATCGGAGGATTCATTTTCCAGATGTGGATAGGATTGAAATATATGGGAACTCAACATTTCAACTCTCTGTTTATTTGAAGAACACCTGTGATGAAGGCTGAAGAGAAACGTGGCAGAATTTAGTTATCCCCTTGAGCTCCTGGCATAAAATATGACTCCCCCTTTCAGTGGAATGAATACTTTTCATTCATTTGAAGGATTGATTATGGTATCATTTGCTATAAAGGAAGCTGGCAGGATTCTGAAAACTATTAAAATATCAAATAGGAGGAAGGGGTATGCTAGATTTTCACATTTGGAAAGTGTTCAGCTTTCAGTTGAGGACAGCTTATTTCTACTGGCATTTTTTTTCTTTTGGCATCCAGATGAGTTCAGGTCAGAACCAATTGTCACAGTCAAATAGCTCTCTGAAAATTGTAGGTTGAGATTGACAGTTGAGACACTGAAAAAAGAGTGAGATCCAACTAATGCCTGGTTGTCATTGAGCCCAATCAAGCATGCAAAGCTGTTATTTCAGCAAAACCTCGCTATGTTCCATCATCCTTCACACTCTAGATGTAATTCTAAATATATATTTTAAACATGATCTACTGCTCTGGTGATGTAGATTTGCTGGAGCCGAAGAAGTCCAAGGGCTTGAAGCTTGTGATATGAAGACCTAACTTTGCATCTGTGCCAACTTTTGAAGACATCGGATTACTTCCCCAAATTGATTAATTTATAGGTAGTTATGAGCACTAAGATGCTTATTACCATGCACCTGCTGCCCTAAGATTCTTGGAAACAAAAATGGATGCAAGTTCAGAAGAATTAATCTGGATGGCTTTTGATACATTTGGATTTTTATTGGCAGCATCCTCATGCCTCAGTTAAATGATCATTCCCCACCACTCCCTAAACTACTACAGGTTTTGAGATTGCCAATATTAATTGATGGTACACTCTATCTGGCTCTTGCTCTCTTCTATCCAACCGTCCATTTTTAAAATATTGATCTATTCTCGTTATTTTCTTTTTCATTGTTTATTTTATCGTTCTGTTATTTGTCTTCTGTTTTGTTTATTCTGTTTCTATTTCTTCATTTTTATTGATGTAAGCCAGGGGTGTCAAACTGGATTTCTTCGAGGGCTGGATCCGCATTATAGTTCTCCTCTGCAGGGCAGCCGGGGAGAGAAGGGAAGACAGGAGGACGCCTCCTACAGCACTTTGCTGGGAGGGGGCCCCACATGTGTCCTATATTTGGCCTGGATGCAGTGGTGGGATTCAGCCAGTTCGCACTACTTCGGGAGAACTGGTTGTTAACTTTCTGAGCAGTTTGGTGAACTGGTTGTTGGAAGAAATCATTAGGGCAGAGAACCAGTTGTTAAATTATTTGAATCCCACCACTGCCTGGATGACCTCCTGCAACACCACACATGGTGCCCCCATGCCCCGTTTTGGCCTGCAAAGTGTTGCAGGAGGCCCTCCAGGCCAAAACAGGCGATGCAGGGGCCCCATGCCCCATTTTGGCTACCAGAGGCACTGCAGACCTGTCCATTGCTTTTCCAGGCCAGTTCTACAGGTCAGATTTAAGTACCTGGTGGGCCAAATCCAGGCTGTGGGCCTTGAGTTTGACACCCCTGATGTATGCGGTTTGGAATAGCCCCAAGGTGAGTTAGGTGGCAAATAAATTTAACAAACAAACAAGTAAGAGAGACCTGTCAAACATGCTAAATTCTGTGTACTAATTAAAGAAAATTGGTTCTGTGTAACCACAAAGAATGTCTACTGGCACCTTCCCGATCTAGTAAGACAACCTATGAAGATGTCTGTAAGTTGGCCAGCTAATAGTCTATGTCAGAAATCTTACCCAGTTCTGAACCCTCTCCTTCCCAAGAGAGAACTTTACACCTTGATCAAATAATCAAGAAACTCTCATAAACATGCAGCACATGTTTCTGTTCAAGTACTCAGTGTTGAGATCAGTCTCAAAGCCATTGGATCCTTTGGATTCAGATGTCAAAACACTACTCTTGTGTTTAGGAATCCACAAGCTTTTCTCTTCAGGAATGAGCCTAACTCTCTTGTTGCTTCAAGGTCTCATCTGAATCTTTGTTGTATTCCTCATTATAGCATTTTTTTCCTGTTCTCTTTCTTCTCCGAGCTATCATAGACACATTTCATTTGAGAGGAAATACAGGTAGTCCTTGACTTACAATCGTTCATTTAGTGACCTTTTGAAGTTACAACGGCATTGAACAAAGTGAGTTATGAGCATTTTTCACTCTTATGACCCTTTTAACATCCCCATGGTCACGTGATTTACATTTGGATGCTTGACAACCGGTTCATATTTGTGATAATTACAGAGTCCTGGGATGATTCATTTAACAAATGTGGCAAGAAAAGTTGTAAAATAGGGCAAAACTCACTTAACAAATTTCTCACTTAGCAACATAAATTTTGGGCTCAGTTGTCTACCTGTATCATATCAACAAAATCCCCAGATGACAGTAGACTTCTATTACATTCCCTATTCTGCCTTTAAGTTGCTTACTTGCAACTGGTTGGTCATTCTAGGCACAGTATGTTGGATAAAATGGAACTTTGATTTGTCTCCAGGGGAATTGAAGTTGGAAGCACTTCAATACTGTCTTGGTGTTCTTCTCCTTTCAGAAGAGACAATTGGATGGGCCAGAGAGATGTTCCTAGAGACTTCTGCTTTCTAAGTGCTTCTTTCTTCTCTCCATTGAGCAAGGTTATTGGCACGGGGTTTGGTATATCAATATTCACGCTCAGCTGGTGACATAGAATTTCTGATCTAGTGACTGGGGCTGGCAATAGCAATAGCACTTAGACTTATATACCACTTCATAGTACTTTTACAGCCCTCTCTAAGCGGTTTACAGTCAGCATATTGCCCCCAACAATCTGGGCCCTCATTTTACCCACCTCGGAAGGATGGAAGGGTGAGCTGTCGAACTGCAGCTAGCAGTCAGCTGAGGTAGCCTGCAATACTGTATCCTAACCACAAACTCAGAATGTATTCCTCCCAGGTGGAGTGGTTTTGAGTTTGTGCACCTAATGATTTCAGAGGAATATAATTGACTCGGAACAAAGTTGTTTTGGATTCTGAATTCTAAATGGGGTTTAAGAGGTAATTTGCAATCTGGAGGTCATTCTTGACTCACAGCTCTTGTTCAGTTACAGCTTTCATACATCTGCAGACATTCTTTGACCAGGAGGCCCTGTTCAGTTATGCTCCCATCTGGATCACTGTAATGCAGAGGTGGGCAGCTATGGCCCTTTTATGACTTGTGGACTTCTGTTCCCAGAATTCTTGAGCTAACATGGCTGGCTCAGGAATTCTGGGAGTTGAATTCCACAAGTCATAAAAGGGCCATAGTTGCCCACCCCTGCTGTAATGGGATCTACTTGGGTCTGGTCTAGAAGACGTTACAGTTGTTTTGGGAATTTGGCCATTTGGCTTCTGGATATGATTCAACATGCTGATTGTTACCTTTAAAGCTACACATGGTTCTGGATCTGATTATTTGAGAGACTGTCTTCTCTTGTATTCACCTCAGTGGTAGGATTCAGCCAGTTCGCGCCACTTCGGGAGAACCGGTTGTTAACTTTCTGAGCAGTTTGGCAAACTGGTTGTTGGAAAAAATTATTAGGGCAGAGAACCGGTTGTTAAATTACTTGAATCCCACCACTGATTCACCTGCTTACCCAGCTACATTGAATCCTTTCCAGATCCTATCTTTATGAGGTTGTCATCTGAGAAGGTCTCAAAAAATAGGCTTTTCTAGACTTGCTATCATACTTTGGAACTTTCCCCCCTGCAGAGATCGAATCAGTTTTATCTTCCCTTTGGGTTTTAGCAAAGCTGTTGACCATTAAGATCTACTTGTCTCAACTAGCCAACTCTGTTAATGTAACAGTTAAAAATGGGTTTTTTGTCTGCCTTTGTATTTTCTGATTTTTTACATTTTGATTTTGTTTTTTTTAAATTCGGCTTGTCATTTTATTTTTAGGATGAGTTTTTTAGTAGCCCAAAACCTTCAGTGCTGGCTGGCATACCAATGAAACAGATAAATAACAATAAATGGATAAATCCAGCAGGACCTTCTTATGTTTTCTAGCATCAAGCCTACCTTCATAAGAACTGCTTTTGTTTTGGTTGAATCTCCCTGCTGTCTTGATGCCACAAGTACAACAAAGGAGAGCTGGGTTCCTGTGGTATATTTTGTATTGTTTGTCTCCTCCCAGGCAACTGTGGTAGGTACTTAGTAAGCATTAGCTCTGGTTATTGATATGATAAACAGTAACTTGGGGCCTCTAAATAGTGTCTGATGAATTTATCCTGCTGGCAGCTACTATCAAACAGTATGAATCTCATTTATAACAGATATAAAAATGACAATATTTTCCTTTATTTTAATCACAGCATACTTCAGTGCGGAACCTCATTAAATACAATCTTGTATTAATGCTGCTGCAACCAGTGCTGTTTCAGTAACTAGAAAAGAAATATCAGTTTCTTCTTTGTGAAGGATCCAATTAAGTTTCACTCACTCTGGAATAACTCCTGCCTCACATGAAGGAAGGACCATAGAATTGAAGCGAATCAATTCTCCTTAGAGCTATAGATTTCTCTGAATTCAGTACACATAACTATTTTTAAAAAAAAGATGATTATAAACCTAGAAAACTCATGCTTGAGAAAAACTTTAGTCTTTTCCTCCTCTGTCCTTTATATAAAGCCTTTACTGGCCTTCATCATCATGAAGAGCAGTAGTGGTGTAGCTGTTATATCTTTCATTATGACTGCAACACTTTTGTACAACCACGTATATCAAAATCCTTTGATGTGTTCTATCCTTTGAAATTATTTTAAGGGATATAATATCTGCTATTATTTAGTTTATCTTTGGATTCTAAAGGTGAAGAACAGGAGGGAAAGCAACAGAAATGAACTGCATACTAAGCACACTCTTAAAGTTAGAAAGTGGGATTTGCAAAATGCTTTAAGAAACAAGATAAGCAAATCTGTAGGCTGGTTCAGCATTTCTTGTGGGCTTTTTTTGTGTGTGCCAGTTTTTAGTGGTATTTGGCATTTAATGCTCTGCTTTTCCAATAGATGATAAAGAATTGGGCAATTTGTCTACAGAATAAACTCCAAAACTGCAAAGTAGGGGAATTCTTTTTCATAAATAATTTAGACTAGCTCATTATTCCTTTTGCTTGCTTTTATTTTGTTTTTAAGAAATTACCCAGGCTTGGAAAAAGCTGTTTTTTATCTGTACACACAGATATATATTGCTTTTTTCTATCAGCCAGTGTGGATCAACCAGCTGTTAAGTGTTTGCAAATATGAGATACACAGTAATTAAAAAATCTTTCTAAAAAGATTTTTAGAAAGCTGATATAAAACAACTATAATTCAGACAGGGCAATATTTATGGTAATTACAGGTAAGGCAGCCAAAGGGAATGGCACTCCACTATCTACAAGAATATGGATAAAAGGAATTTCTTGATTAGATACTATTCCACCATTTTCTCTGGAGTTCAGGGGAATCTGCTTAGAGATCCATTTCCCCCTCTATTTTTTTCCCCAACAATACTTATCATCTGAGATATGTTTGAGAGAGAATGTCTGGTCCAAAGTCATTCAGCTGAGTCTCCATTACTGAGAGAGGATATAATCTATATCTTTCTGGTATTATTCCAACATTTTAACCACCATACCACACAGGAACCCTAAAGATTCTATGCCACCATTTTAAAACACAGTAGTTTTCTTTTCCTTTGCAGGGCACGTACACTAAAAGTCTGCCAAACTATAGACAAATTATCACAATTGATTATGTGTCCCACAGACTTCAATTCACCTAAGTATAATAGGTAGCCTGTCTCTAAGGAGGCAAAGGCCCGATTAAGCTGACTGAGACTGTGATATATTCTAATCCTATCCTAGACCAGAAGGAAGTTGTTAAGGATATTGATGTTGTTTTACCAACCAGCAGAGTAACTGCACAAGGAAACGTTGAGAGCAATGAATAAGAAAACTGGTTTAGCAAAAGTGTACTTTATCATAGGAAAAAACAGTAGCGTAGTCATAAACAAATCCCAAGTCTTCACCAATAAATCAGTCCAGTAAATCAGTCCAAACAACTCACTCTGGTTAACAAACCACGATGGTAGCAGATCCATCAACAGATAGCAACTCCTTCACAATAGCAGTTCATAGCAGTTCAGTCACAATAGCAGTTCATAGCAGCAGCAGCAGTTCATAGCAGCAGCAGTTCCTGACCAGGTTACAATACTTTGTTTAAATATACTTCCAACTAGTCATTATCCCATTACAGCATGACTCAGCAAGAAGGTAACATTTACAGCTTAAAGTTACAGTATATATATATTGCCTGGACAACTGGTTTAACATTATATATACCATATAGAATCCTAACAGAAGTGCTCCATTTAGAGCAGGGGTGTCAAACTCAAGGCCCACAGGACAGATCCCTCCCACAGGGTGCTTTGATCTGGCCCATGGGGCCACCCTGGAAACAGTGAAGGACCAGCCTCTGTTTCCACTGGCAGAGGGTTGCAGGAAGCTGTTGCAGCCAAAAATGGAGTTTGGAAGCCTGTTTTTGCTGGCAGAGCTCTTGGGCCACCACGTGTGCTCCCGACAAGATTGATGTCGAGCAGGCCACTCCCACCCCAGGTCAAACACAATCCTGATGCGTCCCTCAATGAAATCGAGTTTGACACCCCTGATTTAGAGAATATCAGAGAATATTTAGAGGGGCTTCAATTTAGTATGACTTTTTGGTAGGGACATGAGCTATCAAAAGTCTTGGACTAGAGTAGTAGAAAATATTTACAGCTGAGTTAGAACAGTTTCATTAAGAGAAAAGGATTTTAGCCAACAGAAAGGACATATGCTTTATCCACCTAGAAGACAGAAAAACAAGTAGATGGAAACATAGATATGAAAAGATAGATGGGATTTGTGTCTACCATCCACTTTAAGTGCTCTAAAGATAGCATAGTTTGAGTACCCCATTCCATCAATAAACATTGAGAAGTATATCTGGCACACCAAGCAAAGTTAAAACTAATGAATTGAGTCATACATTACAAAACTATGTACATTTAATTTAAAAATTACTAATCAGTTTTAAATATAAAAATCAACTCCTACTCTATAACTATTAAAATTATTTGCAATATGTATATCAATATAATATTTTGAGTATTCCATGAAAATAAGTAACTACTTATACAATCCTAACTACAGTACATATTGTATGTTTTTTGGGCTGTAAGCTTCAGAATGAGTGAGAATTGTTTACCTTTGGATCTCTAAATTCATCCTTAGATACCTGCATCTTTGGAGATACCTATATGTGTTCTTAATATATTGTTTCAGAGTAGAAATGAGAATTTTGGCTGTTCAATTGGCTATGCAATTGTAACTGCATAGGCAATTCCCCGTTACAGAAGTTGAAACATGCTTTGTTGTTCTTAACTGAGCTATAAGCCTACCTAGCTGACCTTACCTTGAAAAGTTAAATCCTGGAACACTAACCTGGTTAATATTTAGATGGAAGGCCTAACACAAAAGCCCAGGGCTTAGCCTGGACTGGGAAGTTGAAAAACATCCTCGAAGAACCCAATGGTACATCCATTCTGTAAGGTCATACCAGTCCTCAGAATAGGAAATTTTAGGTTTAGAAGGTTTCACCCATCAAAATGCTTTGTACATCTCCAGTTCAATATATTCTGGATCTGTAACTGAACGAGGGCTAATCAACTGAAGCTTGATCTACCTAAAGTAGGGGTATCAAACTCGATTTTATTGAGGGCTGCATCAGGGTTGTGTTTGACCTTGGGGAGGTGGGGCATGGTCAGGGGGCATGTCCAGGATGGGCATGTGTCAGGTTTGGAAGCCATATTAGGCCAGAAGCTTCCATGCTGCCACCTTCTCGTGTCTGGGAAAGTAGGAGGGGGGATTTAGTAGAGGGGTTATCTGTAGACATAATAGCATTCTTCCTTGTTGGTCAAGGTTAGGGCAATCTTGAATCTGGAGAAGGAGTGGTCAGAGTGATGTCTCGAGATGGGACAGCAGTTGATTGGAGCATGTGATCGATTGAGGAGTGAGGGGATGGTTTGGTAGGTTTTGATTTACTGAGGGAAAACCCGGACCTCTCAGATTTGGATTTTTCCATATATGCCAGTTTACCTATTCTAGTAAATAGAACTTTGAGAAATGCTTGCATCAGAGTTTTTACTGGGAGTTGGGGTTTTTCTGGAACGCTGACAGCATGGCCAGCTCGATGTCACTCATCAAGGCTCTGTTTTGGGCTGCAACGGCCTCCTGCAGTTCTCTGCCAGCAAAAAAGATCTTGGGGAGGCTGCTCACTCTGTCTTCGTTGGCAGGGGGCTGTAGGAGGTTGTCATAGCCAAAAATGGATTCCGGGTGGGCCGTATGTGGCCCTCCCGAGCTCCATTTTTCTGGCAAAGGCACCATGAGCCAGTCCTTCCTCTGTTTCCAGGGCAGGCCCGTGGGCCAAATCTAAACATTCTGTGGGCTGGATCCAGCCCGCAGGCCTTGAGTTTGATACCCCTGACCTAAAATATCACTAATTCATTAGTACATAGAGCATAGATATGTTCTGGTTTCCTACAGATGGAATGTATTTCTCCTAAAGTAACAAGAGAGGGGAGGAACTGTTAAATCTAATCATCATGATCGATGCTGTGGTGCTTTTGTAGATCACACCACTCAACCAATTCAAAACAAAGCATTGCTGGTGATGTGAATTCAAGGACGCACATTGCTTTCAAGAGCATGGCATTCGCTGAAGGAGACAGTGATGACCGCTAGTGAATGAGACTGATGACCATTACTCTCATCTTTGAATAGTAAGGTGACCCTCCTGAAGGAAATACGCTACAGCTTCTCATCGCTTATAACTTTAATATACTGCTGCTGCTTCCACGTGGAAATGTTCCTGATATGACACGTGGAAAAAAAATAAAAAACACCACTGACAAGTTCTTCACAGAAATATCTGGATGCTCGTGCTGCTACATAGAAGCTCATGAAAGAAATACAACAAGAAAAGATTTGCAACACTTGACATTAAGATGTATCTTGTTCTTCATGCTAATAAATTCATTAGAATTTATAAGCAGGAAGATCTCCTTTTATGATATGCACTATGTTAGCTTCACGTAAATCTGGGAGAAACTCAGCCTGCAAGTTATATTTTAATTAGTAGTTTCCAAAGCTGTGATAGATGAAAATCAAGAAAGCGCACATCCACAGTTCAAGTTTAGTCGCAGCCTACAGTCCTTCTTCCCAGAATGAAGCTGTTTTATGTACACTGAGAAATATAGACATAATAATGTTTCTCTTTGCTGAAAAGAGGCAGATGCTACCCTTAGATGTTTTCAGATGTCTTGAAAAAGCAATTGCCATTTTTTATGTTGCTGGGGGAGTCAAATTATGCTTTGAGCAGCTATAATAACTGACACAATCTGTCTTTTCAATGGCACAATTTGCTGATAAACTATTTTGTATTTGCTTTATCCTGCATTCCTCATTCAGGTGGGACTACCATTCTTTTTTCCTCTGAGCAATGTTTGGATGGAGATACAAGCTTTATTGGGGATGCAATGCTGACACATCTGCCTCTAGTGTCCCATTCACCCTAATACTCTTTAATTTCTCCTTAGTGGCAAGCTTGCTACTTAGTCTTGCTGTACAAGTGAACTCAGGAAAAAAAAGAAAACCAGATCTATAGATACTGAAGTATGGGTCTTGATGGCTAAGGGAAGCAGGGGAGCCAAAGGTTGACTGATGACATGTGTCTTCAATGTTCTACCCCATTAAGTTTGGTGGTGAAAATGGTTCTCCCAACACCCAACTCTTTCCTCTGTCATTTTTTCCTTTCATTAGAAATTTCTTTTTCATTGAAAAGAGTGCAGAGAAGAGCAACTAAGATGATTAAGAGCCTAGAAACCAAAACATATGAAGAACAGTTGCAAGAATTAGACTAGTGCAGAGGTCTGCAACCTTCAACACTCAAAGAGCCATTTGGACCCATTTCCCCACAGAAAAGAAAACACTGGGAGCCACAAAACCCTTCTTTGCCTGACTATTTCTTGAGCGGCCACAAAACTACCATATGTAGTTGAATTAAATGTTCTGTTTTCTTCTGAAACTTTTCTTTTCTTGGATTTATCCATGGTTGGCCCACTGGGGATCGAAAAGCTCAATAAATCGTGTGCTGGCGGGTGCCACAGATTGGCAGTTGTGACACATATTTTGAATGACAGGAAGCCGCAGCAAAGGGGTGAAAGAGCCACATGCGGCTCCAGAGCTGCAGATAGCTGACCCCTGGACTAGTGAAAAGAAAGAATAGGGGTGACGTGATAGCTGTGTTCCAATATTTGAAGGGCTGCCACAAAGAAGAGCGGGTCAACTACTTTCCAAAGCACCAGAAGGCAGGAAAAGAAGCAATGGATGGAAACTAACCAAGGAGAGAAGCAACCTAGAACTAATGAGAAACTTCCTAACAGTGAGAACAATTAACCAGTGGGATGGCTTGCCTCCAGAAGCTGGTGGGGTTCATCATTGGAAGCTTTTAAGAAGAGACTGGCAGCTACTTGTCTGAAATGGTACAGGGTGCCCTGCTTGAGCAGGGGGTTGGACTAGAAGACCCCCAAGGTCCCTTCCAATTCTATTATTCTGTATTCTAAGTGCTACTTTATGATCTTTTATTCTAAATTGCAAATCACACTTCCTGCAGAATTACAGAGATCCAAAACAAACGTGCTTCCCATGAATATTTTGAGAGCAATGCTTAGTTCATTGAGACTGCATCAAAGGGAATTCTTTCTACTACAGTGAGTCACTCTCTAGGATGCTCAAAAATACACTTTATGTAGGACACTTTTCTTCTTGAAGTTAATCCGTTGGGTAGGTCGCAGAACTTCTTCTAATGTTACTAGCAAACTGTAATTTTTAATGTGTCAGAAAAGGGCAATGGATGAATATCCAGAGAGTACTTGTTTTTAATTAAATATACTTTTAATTAAATGCAATTTAGTTTTTATCTACACTCTTCCCATTTTTGGCAGTCTCGCTCCAAGGGTATTTAAAGATCAAGTGTGGCCTTTGGTCTCAAAATTATTTTGCTTGCGCTATTCTGTTTGAAGAAATGTTTGCTCTGCTTTGGTCCCAGGGCGCTTTCAAATAGCAGCATTAAAACCTTGTTTTTTTAGGGCAGAAGACTGAAGAAAATTATGCCAGGGTCAAAATATGCTGTCTGCACTTCTACCTCATGCACAAAGTAGAAGACGGACCTGCCTTGCCTGAATGAGAAGTGGGGGGTGGGTGGGTGGGAGAATGAGGTGGGTAGGGAAAAGCTTTCTTTGGGGCCAGGTTATTGATAACAGAAAACTTGTGGATATTCTACAATCAGTTTTCTGAAAAACTTCATTAATCACTTGTTAGAAACCAAAAACAAATTTCAAAGAAGCCATTCACTGCCACTTCCTGCTCTTACATTTTGGTTGCCATCTAGGGCAAGAAAAATGGATTGTCAATGCTGCCTCAGTTTGAGCCTTTTAAGTAAGAATGATCCTTGACCCATTTAGTGAGAAAGGTACAGTTTACAATTGGTAAAACGGAATAAAGTAAAGCAAAGCCAGAACTGAGGTTCGTGTGCCAAAATCCCTAAGTTTAACTTCTCTCCCCTGGGTCACTTCCCACTGCTGGTTTCCCATTGTCCAACCATATTCAAATGAAGTGTTTTGGGAATGGTCTCTTCCACTGGGGCTGGCCGGTTTGTGACTGCATGCCATTCCTAACTACGTGACCTTGAAGTTGTATCTCTAAAAAGTATGGTGTGTAGTGAACTGTCCACATTCTCCTTCAGCTCCCTCCCCCCAAAATTCATGGCAGACTGGCATCAAACAAATGCAAAACATAGGCATGAGGTGCAGGGATGGGTTCTAAATTTTTTACTACCGGTTCTGTGGGCATGGCTTGATGGTCATGTGACAATTTTTTAGGATTTAGCAGGGGTACTGGTCTACTAGGCTTTTAACTGCTTGCAGAGCTGTACCAGTCTACCCATTTATTTTTGCAGGCACCGGTCTACCCATTTGTTTTTGCAGGCACCGGTCTACCACCAAACTGCCTTTTACCACTGATCAGCTGTAGGGTGGCCTTTTGAAGCCCCGCGGCAAGAGTTTAAACAGTTTTTTTTTCCTTATAGCCCATCAGCTGGGACTCAGGAGGCAGCAATAGTTTGGGGGTGGGGCCAAATAAAAGGTAAGAATAACCCGGGGGGTGGGGGGGCGGGGGGGCAGAACCAGTTCGGTGACGTCATATCGTCACCATTACCGGCTCCACGGAACCGGGCCAAACCGGGAGGAACACACCACTGATGAGGTGGGAGTTTTGACATGGGGTCAAGAGGCAGGGGGGGGGAGGGACTTTTTGGTTCCCACAGAGCAATCACTCCATGAGAAGGGAGAGCTGACACAAAAAAGTGTTGATCTCCCTTGATTGCTTCCATTATGCCTTTCCTGTCCTCATAGCAAGAGAAGTGGGGAAGGGAAGAGGTTCATTCTTCACTTTTGTTCATCAGATGTTATGGTATCTGGAAAAGTATAGGTAGAGCAAGGGTGTCAAACTCGATTTCATTGAGGGCCGCATCAGGGTTGTGTTTGACCTTGGGGGTGTGGGGGGGTGTGTGTGGCCAGCATGACATCACTCATGTCAGGGGCACCTGTGATGGCCTGAGTGCTCTGTCAGCAAAAACAGGCTCCTGAGCTCCATTTTCATCTGTGATGGCCTTCTGCAACCTTCTGCCAGTGAAAACAAAACTCAGGGGGGGGGCACGTGTGGCCCTCGTGAGCTTCATTTTCAGCTGGGACAGGGTCTTGTAACGGTGTCCTTCTGAGCTCCTTTTTCCCACAGAAGCACTGTGGGCCGGTCATTCACTGTTTCCAGGACAGCCCTGCAGGCCAGATGTAACCACCCTGCAGGTCTGATCCAGCCCCCGGTCTTGAGTTTGAGTTTGAGGTAGAGGAAGAGGGGGAGAAGGGGGAGAAGGGGGGATAGTAGCTCTCTTGGCACCATAAGATCCTCTCCCCTCTCCTTAACTCTATGTTTTGGCCTACTGTAGTAACTATCTCCCTTTGCTTCCCTTTCTATGGAAGTTAACCCTTTCCCTGTTTCAGCCTTTAATCCATGGGGGAAATAGGTCTTTTTGGTGTTAGGAAAACACCATGAGCAGCAAAGGGATGAAGGAGAGAGAAGCAGAGGGAAGAGAAACAAGGTATTTGTGATTGGACAATGGACAGCACAAAAACTTTCATTCCTTACAGATAGCTCAGGGGTGGTATTCAGCAGGTTCTGACCAGTTTTGGAGAACTGGTAGCAGAAATTTTGAGTAGTTCAGAGAACCGGTAAATACCACCTCTAACTGGCCCTGCCCCCATCTATTCTCTGCCTCCCAAGTCCCAGCTGATCAGGAGGAAATGGGGATTTTGCAGTAACCTTCCCCTGGAGTGGGGAGGGAATGGAGATTTTACAGTATCCTTCCCTGCCATGCCCACCGAGCCATGCCACGCCCACCAAGCCATGCCCACAGAACCGATAGTAAAATTTTTTGAATCCCACCACTGAGATAGCTGATTTATCTTCCTACCTCTTAGCTACTGATGAAGCCACAGGTAGGATACATTTTTGATACACATCTGGGAGTCTTAGATTGCTGGACAATATGTGAAAACCTGAAACTTACCCTGTCCTGCTGATGTGCCTTCTTTGCCAGTACTGGGTAGGTAGCTTTACCTTCAGTTTGGGGGCTAAAACATCACCCCTCCCACTTCCTTCCCCCTAGCATTTTTTCTGGTATCTCCAATATCCAGTAAACAAGAAGCTTCAGAGAAAGAACCCTAAGGAGAGAGTCAGAGGCAGGAAGTAAAAATATAGTGTTCCTACGGAAATCAGAATATGCAAATGATATGCAAATCTAGGATTTATTCCTTGCCAATGCGTGTTCTACAGCATTCTCTAATGGCTCATTTCTTATTTGGCATTCTCTTCCACATCTTCAGATATTGTAGGAAACAAGGAAATGAGCTCATTTTCTAGTAATTGTGGAGAAACAAATGTCCGAAAAATATATATCTAGATATCTAGGCACACACATACATACATACACCATTAGGAATCCAATTAGAATCTAATTAGTATCGCCTTGGAATTAGTATTTCATGAAATTAGTATTACTTTTTAGTTTGTTGTCTTATAATTGAGATTTCTCTACACACTTTTCTCTTAATGCCTGGAATTGAGAGAAGATGGATTGATATATGAACAAAAACAGCAATATATTCTTTGATCTGTGTTCAGCAAGGACTGAATTGTAGTGCAGTCAAACTTTCCTGTCTCTCAAAATATTGAGAGGCACGAAACTTTGACTGCACTACAATATTAAATATTTCTGATTTTAGGCTTAGAAATGCCTGGGGATGTTGGACATTTGAATGCAGCAGGAACCCTTGTTCAACAATATGCTCCTGAGCATCTGCAAAGTCTGAAAAGAATATAAATAGCATCAGGTCTCACCAAACAGAAAAAGATGCTCATATTTTACATAATTATATAGGATGCAGAGTACAAACTTAGCTCAGCTGTCAGTGCATGCCACAGTCTTTTACTGGTAAGGTAAAGGTTCCTCTCGCACATATGTGCTAGTCGTTCCCCACTCTAGGGGGTGGTGCTCATCTCCGTTTCAAAACTGAAGAGTCAGCGCTGTCCAAATACATCTCCGTGGTCATGTAGCCGGCATGACTAAACGGCAAAGGCGCAAGGAACACTGTTACCTTCCCACCAAAGGTGGTCCCTATTTTTCTACTTGCATTTTTATGTGCTTTCGAACTGCTAGGTTGGCAGAAGCTGTGATGAGTAACAGGAGCTCACTCCGTTACGCGGCACTAAGGATTCGAACCACTGAACTGCCAACCTTTCGATCAACAACCTCAGCCTCTTATGGGCATATTGAGTACATAAAATTTCCTTTATGGTTTTCTCTTTGGTATTAAAAAATACAGAGGCAAATAATTGTAAGACCACACACTTAAAATGATTAGACAGTTGAACAGCTGGAGACATTATAGATGAATCATTCATTTAGCTTTTCTAGCCAATCAGCCTATCTCAGAAATCATGCCTTCTTTTCAAAAGCACAAAGCTTTCCAAAATTTTTAAAATTCATAAAGACATTATCTGTTCCTCATCAACATTCAGGGCTGCTTCTGAATAATGGGATATGAGTAAATATTTTCCTGTACCATTTACATAATTAATATATTCATTTGATACTGTAAATCAGATCTTATAAATCTCTTGCGGTTTCTGTAAAATTCTGTAGTTTAATTCTTGCATTAAACTTCCTTATAGGGGTGTATCTGATTCTTTCTTCCTTGATCGCGTGTTACTGAAAAGGCTTGACAATTCCAAAGGCATGGTTTTGTTTTACTGTCCTCATTAAAATAGTGAAAATGAAGTATTTATTTCAATGGTAAAGTTACACATTTTGGGCTTTCCTTGCTCGCAGCTAACCATGGTATAAACATTCTACAGGCCATCCTGTAACGACGACTGTAATTGAGCCTGCAATTTTGGCCCTAAGTTTTTAAATGAGTCACTGTGGGATCATGTCTGATTGTATGATGTTATTTATTTATTTATTTAATTTATTTAATTTATTTAATTTATTTATTTAATTTATTTAATTTATTTAATTTATTTAATTTATTTAATTTATTT
>WNWU01000021.1:4557651-4597945 GCA_012654045.1 Ptyas mucosa | reverse complement strand
AGGCGGAGGGAATGGTTGTGTTTTTGTTGTTTATGTCTATTTGTCATTTTTTTTGGTGTGTTTTAACGTCTAATAATAATAATAAAAAAGAAACATTTTGGTTTCTGGCAGCATTTTTCCTGACCGCAGAGTCACAAGTTTTCTTCCCAGGCACCAAAAAGGCTCGATTTTTAAAAACTGGAAGCAATACCATTTTTAAACATGGAATTCCACCCTGAATCCCGTCCTGGGGTCCGTTTTTGCATTTGGTTTCAAAAAAAAATTTGGCTTCAAGAAACATTTTGGTTCCTGGCAGCATTTTTCCTGCCGCGGAGTCACAAGTTTTCTTCCCCAGGCATCAAAAAGGCTCGATTTTTAAAAACTGGAAGCAACACAATTTTTTTTTTTAATTATAAAAGTTTTTATTGGTTAAAAATAAACAATATTATCGCTTACAATATGTGGAATTTTCCTTATCCTTTTACAAAGATAATATATATTTTCTTTTTTTCACATACAGCAGATCTTCACTTGTTAAAATTTCGAATTTAACAACCGGATTTATACAAAAATATCAGTTCGGTATCCAGAGTAATATTAAAGTTTACAAAAATAAGAGATGTCATAAAAGGCACAAGATAATAGATTCCTCCCACTTTGTCATTTCTTAATTCTAGGTCTCAAGCTTCTGGCCTTAGCACCCCCCTCCTCCCGGACCGCCACGGCCTCGCCCACCCCCATTCCTTGATCATCTGGTACCTCCCCTTCCTCGGTTCCTGGATCTTCCCCCTCTAGGAGGGTCTTATGTTGCTCCAAATAGGCCTTAGCCTCCGCCACACTAATAATTTTCTTCCTACTGCCCTCCCAGAAAATCATCAAACCTTCCGGCATCAACCACCTGAAACCAATTCCCTTAAGGTACAGTTTATTTGATAAAAAATAATAATTTCTTCTTAATTCTCGTACCTGTCTAGGGATCTGCTTCAGAATGGTGACCTCCTTGCCCCTGTATATCAGCGCCCCCGATCTTTGATTTCTCAGTATTTCATCTCTCATTTCCCTTCTCACGAATTTAATGTGGACCTCTCTTGGGACACTGTGTAAAATTGCATATTGTGAGTTTACTCTATAAACTAGATCCATATCCCATCTCATAAAGTCCAAACCTCTTTCAGTAAATTTGCCCATCAATTTAACCATCACTTCTCGCAGATCTTCCTGGTCCACTTCTTCCACATTTTGAAACCTGAGAAAATAAGACATTCTATCCAACTGCGAAGTTAAGATTACATTTCCTCTCATTTCTTCCCTCTTCTGGATTGCCCGCACCTCCCCCTCCAAACCTCCCACCTTTTTCTTATTCTTCTCTGCCACCTGTTGACAAGCAATTAAATCTTTTTTCATAACTACAATTTCAGATTTTATTTCCAGTTTCCCTTTTTGCAGGTGATCAAGTTTATCAAGTTTCACAAGTTTCTCATCCAATTTTGCCAATTTCTCCAAAAATTTTTCCATGTCACCTGCAGCTGGTCTTTGTCCTTTTGCCATCTTGCAGTGATAAAGAATGAGAGGTCCTCAGGTAGGCACAAGCATCCAGAGAGGGAAAGATTCTCTTAAAAATCAGCACTGTTTCCTCACAATCCACCAGAGGGCGCTCACAGAAGCAACGAGTCCGGCTCGTAGAGTAGGTCAAACAGGAAACCAGAGGTGGGTGATGTCATCAATTGTATACAAAGAAGCAGGAAATCAGGCCACGGCCATAACTCTCCGGCAAAGAGAGAGGCCTCCAGCCTCCCTTCTAAAATTCCGCCTCCAACATTCTCCACAAAAAATCAGCGAGGTAAGAGGTCTCCTTCTTTTTTCCTCCTCTTTCCTCTCAGCCACGGTGCCCTTCCCAGCTACAAGGGGGGGGAACTTTGCCCCCCCTTTCACTCGCAGGATGCCTCGTCGCTTCACCAATCAAGATCTCTCCTTTTCTGCTTATTCTCCGGCCTGCATCCCTTCCTCTTCCGATTGCCTCTTTACCTGCTGCCTTAATTTCAATGTACTCCGGGTCCTACAGGCGCAATGGTGCGGTCAGCAGCCTTGAGATGGCCGTTGCGCACTGCCCCCACTCGCCGGAGCCTCGGGCGCACCAGCATTGGCCGCCCAGCTCCTGAAATTGAGGCAGGGGACCCCTGGCTAACCACCCTTAATGGCGGATACCCCAAAGCCAGGGAACCCGGCCCCGAGGGGCCTCCAGGTCGGGGGGTTCAGACACTGGGGCAAGAGCTGACCCAGGCAGCGTCCGTCACCATCCGGAACCGGAAGTGCTCTCGAAGCAACACCATTTTTAAAAATGGAATTCCACCCTGAATCTCATCCTGGGGTCCATTTTTTCATGTGGTTTCAAAAAAAAAAATTTGGTTCAGGAAACATTTTGGTTCCTGGCAGCATTTTTCCTGACCTCGGAGTCATAAGTTTTCTTCCCCAGGCACCAAAAAGGCTCGATTTTTAAAAACTGGAAGCAACACCATTTTTAAACATGGATTTCCACCCTGAATCCCGTCCTGGTGTCTGTTTTTGTATTTGGTTTCAAAAAAATTTTTTTCTTCAAAAAAAAATTTTCTTCCTGGCAGCATTTTTCCTGATCGCGGAGTCACAAGTTTTCTTCCCAGGCACCAACAGGCTCGATTTTTAAAAACTGGAAGCAACACCATTTTTAAACATGGATTTCTACCCTGAATCCCATCCTGGGGTCCTTTTTTGCATTTGGTTTGAAAAAAAAAAGTAAGTAGAGCCTGCCCCTGTTTTGTATCTATTGTGTGTTCATATTTTGGTTGAAGCTGAAGTATTCATTGGCTGGTAGGATATTGTAGCAAATGATTTTATGTACTATGATTAGGTCAGACCGAACATGGCGAAGTTCTAAGTTGTCTAAGCCGAAAATTTCGAATCTGGTGGCATAAGGTATTTTGTTGCGAACAGAAAAGTGGAGGACTCTTCGTTTGAAATATCTCTGGACTCGTTCGATTGTATTATGTCAGATATGCAGTGTAGGTTCCAGATAGATGAGCTGAATTCAAGAATTGGTCTGGCAAAAGTTTTGTATGTCCTAATTTGTATGCCCTGGTCCAAAACATTAAACAAGATTTAGAGAAGTGGGAGAAGCTCCAGATATCATTTTTAGGGAGGGTTGCAGCAATCAAAATGAGCATCCAACCCTAGTTGTTGTATTTATTTCAAACTTCTCCAGTTAAATTAGATAGGAATGTTTTTCGGGAATTTAACTCTACTATCAGAAAGTTTATTTGGGGAGGGAAGAAACCAAGGATTGCAATCAGGAATCTACAAGACAAAAAAGACAGGTGTAGTTTTGGACTTCCAGTATGGGAAATTTATCATAAAGCAGCAAATTTAGTATGGTTAAAAGATTGGGCAACTCTGGGAAACAAAAGAATCCTGACATTGGAAGGGCATGACCTTCAGAAGGGTTAGCATGCTTATCTTTAGGATACAGGGAAAAGAACAAGAATATATTTCCACAAACATAAAATAAGGGACACGTTAATGTCGACATGGGGAGAAATAAGACAAAAACAATACACTAAAGTCCCTAGATGGTTCTCCACGATGGAGGCGATAATATATCCCAACATATTGGAACTGGGCAAAACAGTTAAATATAAAGAGATATTAGATGGGGCAGGGAACCTCAAGACAATGGAACAATTGAAAGAACAGGGCACCCACATAGAATGGTGACATACGCACAAATTAAATCGCGATATAAAAAAGATTTGGCATAGAGACAGGCATCAATGGTTTTGATAAGGTATGGATGGGCACGGATAATAAAATATTGGCTAAATTGTATAATTACCTGGTGGAGTATGACATGATAGAGGAGGTGGTTAAGGACCCAATGATAGCATGGGCCAAAAATATTGGACAAACTATAAATCTGAATGAGTGGGACCAAATTTGGAACAACAATCTCAAAATGACTAGGGCAACAACTTATAAGGAAAATCAATATAAGATGATCTATAGATGGCATTTAGCACCAGCCAGGATTGCCAAAATTTACCCAAATATGAGCCCAAACTGTTGGAAGTGTGGCCTCCAGCAAGGCACTTACTATCACTGTTGGTGGATCTGCACCCAAGCCAAAGAATTCTGGAGGATGATATGTAAATGGGTGTCGGAAATAATAGGAGATACCGTTGAATTAGAACCAAAAATATTTCTCCTGAGAATCTTGAAGACAGAATATGCAAGAAAGAAGAAGTACTTAATCACACATATAATAACAGCAGCAAGAATCTCCTTTGCTCAACATTGGAAAGAGAAAAAGTAGCCATCCGAAGAGCACGTAATCAGGAAAATATTGGAATGTGCCGAAATAAATAAACTGATGCTAGAAATTAGTGATAGAGAGGAAACTGACTACTATAGCATGTGGGATATGTGGTATGAGTAGTTAAAGAAAATAAAAGAAAAGTGAAGCTTGAGAGAGCTTAAAGTTCAAATTGACGATTAACTAATAATGAGTATATTGAAATGAGTCATACTACCGGTAGTAGTAAATAAAATGGAGTAAGGATGCAAGTTTATGTAAATAAAATGTAAATAATATGTATTAAGGATTACAAAAGTAAGAAATCCTACGGGCAGTACTTTTTAAATTAAGATAATGAGGCAATACTATGTAAATAATAAGTAAATACTATGTATATGTATATTAACACCATGAAACCGGAAACGTTGGAATTGTACTATAATTATTTAACAATAAAAACTCAATAAAAAAAAGAGAAGTGGAGGACTCTTCTTGTGAAATATCTCTGGACTCATTCGATTGTATTAATGTCCAATATGCAGTACAGGTTCCAGACAGATGAGCTGTATTCAAGAATTGGTCTGGCAAAAGTTTTGTATGCCCTAATTTGCAGTTCAATATTACCGGAGAAGAAGCTACGCAAGATTAGGTTAACAACTCTTAATGCTTTTTTTAGCAATGCTGTTACAGTGAGCTCTGGCACTTAGATGCTTGTTAAGTGAATGGAGTGATCATGAAGTGAACGCATTGTTTGCTATGGGATGTTTTTTTCTTTTGCTTGGAACTGGAAATAAATGCTTCTTTCTGGCAAAAAAGTTATAAATCGTGGTCACGTGACTGTTGGATGCTGCAAAGTCCATAAACGCAGCCTGGTTGCCAACTACCCAAAATGCAATCATGTGACCACAGGGTAGTGTGTAGCTGTTGGAACTTTGAATCTAAAAGTCTGTAGAGATTCTTAGTCATCCAGGTCATGGTTGTCCAAAGGTGCTTTTTCAGGAGGCAACTGGACTTTCTTGTTTTTTTCTTTGAAGACAACCCTTAAAAAAGGATGCAAATGACTAGCTGTCTGCAAGGAATGTAAATCCTTCCATTCTCCACCATCCAGTCAGAGTTGAAGAAGCTTCTTGGATAAGAAGCGAAATGTCTTCAAAGAAAAAACAAGAGAATCCAGTTGCCTCCTGAAAAAGCACCTTTGGGACAACTTTGAATCTAGGTCTAAGTAACTTTTGGGGTGCCTGTTATAACTTCAAACAGTCGTTAAATGACTGGCTGTAGGTCGAGGACTATCTAGATACCTGTGGGATATGGATTTTGTGGCCTGACTTTTGCTGTTGTTCTGGCGGTTTTCCTTTCGTCTGGAAAGTGCCTGTCGTATCATCAATGGTAGCTTCTGCCTGAAAAGCGAGCTACTCTTAGTGATAATACCCAGCTGCGTTCAATAAGGCAAAAAATAGTTTCTTATGTTCCTCTGGATTCTGGAAAGAAGTAGGATTCAAGGTCATCAGTAGCAGTCACTTCTTCCTTCCTTTACTCTCTACTCCTTTAACAACTGGAAGCTCGAAATATAAAGGATGAAAAGAGGAAGTTTCCAGTACTGCCTGAGACTCACAGGAGTGTGTCTCTTTTCAAGTATTGCATTCTAAAAGACAGTACCACACTACACAGGATTTTAAAAATTCATTGGCTATAGCATTGAAATTTAAGATTTCATCCTTTGCTATTGTAACAGTTAAATGCTGTTGAATATCTGGAATGAGATATTGAGATTATCCTATGTTGGGGTAGACAGAATGCACTCCAGTGCTCCCTTTTTGTCACCCTCAGAGCTTCCTCTGACCATAACTGAAAATATCATTCTTAAATTCTTGGAAAAAGTCACGCCAAGTGGTGGGATTTAGCCAGTTCTCTTTGGATCGGGCAAACTGGTAGCGGCAACTGCGGGAGGCTCCGCCCATCCTCCCAGACATCATCCGTGAGCACTGCGCATGCGCAAAAGGCTGTGCACATGCGCCGAGGTGGTGCGTGCACTCACATTTGTGAACCGTAGGGAAGGTAAGTGAATCCCACCTCTGGTCACGTCCTATTGAAATGTATGCTGTCTACCAGCATGGCATCCCTCAACCTCTCAGAAAAGTTAAGCATGACCGTTGGCCATAAAAAGGTTGCCCACCTTCAGTTTAATATCTATGGAGATTCTCAGTTATCCAGGCCATGGTTGTTCCAGATGCTTTTTTCAAGAGGCAACTGGGCTTTCTTGTTTTTCTTTGAAAACATTTTGCCTCTCATCCAAGAAGCTTCTTCAGCTGAAGAGAAGAGTTGGAGAGCTGGAGAAGTTTCTTGAATGAGAAGAGAAATGTCTTCAAAGAAAAACAAGAATGTCCAGTTTCCTCCAGGGCAGTGGTGGGTTTTAATCAGTTTTACCACTGGTTCACATCGCGCATGCGCTTTGAGAAAATAAACAGCTGAGGCATGGCAATCCCCTCTGCCGTGCCTTTACAGCTGACCGAAAAACAAACAAAATAAAGGTAGGTATAGCACGAAGGTTTGGGGGGGAGGGCCCAAATGACATTCAGAGCGAACCGGTTCGTTCTCCTATGAAGATTTCCACTACAGGCTCTCCCGAACCGGGGAGAACCGATAGCAACCCACCACTATTCCAAGGGTGAAATCTACTTACCTTCCCAACCAGTTCGGAAATGCACGTGCTGCGTGCGCATGTTTCGCTTCTGTGCATGCATCACATGCGCGCTTGAATCCTCTGCTCATGCACAAACCCTTCTGCGCATGCGCAGAGGGTAAAAAACAGGTTGCTTCCTTAAAACCAGGAAGTAACAACAACTGGGCGGGTGGGTGGAACCATTGCTACTGGTTCAGCTGAACTGGTCCAAACCGGGAGCATTTCACCACTGGTTGCCTCTTTAAAAAGCACCTTTGGGACCTTCAATTTAAATTTAGATCTTTGTGGAGGACATTGAACCAAAAAGCAACTAACACGTTTCTTTTGGAATTAAATCAAAATGAAAACAATTTTTTTTTGTAAAAAGAAAAGAGGAATAGAATCCAGGATAAGGAAATAACATTAGAAGATGTCAAGGAAAGCAAACTGTGTGTTCAGACTCCTCACACGCAGTCAGGCACAGAGGTACAAAGGCGATGTTGATATTGGTTTATGTTTTCTTTCTGAAGCAGGAACTACAATGGCAAGAGCAAACATATTTAAATTTTTGTTTCACTGATTGGGCATGATGGACTGAATTGACTTATTACTGCAGCAGCCAGCTGTGTGCATCCATAAAGCAGGGCTTCAGAGAGACATGTGAAACACTCTCTCCTTTCTTGTATGGCAGAGTTTCTTTCCAGGGTGGCCCTGTGTATTTGGAAGTGGAGGAAAACAGAAGGAGAAGCAGCTGTCACTGCTGTATATCAGCCCAGTTTCTTTGGTAGTTGCGGTGTTCGCTTTCATTTTAAAAGCCGTTGAACATTTGTTCCAGATCAGGAATGCACAACAGCTACTGGACTTATTCCCATGCCTCTCTAACTCCAACCAGAAAACAAACTGTTAATTGCTTTTAAAGAATGTGTCCTTGGCGATATTGCATTTGTCTCCTTCTCCAGGCAGCTTGTATTGGTTTTCTCTTAGTGGTCTCCCATTGATCATGCATCTGCCCCTGCAATTGCTCACAGCTTCTTTCACAGGGAGGAAGAAGGGAGGAAGATTCGTAGCTGTCTCTTGCTCCTCCATAAACCAAGGTTCTTGTGGTATATCTGTTTCTTGGCCTGCTGTGTCCTCCTGAAAAAACTGAGCAGAGCTTCTCCCTGAGAAACACAAGCTCCGGTGAACATACAGCAGAGCTTCTACAAAAGCGAGGTAAACCCCAGAATAAATACAGATCCTGCGTCAGGGTTCCAAGTAAGCAGTCATAACTCTGAGGCTTAAAGGTTGCTCAAAGTATGAATTTATTAGGAATGTCATATTGGCACAGCTGGAGAAAACCCGACTCTGAAGGACCTGAGGTTTCCCCCACCCAAATCAAAACCCCAAGTTCTTGCTACCAGGTCACAAGTCCATCACATCGCCCAATTAGGTCACAGTCTCATCTCCAGCTGGCTCTTGTCCATGCCCCTCCAACACCTGGTAGAGCGTCCTTGGCTTCCATGGAAAAGAATGTTGTTTTGGCTACACATCCCCCAGCTATCTCTATCTCCCCCCTCACATTCCCACAGCTTCAACCGGCTTTGCTGTGGTAACCCTGAAGATCTCCTAAAATGGCTTCCGGGCTGAGATACTGATTTATAGGTAGAGTTGGGCTTCCTCTTCTGTTTCACAGAGGAGTCCCCATCCACCTTACAACTTCTGCTTTGCTGGGCAACCAACCTCTACCAATCTCACAGACAAGCTGCCTCAGTACCAGGCTCTATAAAGTGCTAAGCCCCTGGCTTATCTTCTCCCCTGGTGCTTTCCCCCATAATGAGAAGAATAGGTAGATAATGAATGACAGCAGAAACAGAATAACAGAGTTGTAAGGGGCCTTTGAGGTTTTCAAGTCCAGCCCCTGCTCAAGCAGAAGACTCTATACCACTTTAGACTAATGGTTATCCAATCTCTTCTTTAAAAACCCCAGTGATGGAGCACCCACAACTCCTGGAAGCAAGTTATTTTTTTGATTAATTATTCTTACTGTCAGGAAATTTCTCCTCTCCTTGATTGTTCCTCTCCTTGGTTTCCATCCATTGCTTCTTGTTTTGCCTTCAGGTGCTTTGGAGAATAGGTTGATCTCCTCTTCCCTGTGAAAAGCTCCCCAAATAATGGAAGACTGCTATCATGTCCCCACTAGTGACCAGAGAAGCAGGGAAATCCAACAATTGAAGCTGTTATTTTTTTTCTCCATTAAAGACAACATTAGTTGTTCAATTTATCACAGCATGTTTTTCTTCCCAGTTGAGGTTTGGCAGAGGGCACATTAATGTATCCAAAAGAAGAGTCCATAGTCCCCTGAGCTGCACATCAAAGGATGTCTCTGAGGGCAGAACTCAAAATCAGTGCAACCTTTTTATTTCCACTTTATTATTTATCTGCCCATACCCCTTCTTTTATTCTATTCTGCATTTTTGTTATTTTTCTTTTAAAACATTAAAAGAATGGAGTAGCACACATGTTTAAAATGACCAGCATCCTGTTTATATTTTTATTTTGTTTATAACTGTTCGTTCGTTTGTTCATTTTTCCAGACTATACTTTTTTTTGAGTTTAGTAAAGATATTGGATTTATCATCGAAGTTTTGTTTTGCCGACTGAGTTACTAAAAATAATAATGTAATAATGTAATATAGGGATAGAAATATGAAGTTGCAGCAGGTTTCCACTTTTCTGATTCCCAACTGCTTTTCCCAGCAATAGAATGTTGTACGATATTTGTGTTATATGAGTTGTAAGCTGATCATTGACAGTAATAAATTACTCCATTTCAAGTTCATAATGAAGCATCCAGTTTATAATGAATGGGTACATACTGGGAAGTTTTCACAAACTTGGACAAAATTATTACCCATCTGCACTGGCAAAATTCAGCAGACACAGCAATTCTCAACACGGAAAGGCCATATTTCTCCTGCCTGCCATATAACTGTTAAAAATTAGAATCAGTAATCAGAAAAAAAAATTAATTCAGTGGAGGAAATAGGACCCAATCTTTTAAAGATATTCTTTCATATTTTACTTTTTTTAAAAAAACTTATATTTTTTCTACCCAATAAAATTATTTATATTATTTAGTGAGAGCAGGGAGTCCCCAACCCCTTCAGCTCATTGATCCCTTCATGAAATTTCAGATTGCTTATCAACCCTGAAAAATCTATTGCATGAAGATAATTTAATAAATACTACACTAACTAACTACCATATTTTTCAGAGTATAAGACGCTCTGGACTATAAGACGCACATACCTTTTTTGGTGAGGAAAACAAGAAAAAAAAATCTGCCTCTGCCTCCCAGCAATTTTGCCTCATTGCAGCAAACAGCAAATAGCCTGCTTTACTTTCATTTTTGTTTTCAGCATAGCGTGATTAGCACAATAAAAAAAAAAATCTGCTCCCAGCAATTTACCTCTTTGAAGCAAGCAGCAGAGGCCCATGCAACAATAGGCAATGACAACCCCTGCAGCCTGAAACAGGAGGCTGATCCAACGGACAATCAACTTGTGCTAATTAGGCTGTGCTGAAGCTGAAATGAGCTGTTTCTTCTTGCTGCTTGCTGCAAGGAGGTAAATTGCTGGGAGGCAGAGGCCAAAGGGTAGGGGCCAGTGGGTGGGCGGGGCTACATTCAGTGTATAAAACGCACCCAAATTTTCACCCCTTTTAGGGGGGGGAAAGGGTGCGTCTTATACTCCGAAAAATACCGTAACTAACTAACTAACTAACTGACTGACTAACTAACTAACTAACTACCTACCTACCTACCTAACTAACTAACTAAGCACCCAAATGGGATAATCACATTGACCCTTTAGGATCAATACTGACCACTTTGGGGAAGCCAATGAGAGGTTGAATAAAAGAACAGTACCATTTTGTGTGGCAATTGGAAAATGAACCATATGGTTGAATGTTCTTTAATGTCCTCTGCATTCAAAACACAATTCTTTTTGAACGTTGCAAGGAAATAGAACAAGAAGCAGACTGGATATAATTTTTCTAAATTATATGAATCTTATTTCCTAATAGAATTATACCTTTCTATGAGGGAATACTTAAAATGTTAGGCACAGAAAAGAGCAGCATCTAGTTGACATTGAAGGGGAAAAGAAGCCCCTGTTTTGCTTGGAGGTAGCTGAAAGTAATTTCATCTCTTCCATGAGTGAAGAATCTGAAGCAGGTGATGTCACAGTCAACATATAGTATATTCTAAGCCAGGGATCTCCAACCTTGGCAACTTTAAGCCTGGCGGACTTCAACTCCCAGAATTCCCCAGCCAGCTGGGGAATTCTGGGAGTTGAAGTCCGCCAGGCTTAAAGTTGCCAAGGTTGGAGACCCCTGTTCTAAGCTACCTACATGCCTCTCTGTTTACTTGTCTCTGCTTTATCTATTTGCCTCTGCTTTTCTTATTACTGCATAACTTTTGGTGTCATTTCTGAATAATAGGCTATATTCTTTGTTTGTTCTTCCCATTTGATTTTTAAAGTTCTTATTTATTGGCCATATTATACACTTCTTTCCATTACTGTTTCCCCCTCCCCCATTCCTTGGTATGAATTACAATGCTTTTACATCCTGCTCAATACCTGTTGCCCAATATATGTTAAATAACCACTGTAGCAGTGATGTTATGCTTTGTGCAATTTAAAATGTATCGTGGTTCGGAAAACTACTGTTATTTAGCCTTATTGATCGAATTCAAGCTAGTGTTTAGAGCAGGAGTGAGACACCTCTGCCCTGGCTGATGGGCCTTTGCTGTTAGCCATTTTATGTCTCCGTCTACTCTTCAGATAAAAAGGGAAACTGAGCAGGGGTGGGTTCTAAAAATTTTTACTACTGGTTCTGTCGGCATGGTTTATTTTGTGGTGTGGCTTGATGGTCATGTGACAATTCTTTAGGATTTAGCAGAGGTACTGGTCTACCAGGCTTTTAACTGCTTGCAGAGCTGTACTGCTCTACCCATTTATTTTTTGCAGGCATTGATCTACTCATGTATTTTTGCAGGCACTGGTCTACTCATTTGTTTTCTTTTAACACTGATGAGCTGTAGGGCAGCCCTTTGAAGCTCTGCGGCAAGAGTTTAAACAGTTTTTTTTCCCTCTAGCCATCAGCTGGGACTCAGGAGGCAGCAATAGATTGGGGGTGGGGCCAAATATAAAGTAAGAATAACATGGGGGGTGGGTGGGGCACTGGGGGTGGTGGGGCGTGGGGGGTCAGAACCGGTTCGGTGACATCATATCGTCACCACTACTGGCTTGGGAGAACCGGGCCGAACCAGGAGGAACCCACCACTGAAACTGAGTCTCAAAAAGGAGAGGCCAATCCTCTGCCTCTTTTCATAGGTGGTTATCACAAAGGTAGCCATTTGATAGTATGGGGTTAACACAGCTCAGATGTCATTTTTCTATTTTGCGAACAGAATTGTGAGGATGTGGCCTTAGCACCATTTACTGCCTAAGAGCAGTAGCTGTACTGCCACTTGTAGAAAAAGCTGTGATTTTTTCCCCAGACTTGTTAAGCAACATCTATTTGCTTGAAGAGCTTTGGAAAAATATTTACTTGCTGTTTAATACTGCAATGGCTAATCTGTACAGCGCATGTCCTTTAGTAAAGCTATTAAATTCTGATGTGGCACTTGAAGCTACAGCAGAGCTATCATTCTCAACGTGGTGCCTAAAGTGGAAAAATGAAAGAGAAAAAGTGACTGCGATGAATGTCAATCCTCTTTTACCAATTTTTTTTCTTGGGAGGGAAAGAGTTTTATATTATAGTTTAGGTATTTTTTTTAAAGGTGTATTTTTTTTTTAAAAAAGTAGCATCTATAAATGGACAGATAATTATAGCAGGGATACAATGAATGTTCAAACATACTAAGCAAAGTGCATGGAATTGTATTCTCGATATAAAAAAGAAGTATAATTTTTGAGCTCCATGCCGAAATCTCCACTATAGTATGATTTATAACAGAAAAGAAAAACATCCCTAAAAATAATATTGTTACACATAAATGCCTCACCTATGCCAGGTGGCATCTATGACCCAGGGATGCAGGGGTTAATTCACTTACACCTCCCACCAACCTCCTTTATAGACCTCCCCTTACCTCAGTCTCTGCCTCCCAGGTATATAAGACCATCCCACGCTGCTCCAGATGTTCTTCCTGATGATGCCTGTAACAGATGAATACCACTCGTGAATAAAGTTAACTTGTTGAACCAGATACGTGTCTCTGAATGTTATTGGGCCCGATCCTCAAATTAGTCACAATATGGTAGCAGAGGATGGTTGGATGACCCAATAACAAGAAGACATGCTGAAGAAGCCAGCTGCCACAGAAGAAAAGAACAATCCGAACATCCAAGCTCACCCGAAGGAGATGGCAATGCAATCCACCCCACTTGGCAACTTCCCTGTGGGAACGCCTGAAAAATCAGAAGCCAGGGCCGACCCCAAAATCATGATGATGGGGGAAGGAAAAGGAGCCGGAGGACAAAACGAGCCAAAATCCGACGATGAAAGAGACAACATCCTGCGACTAGGCATACTGAGGCTGCTGAGATCGCCAACCAACGACGGGGATCTCATCGCGAACCTCCAAAGCCTGATAGAAAGTCACGGAGCAGCGACAGAAGACCCTGACCTGGACGAAGAACTCACCGAACGCAGCTCGGTAAGCACCTCACCCCCAGCTGAACTACTGACCGATGCCGAGGCCCATGATCCCGCGCCAAATTTTGAATGGTGGCCATCTTTAATCGAACAGCCCACCAAAATGGCCGACTGCTGACCAATCACAGATCGGGATTCAAAATGGCCGGTACGGGAAACTTACACCACCCTGGACTATGGGGAAGGTGGGCAATATGAAGATGGGGGATCCGATTCAGACCCCGAAATATCCCCAACCGATCAGCAGGTCAAGGAAGCCATAAAGACCCTCACCACTGCATTTGGCCCAGACCTAAGGGTCTCCAAGAAGGCCTCAAGAACAACTGGGGGGATGACCGATGAAAGAGAGGGACACCGAGCCACCCGAATGAGGAAAGTGGACACCGCTGCGAATGCACTGGTGACACAGCGCACCTCGAAAATGCCAGACACATGACCGCCGAGGATACGGACCCCGGAGCCTAGGGACTGGAGAGGATACTTACCGGCTTCGCAGACCTTCCCGAGCAGACAGGATCTCCACCTGGACAAATCCACATCGAACTGACTGCATCCGAACCACCGCTGGACGTCTGGAGCCAAGCCCGAGGCCTACGTGGCCGTGAGAGGCCTCTACGTAGGAGCCACATCGAACAGGTCTTTCCATGATGACTGCAGAGCTGAAATGGACTTCGCGCATGCGCAGTTCCACCTAGAAGAAGAAAGAGGAAAAAAAGTACAGAGAGGGCTTTTTAAACTCCCTGCGAGTATCCTCATGCTGTATTGCAGCTTCCAGCATATCCAGAACCATGGACAGCCACCTGCTGTGAGTAATATAACCAATAATTCAGGGAATTTACCCAATGACTTTCCCAAGTTAAAAATGGATGGATCTAACCTCCTGGAGTGGAGCCAGCAGCTCCAGGTAGTTTTTCTAAAGGAAAATGTTATTCTTTATTACTAACCCCCCAGAAAAACCATGGCATTTTGAGGTGGAATGTATCTACTAATCTCCAGTATTTCACCCACCATATATCACAGTAGCAAACATTACCTAACGGTGTTTGAGCTGATGCAAAAAATGTTTGGGCTTTTTTATAGTGAGAGCGTGGCAACCACAACCAGAATATCTAAGGAATTCTTTTCAGCAAGGATCAGACCAGGGACCCCCATAAGTGAACACCTATTAGCATTAAATGCTACCAGAGCCGAATTACATTTGAGGGGGGAGGTTGTGACCGACCAGACCATGAAAAGCGTAATAATTAACTCTTTAGATTCCACCTGAGACAGCTTCATCATGCACTTAGACACACTCAGCTTAGGGCACCTGTCCATTGAGAGCCTATCCAACAGACTGATAGCAGAAGACAACTTAAGAAAGAGTCGCCACACGTCACATAGAAAACACAGAACCACTAGGAGAGTAGCCTTTCTAGATAGACAACAGGACACAACAGAATGTTACAACTGTGGGTCTAGGAACCACTACAAAAGGGACTGCCCCAGGAATTTCAGGGAAAGGAATAGACATGAACCTAGAACCAGATATCCAGAGAGACACCCCCAGGGGGACAGATACAGGCGTAGGGACTTCCCCAACCTGAGGGACAGAAGGGAAAACAGGGACAGCTCCAGAGACAGCAGAACAGGGGCACTATATGGGGTAGGAGAACACACACAGGTAACCAACCAGGGCAAAGAGGACAACATGTGGCTCATAGATTCTGGGGCCACCAATCACACTACATATAACAGGCAACTCCTCTCCTCCTTTACTGAGGAGAATTTCCTAATCAAAGTAGCCAATCAGGACGATGTCCAAGTAACGGGGAAAGGAAATGTAGTTCTGCCAGGAATAGGACGAATTGAGGGGGTACTGCTAGTCCCACAAATACCCCACAACATCCTAGCAGCTTTAAAGCTCAGCAAGGAATCCAGAATAAAAATAACTTTCTTGAGAGGGGAGGTATCATTGAGTAGGGACAGGGAAGGCATAGGGGAAGTTGAGGTTAGAAGGGGGTTACCCTATTTACGCTTCAAAGGGAACAACATACCCAGCATAAACTCCAATGTAGAAACAGAGACACACACCGACCCAGAAGAGGGCAAGGGTGATAGCATAGGCGAAGGGGAGACAGAGAACAGACACAGCGGACACCAACAGAGGAAGCCATTGCTAGGCAGGCCCATACACGATGATTGCGCTCACCTGTTACACCGGAAATCGGGGCATGCCAGTTTTCCTGTAATTCAAAAAATGACTAGCTGTACTGAAGGTGTTAAAGTAAAGGACTGTGAAAACTACCTAGAATGCTCTGTGTGTAAGTGTTCAAAGTTGAAAACCAAGCCCAGGCCAAAGAAATCTCGCACCACCAGTCACATTTTCAATCAGGTACACATGGACTTGGTGGGGCCCTTAAGGCCATCCATAAAATATAAGAAAAGATTCTTTCTCACCATCATAGATGACTATAATAGCTACGGCTTTGTATACACATTAAAATACAAAAGCGAAGCATTCCAAAAGTTTAAGGAATTCTACAAAAGAGTGGAAACTCAACACAATACTCAGATAAAGCAAATAATGACCGATAGGAGGTCAGAATTCCTATCGAGGGATTTCTCACAATGGCTCAGATCTAAGGGCGTGCTACATTTTACATCCTCTCTGTTCTCAGCCTTTCAAAATGGCGTAGTAGAACGACAGAATTCCACCCTACAAACCATGATAAGATGTGTACTAGAGGATGAGGGGATTGGACAACACTTTTGGTCAGAGGCCCTGGTATATTCCAATTACACGCTCAACTGACTCTGGTCTAGTGTAATTGATAAAACCCCTTATGAACTGATGTATGATAGAAAGCCCCAGATAGCTCATCTACATGTATTTGGGGTTACAGCAGATGTGCACATACCAAAGCAATTGCACCACAAGGGAAACAAGGTATCCAGGAGACTGAGATTCATGGGTTATGAACCAGGCACTAAGGGGTACAGATTCATAGATAGCAACAATCGATTTGTCGTGTCTAGAACAGCTGTGTTCCATGAACAGGCAAACTGGTTCAAGATACACCTCAACGAGATACACCCTAGGCAGGAAATGAGACATGACACACAAAACCAAGACAAACAAAACACACGGGACAGTGAGTGGGAAAAGGGTCACAAACCCAGACATCAGGAAGTCAGGATCAGAGAATGGAAGGGAGACCACCCCAAAATAAAGGTAGATTCGCTCACTCAGAAAGAGGCTAGGTACTTACATGACAATGAACCCACACCAAACAGACCAGTCAGGGCGAATAGAAACCAGATGCCCAAAAGATTCAAAGATTATATATTGCACATACAGTCCGGCCCAGTCACACCAAACTCTTACGAAGATGTACTAAAGCTTCCCCATGAAGAAAGATCAAAGTGGGAATCTGCAATGGCTAAGGAAATGGACAGCCTCAAAGAGCTGGACGTGTTCACCCTAACCAAAGCCCCAGCAGACAAGAGCCCAATAGGAACCAGGTGGATTTTTAAAATCAAAATGCTAGAGGGGAACAAAACTCTATACAAGGCCCGACTAGTGGTGCAAGGGTTTGCCCAAAAGTACCCGGAGGACTATACCAAGACATATTCCCCCACAGTGAGAACAGAAAGCATTAAAAGCGCCTTAATGATCGCCTCCGCCCTAGGCCTGGAAGTATACCAGTTCGACGTGCAGACTGCATATCTGCACACTGAGCTGGACAAGGAAATCTACATTAGGGCGCCACCCAGCAAAGACACTAATAGGGGTGACACATGGTTACTCAACAAGAGTCTCTATGGCCTGAAACAATCTGGTAAGCGGTGGTACGAGTGCTTAGTTAAAGTACTCAAGTCAATGGGATTTACTGCAGACAACTGCTTCTTCACCAGGAGGGGAGGAGACTCCCCTGAATACATACTGGTCTATGTGAACGACATCCTATATGTGGGCAAACACAAAGACAAATGCGATACTTTTGCCAGCAAATTAGGAGAACATTTCTCACTAAAATCCTTAGGGAAAATAAACAAATACTTGGGTGTACAAATCAATAACACCCCCCCCAAAGGATACCATTTATCGCAAAAAGAAAAAATAATTGAACTCTTACACAAGTGCAACATGGCAGATGCCAAACAATGTGAAACCCCCATGCAACCGGACTTCTTGAAAAATATGTATGGGGAGGCACCCGAGTTCAAAGACAATACACTCTACAAGTCCACAATAGGATCACTTTTGTATATCGCCAACTGGACCAGGCCCGACATTGCCCTACCAGTTAACTTACTGTCCAGACACATAAGCAAACCCACCATGTACCACTGGGAAGCAATAAAAAGAATACTTGGGTACTTAAAGTATAGCGCTGATGCCTGCTTGTGCCTAGAGCCCGATATACTCAATGAACCCACTCTCACCTGCTACGCGGATGCCAATTAGGCAGGAGATGTGAGAAGCAGGAAAAATACTTCAGGGTATATATTTTTTCTCAACAACAGCCCAGTACATTGGTACACAGGCAAGCAGAACCTGGTGGCCACATCAACCACCGAAGCAGAGTATATATGCCTATCCAAAGCTGCCAACAATTTAATGTGGTTTGATGACCTGCTCACCAGTGTCTGGACCAAAACCGCATATCCGATAGTTATCCACGAAGACAACAAGGCTGCCATTGAAATATCCATGGCGGATGTGGTAGGCCAGAGGTCCAGGCACATAGACATAAAACACAAGCATGTGAGACAGCTCTCAAAGATAGGCTTTATTAAAACAATTCACTGCGACACTGAAGAACAAACAGCAGATATCCTGAAGAAGCCCTTGCAAGGTAAGCAGCACTCCTACCAAGTGTCCAAACTATGTGTTCGCCCGTGGGCCTCCCCCAAGCAAACAGTAACACAGGCACAGGTTAAGCATTCAGAGGGGGATTTGTTACACATAAATTCCTCACCTATGCCAGGTGGCATCCATGACCCAGGGATGCAGGGGTTAACTCACTTACACCTCCCACCAACCTCCTTTGTAGACCTCCCTTACCTCAGTCTCTGCCTCTCAGGTATATAAGACTGTCCCACGCTGCTCCAGATGTTCTTCCTGATGATGCCTGTAACAGATGAATACCACTCATGAATAAAGTTAACTTGTTGAACCAGATATGTGTTTCTGAATGTTATTGAGCCCGATCCTCAAATTAGTCACAAATATAAGTAAATATTTAATTCCTGACTTTCCCTTTATTTCTACTTCATTTGTTGCACTTATTGGCATAAACTTTAGAACCCATACACCAAATGCTTATATTTTTCCTTGCTGCATAATATACACTGCTCAAAAAAATAAAGGGAACAAAAGCAGAAGACATCTGAGATCTGAATGAATGAAATAGCCTTATTAAATACTTTGTTCATTACATACAGTAGTTTTGTGTTCCCTTTAGTTGTTTGAGCAGTGTATAAACTACTGCATGTAAAGAACAAAGTATTGAATAAGGCTATTTCATTCATTCAGATCTCGGATGTCTTCTGCTTGTGTTCCTTTTATTTTTTTGAGCAGTTTATATGGAAGCCAGGCTTACCTTTATTTAAACTTTTGTTATATTTGTTTAGGTATTTAAGCAATTGAGGGAATTGTACTTTACTAAGGTATGTAATTCCTGGCAGATGAATCACAGCCCTTTTGTCAGTATTGACTTATCCCAGTAATTTTCAACATTGGCAACTTTAAGATGTGTGGACTTTGACGCCCAGAATTCCCCAGCCAACTGGCTAGGGAATTCTAGGAGTTGAAGTCCATAGATCTTAATGTTGCCATGTTCGAAAACCACTGACTTAGGCCAACTCCTAACTTGTCAATTCACTGATTTCTTGAATTAACACCATTTTGGAATATCTGGCATTTAGGCCAGAAACCAGACATTGGTTTTACTATGAATTTTGCAGCTCAAGTGGGTAAAAATGTGAATAATGATCAGCAAATCCCTCCTTTCCTCATTGCCCCAGATATCCTAAGGGATGGTTATCAGTATTGGCTTGGCAGGAGGCAATGGCACTGAAAGGAATGAAAAGAGCCAATTCCCCAATCCAATTTGTGGGATTTGCATTGAATTTGGTCTGAATGAGAAATTCAATGAACTTTCAGAGCTTCAGCTCATCTTCCTGCTGAATGGCTGTCTTGCCTAATGACCAGGATTTATACTCTCTGTGGCAGTTTTAAATCTGTTAATTTTTGCACTGAAGCTCAGGTTTAATGAGTATAATTCCAATTGTCCCTTTTGTGAAAGGACATAACAACAGTTGGAGCACGGCAACCAAAATGATTGAGTTGGAACACCTCCTGTGTGAAAATTAAAGGGGGATATCCTATGCATAACTATTAGTTGTAAATTCCACTGGGTTTATTACTACCCTGTTTTCCCGAAAATAGAACCCATCCAGAAAATAAGTCCTAGCAAGATTTTTCAGGATGCTCGTAATATAAACCCTACCCCCAAAATAAGCCCCAGTTAAGATTGTCAGCCAGATGGATGCAGTTAGTACTGTATTTCTCCAAAAATTAAGAGCCTTGGTAGTACAGTGGTCTAAAGCATCCTGTTATTAACACCAGCTTCCTGCAATTATTGCAGGTTCGAATCTCACCAGGCTCAAGGCTGACTCAGCCTTCCATCCTTTCTAAGGTAGGTAAATTGAGGATCCAGTTTGTAGGGGCAATAAGCTGACTTTGTATAAATATACAAAAGTATGAAGGCTATTGCTTAGCGCATTGTAAGCCGCCCTGAGTCTCCGGAGAAGGGCGGCATATAAATCAAATTTTTTAAAAAAAGACCTAACCAGAAAATAAGCCCTAATGCATCTTTTGGAGCAAAAATTAATATAAGACCCGGTCTTATTTTCAGGGAAACATGGTACCTATTTAAAATGTACTGGATTGTAACCAGTGGCAGTCTTGGTGCCCCGTAAAGCAGATGGTCCCCAAAGGGGTGACATCAAAAAGACTAACTTGGTAACTTGGCAATTCTGTATATATGGAAAAATAAAATTTATTGGGTGCAAATTAGCATTACCATATTTTAATATGGGGGGGAAGTCTTTGAAATGATCTGAAAGAGTAAAAGTGTTAAAAGAATAAGGGCTTGATTCTTTATTCTAAACTTTATAAAGTTTAGAAAAGAGGTTAACAATGTAAACAATACAAGCAAATCCAGAAATGGACTAAAATAATTTAGAAAATTATTTTACACAACCCCTCCAAAAAGAGAGAAGCTATCTGATCTCCATCTTTCTATTTTTTTATCTGTCTGTCCATCCTTCCATCCCTCCATCTGCATTATCAATTATTTATTTTCTCCTTAAAAAAAAAAGCTTTTTCTCAGGAATTGATTTAGCTGCTAGGAGTGTTGGTCTTTGAGGCCAAAGTCGACAACACACAATACCTGGAATTATTTTTATGTGTATGGCAAAAGGATTAGGGGAGACTAGTTGTAGCAGCTTTCCTGAAATTGTTTACGTACCTTGTGCTCCCAATTCTCTTTGGTGAAATAAAACAAAGTAGTAGTATTACAGCATCCCCTTGTATAAAAATGGAAGAACAACCATGCAGCCAATATAAAAAAATGGACTTTTGTTAGTCAATGATCAAAATAATTTTCTGTCTATCTGTCTATCTAGCATAACTGACTTCTTAATTTACTAACTTTTAAACAATTCAAGGTGACATACATAAAGTTGCCTCTTCTACTTTTCTCTACAACAATAATAATATGAGTTGAGTTACGCTAAAAGAGAATGAATGACCTTAGCCAACCAGACATCTTCTATGCCTCTTGTATGAAATTTACTAGAATTTCTCTTTCTCTTTCTCTTTCTCTGTCTGTCTGTCTGTCTGTCTCTCTGTCTGTCTGTCTCTCTATCTGTCTCTCTATCTGTCTCTCTGTGACTGTGTCTCTGTCTCTGTCTCTGTCTCTGTCACTCTCCCATGCGTGCATGCCAGTGGTGGGTTTCATTTTTTTTTTACTACCGGTTCTGTGGGTGTGGCTTGGTGGGTATGACATGGCTCGGTGGGTGTGACTTGGTGGGCATGGCAGGGGAAGGATACTGTAAAATCTCCATTCCATCCCCAATCCAGGGGAAGGTTACTGCAAAATCCCCATTTCTTCCCGATCAGCTGGGACTAGGGAGGCAGAGAATAGATGGGGGCAGGACCAGTCAGAGGTGGTATTTACCGGTTCTCCGAACTACTCAAAATTTCCGCTACCAGTTTTCCAGAACTGGTCAGAACCTGCTGAAACCTACCTCTGGCTCATGCTCTATAGTTACATTTATAAACAAAATGTATTGGAAACTAATATATGGTTTGAAAAAAAATTTGCAAACCTGAAGATCAGTGAGCAGTATTCATCCACACAGCTGCAAAAAGGTTTCTAGTCATGTACTAGAATTGAAGACAGAACTTTATCTTTATAAAATAATCCCTATTATATATTTAAAGATAGCAATAGCAATAGCACTTAGACCTATATACTGCTTCACAGTGCTTTACAGCCCACTCTAAGCAGTCTACAGAGTCAGCATATCACCCCCAACAACCTGGATCCTCATTTTACCCACCTTGGAAGGATGGAAGGCTGAGTCAACCTTGAGCCTGGTGAGATTCGATCTGCTAAACTGCTGGCAGCCGGTGATAAGCAGAAATAGCCTACAGTACTGCACTCTAACCTCTGCGTCACTGCAGCTCTTGTTGTTACATTTTAGGTCTGTGTGAATTGGCTCTGATATAGTTGGAATCGGAGATTCAAGATTCTAAAAGGACATGATTTTATTTGAGTTGGTAATGAGACATTGTATTGTTATATTGAGATCTCCTTTGATTTAAACTATTTCAAGAAAAAAGGTTTGTTTATAGATTATGAAACTACTCCAGTTTTTGACAAAATGGGATAAAAATAGGAGATATAGAGGTCTAACCTGCCAGGTTTCTGCTGAATATCTTTAAAGATTTTGCAATAATATTGTTTTGAAATATTCCCTCTGTACAGTAAAGTATAAATAAAGGGCAGCACATCCATGTCCATATTGTCTGGAGAATAGAGAAGCTGGTTGAATCAACTCCCAAATGGCTCTGCTCCAGTTTAAAAAGGTAAATGTGAAAAACTTATTTTTCAAGGCAAATTCCTATTTTCCGCTTGTTTTTCTGGAGTGGCAGGCTTGGAAGGATACTGAAGAATGACCATTGCTTTGCCTCTTTTTAGTGGTGTGCTTTGCTTCAGTAGTGGGTTTCAATTTTGTTTGCTACTGGTTTGCTCATGCGCACGCGCTCACGCGTGCACACAACATTTCTGCGCATGTGCAGAAGCTTCTGTGCATGCACAAAGACATCTGGGTTAGTAGGCTGAGCCTCCCTCCACCGCTGCTACCAGTTCACCCGAGACAGGGCGAACCGGTAGCAACCCACCACTGTTTTGCTTGTCTCTAATCATTGGAATTTCTGTAATGGGAGGATACGCATGTTCAGCCTCTCCTAAGAAGATTCTTTCATCTCTAGCAGGACTTAGTCATGCCAGAGATTTTGCAACCCAGCAATGCTTTATGTTAGCTTAATACTAACAGCAGCATCAGGCTGACACAAAACAAGTGGTATTCATAGATGACGCTCTTATTAAGAACAGCAAGTGCTTAGAAGAGCACCAGTAAGTATGGATGTCATTCATTCATTCATTCATTCATTCATTCATTCATTCATTCAAGTTTGAAAGTTAAATCTGACTAAACCATATTTTAAAAGGGGTTAGTAAGAGAAGGTGCAAGTGAAGCAGCATGGTGGCCTAGAGGTGAAGCTCTCACTTCATAATAGGAGGCTGGGAGTTCGATCCTAGATAGCAGCTGATATTTCTCTCTTTGGGAACAAAGAGAAAATATCTATTCTGAACTCTGTGTAGGTAGTAGGAAGGGCATCTGGCCAGTAAACGCTCAGCTTCATTCATGCTCCCCAACTCCATCCCAATGCAAGGGATTACAGGGTCATTAAAAGAAAGTAAGAGAGGGTACAGATCTAAGAGATTTGTCAATGTGCTCAGAATAAGCACAAATTTCCAGTTGTGTTGCCAGATCAGCATGGAAGCACCACAATCTTTTAAAAAGAAATAGCAGAGTTTATGCTTGCAGCTGGATGACTTAGGAAAGTGGAGACCCGAGGAAGCAACTAAAGCCACAAGCAATGGTATCCTTTTAACCCCCAGAGAGATCTGATAGGCACACAGTTTAATAAGCTGATTAATTTCATTGACCAACTACTTTTTTTTTACATTTTTTATTTTTTAAATATAAACATTCCATCTTCCATTCAACTGTGTGTCGAATAGGTACAAATATCTCTGCAATAACCATCAAAATTTTCAACAGTATTCATTACATTGATAATATTTCTGTGATCTTACTGTAATAATATTGAGCATAATAAATATGTTCATTTTCCCTCTTTACATATCTTCAGATAAGAATATAATAGTAATATTAAATGTAATAATCCTAATAGTCATAACAATAATAATAATATTGTTTACATCTCTATCTTAACACATTTTCTACATTTCGCTAATCTCCTTCTTTTGTTTCTAACTTCCATTTTTATTCTCTAACCATCCATAAAATAATTCCCATGTCGTATAATATTCAGTTTGTTCTTTCTCTTTAATTGCAAGCATTAATCTATTCATTTCTGCACATTCTAATATTTTCCTAATCACATTCTCCTCAGTTGGGATCTCTTCACTTTTCCAGTTTTGTGCACACTACTTGAGTCAATGTCAGGGACTCCTCACACCACTCATCCTGCTGCATTCTTGATACATGGAAATGAATTTGCAATATTTTATATCATTTAGGACAGCCACATAAACAAAAAGTCAAAAGACTATGGCACTGTGGAAGGATTGTGTGCATTTCCACATTCCCTGATTCAAACTCAATTTAAGAACCTGCTTCAGTGATTTGATTTGCTGAAAGCATCATCAAATTGAAGCACTCCTTCAAAATTTTGAGCTGCCCTATTAAATTGCATTATCATCACACATATCTAAATTGCTCACAAAGTTATGTTCTTCAGGCTCATAATCAACTGCTGCATGCTTTAAATTTACATTGATTTTTTTAAAAAAATCAAATTTACTCAGAGTAAATTTCCTTACACTGAAAATACTCATATTTGAAAATGGTTGAAATATCCACACAGTGTGATCTGTGTGGAATTGGCTGAGGTAAAATAAGTTTATAGTTTGAGAAAAATTTGTGCCTCACTTTATAACTTGTACATAACACCCCTCCCTTTTAATTATGCACACCTCAACAACACTGTCTGTAGACTGCTACAAAAGGAAGAATCTAAAAGTTTGCTCAATCATCTCATGCTCTTGGCATTTCAAAGCGTGTATTGTATTTTATATATGTAATTTGTTTTTAATCGCAAATGAATGCTTTTCTATCGCTTCAGCAGCAACTCTGATAGGTATGCCATTTTTTTTCTGTTGAATGTCTATAACTGTGTGTTGATTTGGTCAGTGAAGTGTAGGCAATGTCCCCAGTGCTTATTGTAATTAGTGAAATCAAATGGAGCCCTCTTACTCAGCAAATTAAGAGGATCTACCAAGTTTTAGATTTTGCTTTGCTGTGTGTTGTTTTATGTGCAGAAAACCCCCCCCCCCACACAAACTGGAAAATTGTCCTCATGATGTGATTGTGTGAACAGAATTGACCAATGTGTACAAGAATAGATTTAAAAGCATATCTTTGAATCTCCAATCTTTCTCTGGATATAGCAGATTTTTAATATTCCATCAACAATAGCGGAATCATGATAAAATATATGAGATAAGTTTTTAATAGAGCAAAACTGTCTCTGTTGCAGAAGCTCTCAGTGTACATACAAACCACAAAGTAATATAATCATAAGATACCAATAGGAGAGGGTAGTACAAAAGATGAGAAGGATAATAGTAGAATGAAACTTAGAATAAGTAGAATGACATGAAAAGCAAAACAAAACACCCTATATTCTAGCATTTGGCGGTATGCAAGACAATCCATATTGTCAAATAAAAATAAAAACTTTATTGATGAAAAAAAAGATTTGGACAGTTATAATAAGATATCAAACTTCAGTTATTTAATTAACTATTGCATTTTGAATCTCAGGAAGGAGTGTGTGTGTGTATGTGAAAAGATATTTCAGACATGTGGTAAAATTTACCAAGTGCAAGCTATGTCTGCTTCCAGGTCAGATCTGGTGAGTGTTTAGCTCTGCAGACTAAAAGCACAGTGATTAACACCAGCTGTCTGCAATTACTGTAAGTTCGAATCTCACCAGGCTCAAGGTTGACTCAGCCTTCCATCCTTTCTAAAGTAGGTTAAATGAGGACCCAGTTTGTGGGGGCAATAAGCTGACTTTGTATAAATATACAAAAGTATGAAGGCTATTGCTTAACCCATTGTAAGCTGCCCTGAGTCTCTGGAGAAGGGTGGCATATAATCAAATTTTTTAAAAAAATTAATAAAAAATCAGGTGTTCAATCTGGGATTTTTTCCCCCTTTGTCCAAGAGCAGCTAAGCAGAGAATCCACCAGTCCTTAGTCAAGTCAACCTTAGGATTTACAAAGACTTTATTTTTTTTTCTAAGAAATGAGATATATATTTCTGGAATATAAAATAATATAGGTATAAAAAAGATGGAAAGGGCAACAATATTCATTGTCCACTTCTCAAGAGCATTTCTTTACAGCAAACTTCCAAAGAACCTAGAGCCATGATGGTGAACTTATGGCACGCGTGCTGGAAGTGGTGCACATAGCCATTTCTCTGGGCACACAAGCCGTCGCTCCTTGCTCTTCCCGTTTCCGGCATGTGCATGAGCATGAGCTACCTGGTCTTCCAGTTTCTGGCATGCATGTGCGCATGAAGACCAGCTGGCCAGTGCGCATTGGGTGGCTGCTCTTCTGGTTTCTGGTGCGTGCATGTGCACCAGCCAGCTGGACTTCATGTGTGCATGAGAGCCAGAAACTGGAAGACCAGGTGGCTGGTGCGCATGTGTGTACTGAAAACCAGAAGAGCCGCACACCGGGTGACTGCTCTTCCGGTTTCTGGCATGCATGCACGCCTGCGCACAAGCTCCCATTTTGACACTTAATGATGAAAAGCTTCATCAACACTGATCTAGAGAATAGTTGATAACTCCATTCAGCTATTAACTTTTCTCAACCCTGTCATTCTCAGTGAAATAAATATACAGTATGTTTTTAATAATTATTCATGCTAGGACTTCCAGTTGGCACCACGAGCATTGCAGACGCTTCTCCCAAAGCGTCCATCTCCCAATTCCGTGGAGCCGCTGAAACAGCCGAAAAACAGCTGTTTCACGGCTCGGAAACTCTCTCCCCAGGCAAAAGGGGGAGAGGTGAGCAGACAGGCTAGGGTAGAGCTCCCCAAGAGCCCTAGGAGAAATCCTGGGGCGCAAAGGGTGAGAGCCCCCCAGGAAGCCTGTCAAGCTCCAGATCCAGGGACGCCTCTGCAGAAGAGCAGAACAAAACGCCGCGACCACCTTTGCAACCAACGTGTTTAGTAATGAAATGAAAACTGCAGCAGACAGACCAGAAACAGGAGAATTTAAACTCAAGTATCCAGTAATTCCAAAGTGTATTACAGTCCTCTGAGTTACAAAGAAATGAAAGTGATACAAAATGGCGATTGAGAAGTAGAGGGTGTGGAAAGTGAAAGTTAACAAGCTAATAAGCAAGTTAACAAGTGAGTTCCGCCTGGTGCTTAACCCTTGGCTGAGGGGGAAAAAAGGACTTAAATACTGAAAGAAAGAAAAGGACTGTCAGGTTTTTAAAAGACTGTGAAATAAATTCTGGACTCTAATTTGTTGTGGAAGGACAAAGAAAGGAAAATAAATTGAAATGGCTTCAAAGCCAATAAAAACTGTAAAAGGCACGGGCAGTGCTGGCAGTTCTCCGGCCCACACCTCTAAATTGCAAGCCTTTGTTCCAGCAACAGAACCACAGGTTTTAACATTTGAAATGCTGCAGGAAGCCTTAAAAGGTACTGAAAGTAAGATTGCTTCTGTGGATCAAAAGACGCAGAATGTGGCAGAGGAAATGTCTGATATTAAGGATTTGATCTTAATTAAAAACCAGGAAATCAGAGAAGATATAATTTTGGCATTCAAAGGCTTAGCTGGAAATATTGAGATTTTGGATGAGAAAATTGAGCAAATAAAACAGTCTGAGGAGATTCTGGAAAGCAAGTTGGGAGAAGCAGAAAACAAAATTCAAAAGACTGAATTAGATGTCACAATGATTCAATATAGAGACATGGAATTTGCTTTAAGAATTAGAGGTGTGAAGGAAAACAAACAAGAGAATTTGAAGGAGATGATGGCAGAAGCATTGGCTGAAATGCTGGGAGATCAAAAAACTAATTTACTGTGGCAGAGCGACAAGATTTTTCATGTTAACTCATGGGTGGCAAGGCAGAAACACTTACCAAGAGATATTGTAATATATTTTACTACAAGAAAAATACGCAATGAAATTTTACAAGCTACCTTTCAGGATAAGTTGCAAGTGGAGGGCCAGGAAGTTATGACAATGAAAGAAATCCCCCCTAAAATGCTGAGAGCCAGAAAGGAATATTCCTTTCTGGTGGACAAACTGAGAAATTGTTAGATACAATATAGATGGGAGGCGCCAGCTGGAGTGGTGGTGATTTATTCTGGAGAAAGATATCACTTAAATACAGTATGGAAAGCTAAAGATTTTTATGTCAATGTACTGAAAGCTGGATCTTCGAAGCCTCCAGAGGCTAGACGAGATAAGGAAGAACTGATGACAAAAAAGCCAGAGAATGAAGAATTACTGACACTAGCACAAGGGGGAGGATCAAATATTCAAGAAGATTTAATGCAAACTCTGACTATTCAAGATTTGGATGTACTTCAGGTGACGGAGGAGCCTAGAGAACAAAGACAGACCAGAGCAGCAGCAGCAGCAGCAGCAGCAGCAGCAGCAGCAGCAGCAGCAAAACGCAAAGAAGAACTAAAGATGCAGCAACCCCAGAAGGCAACCCAAGAATCTACAAAAACAGAAGCAGTGGGAGGAGCCAGACCTAAAGGTCAAATGCACCAAGAACACCAGCAAATGCTCCAGAGGCTTCAGAGGTCCAGAGATGACCACTAGTTTTTTGACCTGGAATGTCAACGGTTTGAACTCACCACAAAAGAGGGGAAAAATATTTCATTATTTGAAGCAATTTAGAAATGATGTAATTTGCCTACAAGAGACTCATATTAGAAGTCAAGATCAAAAATATCTGACAAATGCAAGGTTAGGAACACATTTTGTTGTGTTGGCGCAAGATAAGAAAAATGGTATAGTTGTATACCTTAAGCCAGATTTAATTGCAAACTTAATTGAAGCAGATGACCAAGGAAGATTTATAGCAATTGAAATTTTAATAAAAGGTAAAAAAATACTTTTAATTGGATTATATGCCCCGAACCAGCTGCAGGAAAAATTTTATAATCTTTTACATTCCAAGCTGTTACATTGGGACTATAGAACTTGTATTTTATTGGGTGATTGGAATGGTGTTTTGGACACTAAAGAAGATAAAAAGGACCTAAGCAAAATGTTTCAACACGTGCAAAATTACCCAAATCCTTTTTTGAAATGATGGAAGATATGGAATTGAGGGATATATGGCGTGAGAAGAACCCACAAGAAAAAATTTTTACTTTCTTCTCAGATAGACATCAATCCTTCTCCAGGATTGATTTTATTTTAATTACTAATGATCTTTATTCTAGGGTGAAGAGTACGAAGATATGCCCGAGAACTTTAACAGATCATAGCCCAGTGTGGATGGAACTGGAGTATGGCAATGGTCATAAAAGATCCTGGAGGCTGAATGAAAACTTGTTTAGATACGAGGAAAATATAACTGAATGTAAAAAATTTATGAAAGAATTTTTTATTATGAATATGCATAAGGGTACACTGCAGGAAATGGTTTGGGATGCGAGTAAAGCTTATATGAGAGGCATATTGATATTTTTGAACAATAAGCATAGAAAAAAACAGGGGAAGAAAAGGAAGGAACTAGAAGATGAAATTAAAAAGCGAGAGAAAGTTTTAATAGCTAACCCATCAGATAAGAAAGCTAAGGAGATAATTAATTTACTGAAGGGCCAATTTGATATGCTGATGGCAGACCAAGTGGCAACAAATTTACAATATGCTAAACATAATACCTTTTGTAATGCTAACAAACCGGGTTGATGGTTAGCGTATTTATTGAGAAAGAAACAAAAATCACGGACGATAGAGAAAATAAACTACAAAGGCAAAGAGGTTTATCAACAAGAGAAGATTAAGAAAGCATTTTTGGAATTTTATACTAAGTTATACACTAGCGAGAAAATTCAGGATATAGATATAGATAATTACCTACAGAAAGAGAAAATTGGTATAATCCTAAAAGAGCAAAGGGATAGTTTAAATCAACTGATAATTGCTGAAGAAATTTTGTTTGCAATTAAACAGTTAAAGGTGGGCAAAGCACCTGGGATGGATGGTTTGACAGCTGTATATTATAAACATTTGCAGCTGGAAATGGTGGAATCTCTTAAGGAATTATTTAATAACGTACAACTTGGAGGAGGGATACCCCTGTCATGGAAAACGGCTTTTATTTCTTTAATTCCAAAAGAAGAACAAGACCACACGCAACCAAAAAATTATAGGCCAATATCAGTTTTAAATACAGATTATAAAATTTTTGCCAAGATATTAGCAAATAGATTAATGACAGTTATGCAACAGATGATTCATCATGACCAAACGGGTTTTATAACGGGTAGACAAATGAAAAGTAATGTAAGACAAATTGTTAATTTATTAGAATACTTGGGAAAGCACAACCAAATCCCTGCAGTGCTGATATTTTTAGATGCAGAGAAAGCATTCGACAGACTGAACTGGCAATTTTTACTGAAATTAATAGAAAAGATGCAGTTTGGAGAATGCTTTACACAATCTATTAAGGCAATATACCAGAAACAAACAGCGCAGATAATAATCAATGGTAGTTTAACAGATACTTTTAATATAGAAAAAGGAACAAGGCAAGGATGCCCTTTGTCCCCATTGTTGTTTATTCTGTTGCTGGAAATTTTATTGTCTAAAATACGTGGGTTAGATGAAATAAAGGGAATTAAAATTAGGCAACATGAGTATAAATTAAGAGCATTTGCAGATGATTTGGTGGTTACTTTGACTCAACCAGTACAATTGGTTATAGGTTTAATGCAAAAAAGGGGGTTAGGCAGGGGTGTATACTGGCACCCCTTTTCTTTAACCTATATATCAGTGACTGGAGAAAGGCATTTTTGGATCACATGGTCCACATCCATGCCCCTAGAGTAGCTGATTATAGATGTCCACTCCTGCTCTATGCTGACGATGCCGCAATACTTTCATTTTCCCGGGTGGGCCTACTTAGAGCCTTAAAAATCCTTTCTGCCTATTGCTCTACTAACCAACTGCATATAAACCACTCTAAGTCCAAAATCATGATTTTTGCAAGAAGCAGGAAAATCTATCAATGGCACCTTGATGGCATCCCAGTGGAACAGGTCCACAGATTTCAATATCTAGGTATCCTCTTTCAATCCAATACCAAGTGGCCTGCGCAGGTTAAGTCTCTCTGTAATAAGGCTAAGATTTCCACCCATGCCCTCCTGCACTTTTTTCATACTGAGGGAGCTCATCACATCCCCTCAGCATTAAAAGTCTACAGGGCAAAGGTGATAGCAGCTATCACCTACGGCACCTCCCTCTGGGTCCAATCCAACATTTCTTCTCTTGAGTCTGTCCACAGCCAGTTCCTACGCCGTCTGATGGGAGTCCCCCCCCTGCGTAAGCAATGCCGCAATTTGTCTGGAACTGGGTATATCCTCACTCAATACAATCTTGTGGAAACGTGCAATTGGCTAATGGTTGTCCCTGTGGACTAGACTCTCAGGCTATTACCTAGGCCAATGCCTATGGTGGGACCCTTTTCTTAGTCCCTGGGCCCGTAATATCCATACAAAACTCTTGAAGATTGGGATTTCCCCCATTGAAGCTTTTATCCTAGGCCCTGATGCTGCCAAATTGTTGATCTTTCAATGGCTGGATGACATTGATAGACAATTAAATCTGGCACACGGATCAGGAACATGCTCACCGTTTTCCCTTAGTATTGTCCCCTTGTCTCACCCCCCGCCTTACCTCTCCACGTTACACTCTATCAAACACAGGTTCGCATTTATGAAGGCACGATTTAATGTGATCCCCTCGAACGTCCTTGACAGTAGGCTTTCGGGGGGTGGGGGTAAAACCAATCTATTGTACATGTGACAGCCGATCCCCGGAATCCCTGTTCCATATTACATTTGTATGTCCCCACTACTGGGATATAAGATCAAGATTCATTTCTCCTATTTCCCAGAGATTCCCCAGTTCACCTGATATGTTTAGCCTTTATTTCCTACTCCAGGACACAGACCCCAACATAACTTTAAAGGTGGCAAAAATTTTTGCTGCAGTAGTGGCTGGGAAAAAACGGGAGAAGGGACGGGTAAGCTCTACGGCAGAGGATTACTAGTATTGATAGTACAGATTGTATTTGAGGCAGTAGATGGTGCACTGTCACATGATCTATCTATATTTGTAAAATATACTCCCTTTGTGTATTTAATTTGGTTTCCGACCGCAATAAAAGCTTACTTACTTACTTTAATGCAAATAATCAACCAATATGGACAATTTTCCGGATTTAAAATAAATGCAGGAAAAACAAAGATAATAACTAAAAATATGTCTAGAAATCAAAAAGAGGAAGTAGAAAGAATTACAGGATTTGAAATAGTTAAGAAGGTTAAATATCTAGGGGTTAGTAATGAATGAAAATTGTCTTGACTGAAAACCATGAGTCAGACTTCACAAAGGGAAATATTAATGGGAAACAGTAATAAGAAGCAATGTCTTTCCAACTCACTACCAATTTTCTTTGTGCTGCAAGGCATTTTTTTTTCGCAATTTATTGTATTAACAGAAAAATTATTGAACTACAATTTGTGTTTCAGGCATAAGCTTCCTTAGGGGGAAAATAGTTTAATTAGACTTCTAGTGAAATTGTTCTCCATGGTTTATTTGTAAAGATCATTGTCTAAAGTGCTTTGGAGAGACAGTATTGATATTATACTCTAGATACATCAAATGAAAAATCCAAAGATTTTCAAGTTTTTTCAAGTATGATTGGTATGAACTAGAGGCTCCAAAAGGGGGTAGACAAGGTGTATTTAGGCATTTGTACTGAAGTGTCTTCCAATTTTTCATAATATCTACAGGCACAATCCAGCAAAAGTGCTGATTTGATTTCCAAGAGTTATGGTGCTCAAATCTTTCCTACATTTATAGTGTTATGGAATAATAATTCCATACTCAGTGGGTAAATGAGGCCAACAGACAACATTTATTTAGCACTTTGCTCCCTATTTCAAAATTCTGACTATTCATTTCTTTATCTTAGAAGAGTCTACCTTGTGTAGTAATGTATTAACTTTTTTCTTTATAAGGGACTTGTTCACTAAGAGATAATGGATATGACCTTTTATTTATCCTTACAACAGTGATAAGACTTCAAAATACTTAAGAATTTTTTAAAAATGTATCTATTAAGAATGGTAGCACAATGGTTTGAGGTTATAATTATCAAAGAATGTATACACACACACACACTCAATTGAATAAATTACTAAAGAAATTTGAGAAAATGCTTCATTTCATGGAAAATAAATAAAATGACTGTGAACTCACAACTCAAACTCACAAGCCTGATTTAATAGGTATAGTTGAGCTTCGATGGGATAATTCCCATGATTGCAATATAATATTGGAAAGACATAATTTGTTTTAAAAGAACAGAAATAAGATAAAGGAAAGAATTGCACTGCATGTTCTAATTATTTTCCCCTGCTTAGAAATTCAAGTCAATACACTTAATACTGTAGAAAGCACATGGTTTAAAATAACTGGTGAATGAATAAAAGCAATTTTAATGTCTGCTGTCATGCAAGAAGAACTGAACAATGCTTTCGGTAACCAAATAGCACAACATTCTAAGAGGTCATTAGGGACTTTAATTATCCTGATATTTATTGAGAAACAAATTCTGCTGGACACGGTTCTTCCAGGAAATTTCTGACTTGTCTTGCTATCAATTTTCTCCATCAGAGATGGGAGAAAGGCACAAGAGGATCATCCAAGAGGAAAGAGCAGGAACATCAGGGTAAAGATCTCATTTAATGCTGAAGTTATTGATTTTAAGGGGAAATAAAGCCGAGGATAGCCAAACATGTACAATATTTTCAGCTTTTTTAAAAAAAGAGTTTAGAAAACTGTGGAAAGGAAATTTACATAGCCAAAGAAGGTACATGGTAAGGAATTCCAGCTAAATGAGAAAAAATATTCCAAAGGAAAACAATACAAAAACATGCATTTATGCATAATTCCAATGAATTGCAAAAAAGGGAACAGCGGTAGCTGTACATAAACTTAATGAAGTTTGGCCAACAAAAATGGACAAAGGAGAAAGAAAGAAAGAATAAGAAAGAAAGAAAGAAAGAAAGAAGGAAAGAAAAAGAAAGAAAGAAAGAAAGAAAGAAAGAAAGAAAGAAAGAAAAAAAGAAAGAAAGAAAGAAAGAAAGAAAGAAAGAAAGAACAACCATGGTGGTATTCAGCCAGTTCTATCCGGTTCGGGTGAATCAGTAGCGGCTGCTGCGGGAGGATCCACCCACCTGCCCGGGCGTCATCACATCCTGTTTTTGACACTCTATGCATGCGTGGAGGTGGTGGGTGCGAACTGGTAGTGAAGGTAAGTGAATACCAGCCCTGAAGAACAGATAATGAAATAATTTTGTCCCCCATTAAACCTTCACCTTTACCTATACTTTTACACTCAACTTGATTTTACATGCTCACTCTACTCTGGAGAGTCAGTTTTTATCAGTTTTGTATTATTTCCCCATTCTATGTATTTAATCAACCCTTTTCAATCAGAGGTCAACTGTGCATTGCATAGCATGCACAACAGGGAATATCAAGCCTTTGGCTTGATGAGAAAGTCCCCAAGTCTATCATTTTTGTTGTGTTCTGTTACATTTTGGCGGGAATTTCAAATAAGGGAGTAATTCCTGATTGGCTGACAGTCCCCCCAGAACTGTATATAAGGAGGGCTGCAGCCTCAGTTCTTTGCTGAAGTCTCACTGTATAATAAAGAGCTGTTGTTACTTGCCTGCTTGTGCATTCGTTAATTCCCAAGCCACCACATTTGGTGACGAAGGTGGGATAGAATCACAAGAGGCAGCCCAGTGAGACACGAGTTTCAGCTAGGCTACGAGGCAAACAAGAGGAGTCATACCGAACATGTCTGCCTACGTTCCGCCCAAGCCTTTTGACCCGGCCCGCGAAAAATGGGCTTCATACATGACTCGGTTCGAGTGCTCGCTCGAAGCCAGCGATATGCAGGGGCTCTCTGCAAACCGAAAAAGAGCTCTCTTCCTGAGCCACTGCGGACTGGACGTGTTCGAGATGGCAGAGTCACTCAGCGAGTCAACGCCGGTCCAGACCGTCCCCTGGGACACCCTGATGATGACCCTTCGGGCTCACTACACTCCCGTGCTCTCCAAGTTCGTGCAACGGTACCAGTTCCGACAGCACATCCAACGGGAGGGGGAGCCGGTCAGCACCTATATGGCGAGCCTCCGCAAAGCCGCGACCCACTGTGATTACAGAGATCTAGACGATGCCTTGCTAGAGCAACTGATCTGTGGGGTTCGCGACACAAGACTACAGAGGCGGCTGCTTGCCAAACCAGACCTGACACTTTTGGGCGCCTTAGATGAGGCCAGGGCTCACGAAGCCTCCACGAAAGCCGCAGAAGCCCTGCAGCGCCCATTGACCAGCAAGGACAGTTCCAAGTCCTTACCAGTCCACAGAGAGGATGCCCGATCCAGCTTGGAGGCTGATTCAGACGAGGACGTTTTCCGGATGGAAAAATGGAAAGACTCAAGCAGCCCCCGACGAAGCTGCCGGAGTTGTGGCGGAAACCATGATAGACTGTCGTGCAAATACAAAGAGGCCATTTGCAGACGTTGCAATAAGAAGGGGCATTTGGCGCGAGTCTGTAGGGCCGCCCTGCCCAGAAAAAACCAACCACGTGACCACCATAGCCAACCAGAATCGACACACCAAAAACAACCAACCAAAGATGGCGGCGCGAAAAACCAGCGCGAAATTCAACCGCGAGATGGCTACAGCACACACGTTGACCAAGCCAGCATGGTGGTCGAGGACAAAGTCTCCACGATCGTTGAGATCGATGGCAGACCCTGTGAAATGGAAATTGACACCGGATCGGCTCTTTCCATAATGTCGTGGGCGACCCTGAAGTCAATTCTACCATCGTTTCAAAAAGACCAGCTCGCAAGGCAAAGGCTGCGGATTCTCGACTACCAGGGCAACCGAGTTCCAGTCGAAGGTGTTGGCATGTTCTGAGTAACCTACGGTAACTATGAAAGAACCTTGCCACTGACCGTTGTGACCAGACAGCTGCCCAGCCTTTTGGGCATGGGGTGGTTCCGAGCCCTTGGCATGGGTTTCACCGGCGTCCACAGCATGCTCAAGTCACCTCTAAAGGACAGCCTCCTGACCGAGTTCCAGGACGTCTTTTCGGATTCCTTGGGCAAGTATGTGGGGACCCCTATTTCTTTAAATATAGACCCCAACGTGCCCCAAGTCAGATTAAAGGCTCGAAGAGTTCCATTTGCATTACGGCCAAAGATAGACATTGAACTGGACAAATTGATTAAGCAGGGAGTGTTGGTCCCCATTGACCATGCTAAATGGGAGACCCCCATAGTCACCCCAGTAAAATCGGATGGGTTGGTCAGAATTTGCGCCGACTACAAGTGCACAATCAATAAGGCTTTGCAGCCGAGCGCCTATCCGGTGCCGATTGTGCATCATCTACTACACTCCCTGGGGCCAGGCAAAATTTTTGCAAAATTAGACTTGGTCGCAAGCCGATCAACAATTACCAGTTGACGATGCCACAGCTGAGGCACAGACAATTATGACACATAGGGGGGCGTTCAAATGCACCCGGCTCCAGTTCGGAGTTAGTGTCGCTCCGGGGCTCTTCCAGAGCACTATGGAGCGCCTGTTGCAAGGCCTTCTGGGGGTGGTGCCCTATTTCGATGACGTCTTGATTAGCGCCCAGACCGAAGAACAACTGGGAGACAGAGTGAGGAGCGTTCTGTCACGATTCAGGGAAGCGGGACTCAAATTAAAGAAAAGCAAATGCATGTTCGCTGTCCCCTCCGTCGAGTTCCTGGGCTACAAGATCGCTGGCGCAGGCATCCACCCCAAGGAAAGTAAGGTTAGGGCTATCAGGAATGCGCCCACCCCAAAATCCAAAGCAGAACTCCAAGCCTTCCTTGGACTGCTAAATTTCTATTCGATGTTCTTAAAGGACAAGGCCACCGTGGCCGACCCACTTCACAAACTTTTGGGAAAGAACACACCGTGGGTTTGGGGAAAACCAGAGTCTGCCGCGTTCGAAGCTGTAAAGAGACTGCTAGCGGAAGACAGTTTCCTTATACAGTATAACGCTAAATTGCCACTCGTCTTAGTGTGTGACGCTTCCCCGTTTGGAGTTGGTGCTGTTTTGGGCCATAGACTGCCAAATGGCCTAGAGGCGCCCATAGCATACTACTCCCGCACTCTGTCTAGCGCTGAACAGAATTATAGCCAGCTAGACAGAGAGGCATTGGCCGCAATTGCGGGAGTGAAGAAATTCCACTAATATCTCTATGGCAGGACATTCGAGTTGGTTACTGACCATCGGCCGCTGCTAGGACTATTGGCCAGAGACAAGCCCACCCCTGCTGCTCTCTCTCCACGTATGACTAGATGGACTATTTTTCTCTCTGCATATTCCTACAAACTGGTTCACCGCCCCGGGTGAGCCCTGGGCCATGCAGACGCCCTCAGCCGTTGCCCCCTTCCCGAGCTGCTGAACGACCCGACACCGGAGGCCCCTGTCCTTTTACTGGACGCTCTGACTCTGGGTCCCATTTCCTCTAGAGAGGTAGCCAGGGCCTCCGCAAGAGAGTCTGTTATACGTACTGTCTGTGGTTGGGTTTTGAAGGGGTGGCCGCCCAAGGTGGACGGAGGGGAGTTTCAAACGTTTGTCAATAAGCGTAATGAATTGTTCATGCAGGGGGGATGTTTACTGTGGGGTGATAGAGTTGTCGTGCCATCCAAGCTGCGCACCATGGTTCTGGAGTTGCTTCACGAGGGACACCCGGGCATAGTTAGGATGAAGAGCCTAGCTAGGGGCTACGTCTGGTGGCCCAATATGGACCAAGACATCTCTCAGTGGGTAGGGACATGCACGCCCTGCCAGCAATCTCGCCCCGATCCCCCGGTTGCCCCAATCTGAGAGTGGGAAAAGCCAAAAGGGCCATGGGGAAGGATCCACATCGACTTCGCAGGCCCATTTCATGGCCAAACATTCTTGATAGTAGTCGATGCATACTCTAAATGGCTTGAGATCATTGTCATGTCTTCGACCACGTCCAAAGCGGTTATCAGGGCCCTTCAGATGTTATTTGTCACACATGGCCTTCCGGATACTCTGGTATCCTACAATGGCCCTCAGTTTACGGCCACCCAGTTCGAGGGTTACCTGGCCGAGCTGGGCATTCGCCATGCCCTCTCGGCCCCTTTCCATCTGGCTTCGAATGGCCTTGCTGAACGTTTCGTGAGGACGGCCAAGGAAGCCCTGTCCAGGCTAGATAATGGTGACTGGCAAGCCAGGATAGATCAATTTTTAGTGGTTCAGCATGCCTCACCATGCACAGCTACAGGGAGAAGCCCTGCAGAGCCACTCATGGGGAGGAAACTTAGGTGCATCATAAACAGGCTTCACCTGAACTACTCCCACAATAGTTTTAAGGGTGAAATCACGGGACTGAGACAATTCCAAGTAGGGGACTCAGTATACGCCCGAAACTATGCAAGCGGCCCACTATGGGTCTCAGGAACAATTACTGGGGTAACTGGACCAAAGTCCTACTCTGTAGATGTCGGGGTTGACAAAATTTGGAAACGCCACATAGACCAGCTCAGGAGAAGGGTCATTAGCGAGGTCGAGCACAACTCAGAATTCACTGACCCTAACCATGACAACTTCTCTAAAACAGCTAACTCAAACCCATTGCCGAGGGAATACTTATCTGAGAAACCTTGGGTCTAGCACTGCCCCAGCGAGCCGACACTCCCAACTGGGGATAACCACGCCCCGAATCAAATCCAGGAGGTTCCATTGGCAGAGCCGGGAGAGACAGAGGGTCCCTCTGACCGGCTCGACACTTTACCAAAGACTGATCTGCGCAGGTCAGCCCGGATGAGAACAGGCCCAAGGCACCTGCGAGATTTTGTTTGTACATATGTAAATATCTGAGTGTAAGTGCCTTCTGGGAGGGGAGGGGTGTTGTGTTCTGTTACATTTTGGTGGGAATTTCGAATAAGGGAGTAATTCCTGATTGGCTGACAGTCCCTCCAGAACTGTATATAAGGAGGGCTGCAGCCTCAGTTCTTTGCTGAAGTCTCACTGTATAATAAAGAGCTGTTGTTACTTGCCTGCTTGTGCATTCGTTAATTCCCAAGCCACCACAATTTTCCTTCCTGTAAAAAGAGAATGGCTGGGTCTGCTCTCCACTCAACCTTCTTTACAGAGAAGGAAGAGCTGGTGACAGATTGAGTTATGAAAAGGTGAAAGAGCTGCTTTATCATTCAGAGTTTTTCCTTAAAATTCTCCACGAGGGACCACTGGGCAAAAACTCCCTGTCCTAGAAATAGAAATAAAACTTAAACTTAAAACTTCCACTGCACTTGTGGAAAAAATAATCTAGAAATTTAGAATAATAATTAGGTGTAAACTGATTAAGAGCCTGTAGTGAGATATGGCTGTGCAGGGATGGGTGTGTGAGAAGCATCAATAGTTCAGTGGTGGGATTCAGCAGATTTGGGCTGGTTCGGGCAGTAGTTAAATTGCTGGCTGGCCCCACCCCTTCCTGCTCCGCCCCTTCCAGGAGCCCCCACGCTCCTAATTATGGCTCCCAGGTAAGTGCAGGGAAACCTCCTAGGCCCAAAACGCGGTGCAGGGGGGCAACACCTCCCCATGGCCCATTTTCGCTCCTAGGAGGTTTCAGAGAGGCCTCCTATGATGATAAGAACCAGGCAAGAATGATGAAGAAGAGGAAGAAACCAACACATACAATCCAAAGAGATTCCACGCACCCTTGCAAAAAACATGATAAAGAGTTGTTCTGAGGAATGGAGTAACATTTGAACTATAACGGTTCAATATAGGGAATCAAAGGAATTTGATTTTTTTTATTTCACCAAACAGAAAGAAAGAAAGAAAGAAAGAAAGAAAGAAAGAAAGAAAGAAAGAAAGAAAGAAAG
>WNWU01000021.1:4537527-4557641 GCA_012654045.1 Ptyas mucosa | reverse complement strand
AAGAAAGAAAGAAAGAAAGAAAGAAAGAAAGAAAGAAAGAAAGAAAGGAAGGAAGGAAGGAAGGAAGGAAGGAAGAAGGAAGGAAAAAGAAAAGAACAAAAAAGAAAGGAAAAAGAAAAGAATGTATTTTTGTTTCAAATATAAGTATTAGAAGGTGTAAGAATAAACAATGGCTTTCAATATCACTTGTTTTAAATAGTAAAGCTTTATTTAATCCCTTTATGAAATTGCTTAATCATTACTCAATAAGATTCAGGCATCTAGACTTCAGAGTAGTGATTTATCTTAAGTCACTTGGCATTGTCATGTTTGTCTACTGATAATTGGGTGATTCATGGCCTTGGGAAAATCACAGAATTTAGATTATACACTTTATAATGTATAAAGATTAGAGTTTAGCAAGTGTTTTTCTTTTAATGGAACATAAGCACTTTCTCTCACTTAGCAGTTCTTTTTTTGACTGGGATTACAGCTTGGCAACCCGTATATCTATTTGTTTTAAATATGTATGGAGGGGTGGATTAGATCAGAGATTGTGGGAGATGTACTCTTTTATACAGATCCATGCTGTTCTCTCTACTTTATCTTCAAAGAGAATTAGCTTTAGGTAACTGTACAGCAAACAGCATCTCCTGACATAGTATTGCCATTGTTTTAAGATAAGAAAAGAGCAGAAACAGCAATACTAAGTAAAAAAAAAAGAATTTGAGTGAGGGAAATTGTAGCATTGTGGCAGACCATTTGATTTGCCCAATCTCGGACTCTAGGCTGGTCTAGAAAAGCTTCTACTTGAAAACTTGGAAAACAGAGACAAAAGCGAGTATCCCAGGCTAATGGGAGTAGCGGTACAATTTAGAGTAAGGTCACTCATAGTCAGGATGAGAAAAATTAACAAAAGTTGCCTAGATTATCTTTCAATTTGTGGAGGCAAACAGACAGTGCCTATTACATTCATTTCTAATTTTCATGACCTATACTCTGTAAAGGGATGTGGTGGGTGAGTGGCTAAGATGCTGAGCTTGTCTATTGAAAGGTCAGCAGTTCAGCGGTTTGAATCCTGAGTGCTGCATAACAGGGTGAGCTCCTGTTACTTGTCCCAGCTTCTGCCAACCTAGCAGTTCGAAAGCAGATAAAAAATGCAAGTAGAAAAATAGGGACCACCTTTGGTGAGAAAGTAACAGTGTTTTGTGTGCCTTTGGCATTTAGTCATGCTGGCCACATGACCACGGAGACATCTTCAGACAGCGCTGGCTCTTTGGCTTTGAAAAAGAGATGAGCACCGCCCCCTAGAGTTGGGAACAACTAGCACATATGTGCAAGGGGAACCTTTACCTTTATACTTTGTAAAATATAGACTATACAGACTAACAATAGTAGATAACAGATTAAGGTCTTCTAGACCAAAACCCTGCTCAGGCAGGAAACCCTACACCACTTCAGACAAATGGTTGTCCAATCTCTTAAAAATTTCCAGTGTTGGAGCATTCACAACTTCTGCAGGCAAGTTGTTCCACTGATAAATTGTTCTAACTGTCAGGAAATTTCTCCTTAGTTCTAGGTTGGTTCTCTCCTTGATTAGTTGCCACCCATAGCTTCTTATTCTGCCTTCTGATGCTTTAGAAAATAGGTTGACCCCTTCATCTTTGTGATGTGCTGGTAGGGATTAACTGGAATCCAAATTGACTAAATCCAAGCAAGTTGCACTGTCTATCCCACTAAATTTGGGTCTCCTTATGTGTCTGGGAATGGTGACATTGAACAATAAACCATTGAAGTGGTCCACCTCCACAAGGCCTGAATATAAATTTGCCCTCAAAAGAAGACCTCGTATAATAGGATTAGGCCATGGTTTTCAGCTTTTTGTCTTGCCTGGGCTCCACTGAGAGAAGAGGAATCATCTTGGGCTATATGTAAAATATATAATATAGTTAACATATATAAATAACAAACTTCTATTTTTAAATAAATCTTGTGGGGTCGCATTATTAGTTGTCCATGAGGCATATGTGGCCCATGGGCCACAGTTTGGATATGCCTGGATTAAGAAGTTCTCTAGTCCGTAACTCCTTTTTTTCCTTGCAACTTCTTTTCATTTTTTTGCAAAAGTCTACTTTAGTTCTTCAAATTAATATTATTGAAGTAAATGGTTGGGACCAGGGGTGAAATCTACTTACGTTGCCCACCAGTTTGGAAGTGCACGTGCCGCATGCGGATGCTCTCTCTGTTCGTGCGTGCGCATGCTGCATGCACACGCAGACCCTCTGCGCATGTGCAAACCCTTTTGTGCATGTGCAGAGAGTAAAAAACAGATTACTTCTTGGTTAAAACCAGGAAGTAATGATGACCAATTGGGTGGGCGGACCCTTGCGCTGCTGTTGCTACCAGTTCTCCGAACCACCCGCCGCCATCGCTACCAGTTCGGCCGAACCTGTCTGAACCAGTAGCATTTCACCCCTGGTTGGGACCCAAATAAGATTTGGCTAGTAGAGTATAGAACTTTATTTATATTGTTGCAGTAGCTCCATTATAGAATTACTTTTGTATTCCTGTGGTGGGGTGACAAATGACATAATGTCTTCTCAATAGCAGGGTCTGTGCACACATACAACATATTGAATTTAGTTAAACAGCTAAGGATATCTACTGAACATCTGTCCAAATTTGGAAAAAAAATGAACGGCAGGCTGTGGTGCTCGGTCGATTGCACAAGCTAATTGAATAAATGAATATTCATTTATTCATTCATTCACAGAAATATCTCACAAAGAAGTAACAATTCCTAGACTTTTTAATGTGTTTACTTTTAGTTAAAGATCTTCATATTGTTGTAACTAATCTTTGCTTTTTTTAGCTGAAGAGCTTCCAGGGTTATGGGGCTCATTCAGCATCAACTGAACAGCTATTTTCTCACACAACAGAATTTATTGGCACTGCCTTCCCAGCCAGTGGTGGGTTGCCCCCCAGTTCAGACCGGTTCATAAGAACTGGTAGTAAAACCGGTGGGAGGCCCCGCCCACCACCCCGGATGTCGTTATTGGAGATCTGTGCATGCGCAGAAGCAAGGAGTCATGATCCCATTGCGGATTGGTAGTAAAGGTAAGTAGAACCCACCCCTGTTCTCAGCCCTTCCCTCTCCTGGAGTTGTGGTCCTTTTAAAATAGAGGTAGGCGCTGTGAGCCGGGATTGGGGGAAAGGACTAATATAATTGTTTCCAGCTCCCGAGTAAAATTTAGGAAACTGGGAAAAATTCAGATAACTTCAAGTAAAAGAACATTTCCTTAGAGCAGGGGTGTCAAACTGGCACCCTGCGGGCTGGATGCGTCACACATAGGCCATGCCCACCCCAGCTCTGAGAAGGGGAAAATGTCATGATATGTCACATGATGGCAACATGAGTTTGACACCTGTGCCTTAGAGAGTCTTTTTAAAAATAGAGGATAGCAAGGATTCTGTGCTCAATTGTTGATTTTTTTCTTTCTGTGGGCTACTAGTTGTCTTTATGTCTTAGTACAAATCGTAAACTTTCATTTTATAGATATCTTGAATTAAAACTTAGGCACTCAGAAAACCATGTTTAGAAACTTCTTGTTCTATGGAATAATTTGAATCCTATCCCACTCTTCTATATAAAGACTTTGTAGCAGATTCCCACAGGGGGGAAAACCCAGCAGGTTCTGACAGGTTCTGGAGAACTGGTAGTGGAAATTTTGAGCAGTTTGGAGAACCGGTAGCAAAAATTTTGAATAGTTTGGAGAACTAGCAAATACCACCTCTGGCTGGCTCCAGAGTGGGGTGGGAATGGAGATTTTGCAATATCCTTCTCCCAGGAATGGGGGGGGGGGAATGGGGATTTTGCAGTATCCTTCCCACCAAGCCACCCCACCCCCACCAAGCCATGTCCACAGAACCGGTAGTAAAAAAATTTGGATTTCATCACTGGATTCCCATCATCTTGTAGTTTTCCTAGACCAATACATTTATTTTTTGTAACTGTTCTTTAGCCATATTGACTATCTATATTAGAAGATTTAAATAGGGATTTTAGTAATCTATCCCTTTTTTTCCCTAATAAAGTTTTGTTTTGTTTATTTCTTTGAGATGAATTATTTTCCAACATAGAGCGGAATTCTCTAGTTACATTGTTTTTGCTTCATGGCTAAGAAATTGCACTTTTGAAATATGTCTCTTCTTTTAGAAAAAAACTTTTTTAAAATTTCAAATAAAAAAAAAACTTTAAATGCCAGAAAGGTAGCACAAGTTTTGAAAGCCCCCCTCTCCGCCCAGTAGAGAGAAGTTCTCTGAGGATGGACTCCAGAACAAATCTGAAAGCTCAGAAGACTAAACCTGTTATTCCTAGTGAATAACCCAGATTGGACCCTGCAACATTATCCAGGGACACATATATTTGCCTTCATTTGACAGGAAGCTGTGCAGGATGTGAAGACCCAAATGGCTTCCGGGAGAGGAGATTAATCATGTCCAAAAATTACCCAATGGAATCAACAGTGTAATTGTATGTGGAAAAAACCTTGTGAAATTGAGCAAAGAGACACCACCAAAGGAACAGATAGTCCACAACTGGATAGCGGGTGGACTCAAGAGAGACCCTCCCTAGTTTCATGGACTATAAATGAGATTGGCGGGGAGACTGTACTTTTCAACTTCCAAGATTCTGACTTTATATAACTTTATAATATAGTAGAATTAAGTCATCCATGTCAGGATCCTATTTGGAGCGTAAATTATGTAGGGTCAGAGCTAGCTTGCTGTCAGGGTTCCGACAGATGCCCTAATTAAATCATGAGTCTTGAGCCAAGCTTCAAAAGAAATCCAGGTATTTATTAGGAGCTTCATTTCGGCACATTCCCAAGTGAAGCCAGCTCTGACTCTACGTAATTTATGCTCCAGTTATGACCCTGTTTCCCCCTCTCTCCCCAGGGTGTGTCATCAATCACATTCGCCAATGGAGCAATTTCACAGGTTGTAGAGGTCACTCCCCTTCGACTGCTGCAGGTATCCCTAGGATAGAGCCTTGAGGGAGATAAGCGTGGAATGTGTATCTGGTTTTTTTTCCTGCTGTGCAGTTTTGCCAGTTTCCCATCCCACCGGCCTATGGTAACTTGAGAGCAGGCCAGGGATGCTTTGCGAGTTGACAATCTAATTGTAATTCTATATGGTTTATCATGTGAGGCAGACATCAATCTTGCAAGTCTGAAAGTACAATTCTTCTTTCTCCTTGAATATTAGGGAGGGTGTTTTTTCAGCCTCTTGTCCTGCCTGGTATCAAGTTGCAGGCTATGCTGTCTCTTATCTGACCATTCCCTTGACAGCATCTCTTTGGCTAGTCTCTCAATGTCTTTCTCACATACCATTACAATCAGTCTGTGATAGCCATTAAAAGATCTTGAATCTGGGCATTCTTTTTCCAATTAACAGGTTTTATTAAAAGACACACACTTTTGTGAGCGGCATTTCACTTCATAACATGCATAGAAATGAAAGCTTGTGCCATTTGTTTTTTTAAAATGTTTATAACCCAACTCAACAAGACAGACACAGACTTCAGAGGATAATTAGAACTGCAGAAAAAACAATTGCTACCAACTTGCCTTCCATTGAGGACCTGTATACTGCACGAGTCAAAAAGAGGGCTGTAAAAATATTTACAGACCCCTCACATCCTGGACATAAACTGTTTCAACTCCTACCCTCAAAATGACACTATACTGCACTGCACTGCACACCAGAACAACTAGACACAAGAACAGTTTTTTCCTGAATGCCATCACTCTGCTAAACAAATAATTCCCTCAACACTGTCAAACTATTTATTAAGTCTGCACTACTATTAACATTCTCATCGTTCCCACCACCCATCACCTTCCACTTATGACTGTATGACTGTAATTTTGTATCCTTACGATTTATATTGATACTAGCTGTACCTGGCCACACATTGCTGTGGCCCAGTCTTGTGGGTATACAATATTTTTTGACTGAGTGCCAATAATTTCCCTCTGTAGCTCAGGTCACGCCTACTTTGCCTCCATCCCAGTTTGCCGCGGGTGTAAGAGCTGGTTTCCCGGCTTGCCGGTATAACTACCTTCACCTTCGTAGCTCTCCGTACCACAGGCAGCATCGGGATCCCTGCCAAAGATACAGCATATTCCATTAGTCGTGAGGACGCTTCACGGCGGTTGACATTTGCCGCCATTTTGCTTGGGTTTGGTGGCGGCGGCGCTGAGGAGAAAAGACCTGGTTCGCACGTGCCATTGTGGTGGTGTGACGTAGTGTAGTGTGTGTTGCTTTTACATCCAACAGATGGTGCTGTTGGACACCAACATGGTAAAAAGCATGTTTTTACCTGTCACAGGGGTGACATCTATATAATATCTATTTAAAAACACACATGTATTCGAATGCAATGTTATGTCAAAATTTCAAAGCAATCAGTGAAGAACTTTTGGAGATTTGCAATTTTGAACAAACGAACATTTACATTTTTATTTATATAGATTGTTTCCTGATTGCTTATTTATACCCTATGACTATCATCTTTTCTTTTATGTACACTGAGAGCATTTGCACCAAGACAAATTCCTTGTGTGTCCAATCACCCTTGGCCAATAAAAAATTCTACTCTATTCTATAACATTTGAGTAGATTATAGAATAAAATACAAAAACACAAAAGCAAATAGTAGGACACAGTGGGGAGGGGAAAGGAAAGTGAGGAGAGGAGGGGGAAAAGAAAAAAGGCGTTGATTTCCAATTCCCTCTGTTGCAGTAAAATAAAGCATGAACCTCAACTTTTTACTTTTCCATAATAGTATAAACTAGCCATTTCTATAACAACAAATCAACCTACTGTAATCAGTAAAACCCAAAATCAGAATTTAATTTCCCCCCCACCTCAAGCGCTAATTGTTAATTGAAAAAGAAGTTCCCAGATTCCTACAGTATCATGGTTCTTTTCCTACCTCTATAAGTAACCCAAGTAGACAGAGATTTATCTCAAATGCTACAGCACTGCTTGAAAGAATCCATCCGACAGCTCTATCCTATGGAACGGTGTCAAGGTTTGCTGACCTTGCTTTTGCATTGTTAGTTCCTGACAGTAAGTTGGTAACTTGAACAGACAGAGTTATGAGTTTGGGTCATGACCAAACCTGAACAGCAATCTTTACTGGTGAAAACCTTCATAATGTATGACATATTCGCAAAGACTCTGCTAACTTGCATTTGACAAGTCTGATTTTTGTACTGGATATTGTATGTCAAATGTCATTCACTCTGAATGGTGAAGAGAGGAATGCATACCTTGCTAAAACTGAGGTGGGTTTTTTGGGAGGATGGGAAGCAAGATCTCATTTTTGGCCAACTTTGCAGTCAACCGGCATTTCCAAATATCCTATTGATTTACTGTCAGACTGCCAGAAGTCTTCCACAAATAGGGCAGAAGAAAGAATTTATGGCTTGGTTTTATAGAGGTGACAGAAACACCTCTTTAAAACTTGACAAGCTAAATCATGGTTGTTGTTTTTTGTTTTTGTTTTTTTCAGTGCTGAACAGTAATATTTCATCAATTATTATATGAAGGACTTACACTTGCATTTTCAGTCTTTGTTCCTCTTATTTGTCCAATTCAAATTGAGGGCTAGGGTAGGCAGCTGATATTCAAATATTTTTCAGACATTGTCTTTTACAGTGGCAGCAAATGAAGTCCAAAACACATAGACAGCATACACCAAAACAACAATGCCCCAATATTAAAATAGAGACCTTGTGATATACTGTGTTCAATATAAAAAACATTGTCCTCTTTGAAATTCTACTGTCATATATTAAAGGCATAGAGTTTAATATATGGAGGAAATAAAGCGGGCTTCAATGTAAAGGTAAAGTTTTCCCTTGTCTAGTCATGTCTAACTTTAGGTGGCAGTGCTGATCTCTGTTTTTTAGCCGAGGGAGCCAGAATTGTCCGAAGACAATTTTTGTGGTCATGTGGCCATGACTATATGCCAAGGCACACAGAACACAGTTACCTTCCCACTAAAATGGTACCTATTTATCTACTCACATTTACATGCTTTCGAACTGCTAGGTGGGCAGGAGCTGGGGCACCTAATGAACCTATTCAGTTTAAATGAGAAAAGAAACTATCCTGAAGGACATATATGGGGTCTCCTTAACCAATTTGCTCAGACTGAAGAAGCTACCTGTATAAGCAGCAAACCATTTCAAACTAAAAAAGAAAAAAAGAAAAGTCCAGTTGCCATGACTCAACTTCCAGGCAACTCCACCTAGGTGACTGAGAATCTTCATCAATATATTTTTTTAAATACAACTCTCGATAGAACAAATGTACAATGGTGTTGTGGTCCGCCAGCAGCCTGCGGAGCTGGCAGCAGAGTCGAACAGCGATGAGGCTGAGGAAGAACATGGGCCAGTCCTGGAGGCTGGGGAAGGCCCAGATGAGGGCTCTGCATCAGAGACAGAGATGGGGCCAGGGCCATCGGGGAATGGGGTGCCGACTCCAGAGCCTCCAGAGTCTGATAGGAGTGAGGCAGAGAAACAGGAGGAGCCTGTTCCTAATGCACTCATGAGAAGACCTGCCAGAAGGCAAGAGCAGCTCAAGCAAAAAGGACAACTCGGGAGTAGGGCAAAGAGATGATTGGCCCCTCCCATGAGGCTTAAAACAGACCAGCAATGGCGTTTGGGCTTTGCTGGAAAACAACATTGGTAGCTTCATCTTCTTCGTCTACGTCTTGTATTTATTTTTGTATCTGTGACTTCTGAACGTTTGCCAAGAAAGGCCTTTGGCAGTTTGCCTAATTGGACCAAGATTTGCAATAGGACTGAGGAATTTGTATTGGGAGGAATTTGCTTTAATTTAGTTGAACGACGCTGGGAATGAAATGATTCTCAGCTGTTTCAAATAAAGTTTGTTTGTTTTTTCACTGACTGATTTTCCTATTACTTATTTGGGCCTGGGTCACAACAAATGGTAGTAAAAATATACCTAACTTTCAGACAGATTCAGACAGAATACAGAGTTGGAAGGGACCTTGGAGATTTTCTAGTCCAACCTTCTGCTCAAGCAGGAGACCCTATATCAATCCAGACAAGTGGTAGTCCCGACTTTTCTTAAAACCTCCAGTGATGGAGCACCCACAGCTTCTTAAGGCAAATTATTCCACTGGTTAATTGTTCTACTCTTAGGAAGTTTTTCCTTAGTTCTAGATTGCTTGTCTCTTTGATTAGATTCCATCCATTGTTTCTTGTCTTGCCTTCTTCTACATGACACTTTCTTTTATGTAGAATTTTGCATGCATGTTCAAGACAAGACAAGAAAACCAAAGAGGAAAATTAAGGTCCCATCCTAGAACTAAACATAATCACTGAGGAAATTTCCTGTAATCTGTTAGGGCTGACTCTGGACACAAAACCTTCTTGCTTTTTGAGTTCTTATTCTCACAGATGAGTAGCTGAGAAGAATGTTCAGGAACTAAAAAGTTGCAAGATTTTCTAGGCTAGGCTACACAGGTATAAATTTTTTCACTAGTGCACAATCTCCTCTTTTTGGTTTGACCTTCATGGTTGGTTTTCTATCATGAACTCTTAAATTGCCCAATATTAAATTACTGAAAATTTCTCAACAGTGCAAATGGAAGAAAGAAATTAGGCCTTCGATTCAATAAAGATAATGAATGATGCAATAATCATAAAGCCAAAGCCTATGAAAAGGACAATAAAGCTGAAATAACTCTTGTCTCACAAAACTGGGAAGCTGAGATTGAGTGTGTGATCACAGAGGCTGGAAATGGCAAAGAACCAATAACCTTTAGTGCAACTTAAATTAACTCCCTATTTAGAAATTGGTTATCTGATCTCTCTTGTTCACATAGTCACTCAGCTGCTGGGACTTGTGATGATTGCCCAAGCTTAGGGACATTAATCTTCCATCTTCCCTACAAGAAGATAACATGATTCTTAATCGAGAGTATATTAGATGATATCAGATCTGTAATTGGATCTTTTATGCCAAGGGAAAATGCCAGGATAAAATGCTTTGAAGTCATGTCTTTTTAAAAAAACATAAAGGAGGAATGCTATTCCTTGAACTGCTAAAGTATATCATGCTCAGGTCTACTCAGGGATCTATTAATTTGTTACTTTTGACACATTTAATTGTAATGCCTCCCTGCATTTGGCGCAGACCTAAGCTGTGTTGATTGCTATTCAGTAAGGGCTTTGCATTTTCTGACTAAGAAAATGACAGGTCCCAGATGTAAGGTATAATTATTGCAATTCCTGTAATAGAAATCTCATTCCGCATATATTTCCGTATAACTATTTTGCAGAAGACAGATAGATAGTTTCAGTCTGCTTCACATATTTTGTGTTAAAACTCCTACAGTCCTTTGTATATTACAAGAATAGACATAATTGGAAGATGTTCACTGCCCTTAGCATACAATAAAGAATATTCTTTTTCTTTCCTATTTCATACTATAGAGTTTCCATCTGGTGTTTTGTGGTGAGTTGGGTTTTTTTTTTTGACACAGAGAAAACCAAATACAATCAAGCTTCCAAGATCGTTTGGTTTATTATATGCTACCAGAGTATGAGATGCCTGTTCTATCCAAGAATAACTAACTGTATGTCAATTATGAAATTTAATATAATGTTCAGTGCTAGATATTAAAATAAAATATCACTGGTTGACAAAAGGAGGAGGAGTGGGGGAAGAGGAGTGGGAAAGGGAGAAGGAGGAGGAGAAATTATTCATGCTATTCAAACTTTTGGAGAATAAAAGGAAAAAAAAAACCTGATAAGATTAGCAAATTTTGAGAAGAATTTTGGGGAAGGTTATTTTTTCCCCCAATCCTGTTTTTGCTTTACTTTTCATTGCTTTGTGGAAATGCATACTTTTTAGTGAATGCAATGCAAAAATAGATATTATATTGGAAAGATGGTTAAGAGAGGAAATAAATTCCTAACCCTAACCCATTATGTGAACCCAGTGATTATTAACGAGATTACTGTAAAGCAGTATTACTAATATGAATGCTATTAGTGTGAATAAATAAAGTGAACATGATATAAAAAAAAAAAAAAAAAGAGAGGAAATAAGAAATATCAGTGTACATTTCAATGAATATTCTTAGGATCATTTTTCTCTGCCTAATCTCCAGCCAGTTAATTGCTGAGGATGTTTGGATGAAGAAGATACTGTGACAGCTGCCACTTTGGATATAAAAATAGCCTGAATATAATGACATGGAAAGCAACATTACTGAGGACATGCATCGCTGAGGATTATTTTAGTAAAGTGACCCTCAATTTTCTATTGTTAATGGGATGATTAATCCTCAGCATTGCATTATTGGAGAGGGTGCTAACTCTCAAAATTTGTTAAAAGGGAGAACACAACTGATTTTTAAAATCTCAATTAAAGTTTTGGGATCTCAGCTTCAAACTGACAAATACATTTCTAAACCAGAATAACAATGATTTCCTCCTTCTCCTCCTCCGGAGTCCCTAATAATATGGAAAGGAAATGATAATAGATTTATCAGTTCATAACTGAGTAGATACTAGATTCTAGCATGGCAGTCTATATTAAGCCTTCAATATGGTGTCCTTCACTTGTTTTGAGATTGCAAGACAATTCCATATCTAGGAATTTTGGGCACTGTAGTTCCAATGCAGTTTGGGTACAATTGCTTATATGGCAATTTTTCTGTTCTCAGTTGCAGTCTTTGAATCCCTTTTGTTTTATCACATGAGAGACACTTTTATTTGGTAAGGCAACATTTCTCAAAGTGTGTGTGGTAGCTCCCCACATAATAACAAAGCATTTTGTATTTCCTCATCCTTTTCCAAACTATGAACTATTTCATTTCAAAATATGGTAATTCTACCGTATACTGATAGGTTTTCTCTTCTGGTTGCAGTACAAATGTAAGCAAGCTCATCCTCTCCATTAAAATGTGACTTTAAAACTGATTGCTTTTCTAGTTTATTCATTTATTTCCAGTGGAATAGTTTTATTTTGATGAACTTGTTGGGTTATAGCTATGTTGTGCATGTTGCATACTAGTAAATTAAAATTTAATGATAAAAATAAGTAGGATCTTTATTTCTTGCCCAACCCTAATCCCAAAGGAATTAATTTTGTTCATGGGGAAGAAAGTATTGCATAAATATTTTTTATCGTTCCTAAGTCATAAATATGTAGAGTTTGAGAAGCTGCATGGTACAGGATTATGGGCTATATATCTTAAGGATAATGAATCACACAGATTCCTTATATAAGAAAGAATGAATTATAGATTGCTACTAGTTAAGGATAATTCTTGTGAGAATGGCATAATGTCAGGGATATAACATTTCACACATCAAGTACTAACTAAAACAGAGACTTAGAAATATGATCCTATTGCTGCCTCTATTTTAGCATATGGAGCTCTTTAATGCTTCTTCAGGAGATGATTTCCAAATTTATTAATTAAAAAAAATAGACCCAGTTTTATGGCTGGATTCTAAAGTATCATTGAGATTTCTTTTTTAGTGAATATACTGAGAATTGTTTTAATAAAGAGCAGCTAGGTTCATAAAATCAAAGAAAGGAAGATATTCATGTTTACTTCTTCAATTATACCAGCTAAGGATAGCAGAATTGTTACTCATCCATTTGTGAAATAGCGTTTCCTGCACACTGCTATTCCAACACAATCTGTATTGTGAGTCTGCCACAATGTGAAGGGATGACTAGAACTATTAGAGGAATTGCAGAATTTCCCTCTCTGTTTCTCTGTCTCTCATTTTGAGTGAGAAGTAGGTAGGAGAGTCACACAAATGTGATAAATGCAGAATAATTGCATTTTAATTAACATTTTAATTGTTCAGAAAAGTTATATGCATTCAGTTTTGGTTTCCTAAGGGAACACAGCTTTGGGTTAAGCCGTATTTCTTGTTTTTCCTCATCTTTTTCTTCATCATCCAGAGAAAGAGAGAGGAAGAGTGATCTCTTCTATTTCAAATTGTACCTTGAACAATTAATGCTGTGACTTATGTGAAACATAATAATCCATATTCCAAATGACAGCTGATATTACTACATATTCTTTCAAAATATATGCTTATCCCCCAACTATGTTTTTATAACTAGCTTGCTCTGAGTGCTGCTGAGCAGCTATGTATTTTTCCCTATCTACAAGTTGCTGATTGTTCTCATGAGAAACAGTCCAGCTGCTGATTGCTTTTGATTTTGTCCAAAATGCAAAATTAATCCAAAAATTAAACAGAAAACTTGCTAATGCAAAATCAACAGAGGGATAGAATTAAGATCACATGAAGTGTTAGTATCTCTTTGTAAGGGCTCAGTAAGACCATACTTGGAATATGGCATCTAGTTTTGGTCACCACAATATAAAAAAGACGTTGAGACACTGGAAAGGGTGCAAAGAAGAGCAATTAAATTGATTAGGGGGCTGAAGGCTAAAACACATGAAGAATGGTTACAGGAAGTGGGCATGGCTAGTATAGTGAACAGAAGGACTGGGCAGGATGTGTGTGTGACATGATAGCAGTGTTCCAATATTTGAGAGGCTGCCATAAAGAAGAGGGACCTGTTTTCCAAAGCACCAGAAGGCAAAGCAAGAAACAATAGATGGAAATTAACCAAGGAGAGAAGCAACTTAGAATTAAGGAGAAATTTCCTGACAGTGAGAACAATCAACCAGTGGAATGGCTTGCCTTCAAGGATTGTGGGTGCTCCATTACTGGAGCCTTTTAAGAAGATAGTGGACGGCCATTTGTCTGAAATGGTATAGGGCAAAGGTGTTAAACTCATGTTGTCACGTCATCATTATGTGATATAGCGTGACTTTCCCGCCTTTGCTAAACTGAGCTTGGGCATGGCCAACGTGTGACGCAGCTTGTCCGTGGGCTGCATGTTTGAAAGCCTTGGTACAGGGCAGTGATGGCTAACCTTTTTGCCATCGCGTGCTAGGAAGGGGGGGGGCAGGAGAGGTTCACGTGCACGTGTGCCCACATCCATAATTCTATGCGCCTCGCCCCGCCCCTGCGCAGGTGACCCCCCTCCCCCCACTCCTGGCACACAATGGCCCAGTAGGCCTGTTTTTCTTTCTCACCTGGCTCCAGATCCTCTCTATGCATCTGGGGAGGGCGAAAACAGCCTTCCCCACCCCTTGGAGGCCCTCCGGAGGCCCAAAACGGCCCGTTTTCCAAGTTTTGATTGGACAGGAAGTGACTTTTTTGCTGTCCCCAGCCTCCAGAGACTCCTAGAGAGGCTGAGAGCTGAGCTGCCATGCCAGGCAATATGGCTCCATGTGCCACCTGTGGCACGCGTGCCATAGGTTTGCCATCACAGGTATAGGGTCTCCTGCTTAAGCAGGGGATTGGACTAGAAGACCCCCAACTCTGATGATAATGATGATACAGTCACTTGCACCAACTTCTTTTAGCATAGCGCTTAATCAACAGTTTCCTAAATACTCCAAATCAATAATCTAATGTTACTTTTCTGCATATATATATATATTGCTATGCAACTAAGGTCTAGTTTTAACTACAGGAGACAGTGTTTTCAGAGACTCAGAAAATGGATAATCATATCACTTAAAATAAAGAATGAAGGCTCCTTGGCCTTTGAGAATAAAAATTAAATTACCAGACAAATACAGTAAAAGGAATGCATATTTAATAATACACATATTAACAGTGGCCAGAATCGTGTTTGCACAACATTGGAAGGGTGAGGAGATCCCCACAGAAGAAAAGATAATAACAAACATTTTAGAATGTGCAGAAATGAATAAACTAACATTTGAAATTAAAGAAAAGGAAGACACTGAAGATTTTGAGGTATGGGATCTGTTCTATCGATGGTTAAATAAGAGAAACAACTTCAAAAATTACAACAGAAAGATTAATTTTATTATTACAGTTGTTTACTGTAACTTATTAATTTTGATTAGTATTAACAATTAGTATGTATTAATATTATGAGGGAAAACACTGTTATTATGAGATTACTATTAGAAAATACTATTATTACTAAGATGAATATTACTCAAAAGAATTGTAACCAGACAACATGCTGTTTATATGGATTTTGAACATGTTGCTCTTTTTATTTATATTAAAAATAAAAAAAATAAAAAAATAATTTTATAGGTGTTTTGTGTTTTGTTTTGTTTGTTTTGTTTTGGATAACAACCTTAATTAATCTGAGTATAGTCAGCTTACTGGGTCTCAGTGTTCTGTCATATATTTGGATGTGTGGAACAGCACCTCCCATATATAACTTACACAAAAAGTTGATATTGCTCAACAATAAGTTCTGATGAACTTCTCATTTTCTGTTGAATACTCTTCGTTCTTTGCATTAGTAGATCCAAGATTGACATGTGCCAACAGAGGTATTTATTTTGACATGGATATATATGCTTTGGAGACATGGGGGAAGTGGTAACTTTGAATGGCCTTCCCTTTGGATACTCATTGTACTATCAAAATTCAATTATTCAAAATGAATTTTTAGTGAAATGTACTATATTTTGGGGAGTATAAAACGCACCTTAGTTTTTGGGGAGGAAAATAGGAAAAATTTTTTTGCCCACCAGGTATTCATCTGGCTAGTCCTTAGCCTGGTCAGCTTCAGCACATTAGTTCTCTGGCTGGTTTTGAGGTTGGGGCTGGTTGGGGCTAAAAAAACAGCTTCTAAAGCACAGCTGAGTGGAGGGAACAGCAATTAGAAAAGCAGGCAAAGCACGGAAGATCGCTTTGCTCGTGTTGGGACTGAAAAACAGCTTCAAAAGCACAGCTGATCATTGGAGGGAGCTCCAGTGACTAAAGCAGGCAAAGCACAGAAGGAGTAAGAGAAGGCAGCAGCTGTTCCGGGTAGCCATTTTGGCACCATGCACAGGGTTACATTCGGAGGATAAGACACACCCAAATTTTCAGCCTCTTTTAGGAGGGAAAAAAGTGTGTCTGATACTCTGAGAAATAAGGTAATCGGAGTCAAATATTTTTTATGAAAGTTATATTTGATACAGCTATTTTTCATGCCATACGTGCACAGATTTCTTTTCATGTCACTGTCATCTCTGGCATCCCTTTTCATGCTTTAAAAACCCAACAAATACAGCCAACAGAGAGAATACTGCACTCTGGGAAAAACAAAAGCAGGACTTCTCATATTTTTAGGTAAATTATGAAGCAGTGTTTCATAGACAGTACAAGTAGTTCTCGACTTACAACTGTTTGTTTAATATTTAATGACTTTCAAGTTTACACAGGCATTGAAAAAAGTGACATGATCTGTCTTTGCATTTATGATTGTCACAGCATTCCTGCGGTCATGTGATAAAAATTTAGGCACTTGGCAAGGGGCATGTATTTACAATGGAGGCAGGAGTTATTTGGTTAATATTTGTGACTTTCCCAGCAAGTAAAGTCAAGGGGAAAGCCAGATTCACTTAACAACCTTATTATTCACTTTACAACTTTAATGATATTATTATTATTATTATTGTTGTTGTTGTTGTTGTTGTTTGTTTGTTTGTTTGTTGCCTATCTCGCCACACTCTTTACTTCACTGTGGCAAAAATGGTCATAAAATTGGACACACTTAACAACTGCTTTGCTTAGCAATGGAAATTGTGGTCCTAAGTCAAGGATTCCCTGTACATAGGATAATGAAAGACAAATGGAAGTCCTTTAGATACAAAAGTTTCTCTTGACAGCCTGTTGAGGAAGGAAATATAATGAAGCTTCTAGAATAGCGGTGTTGAACTGGATTTCTTCTATGGCCATCAGCATTGTAGTTGTCCTCCGTGGGCAGGCTGGGGGGGGGGAGACAGGATGGATGCCTCCTGCAGTATCCTGCCGGCCAAAAGAGGGGACGGGGACCACCCCCCATACCCTATTTTCAACCTGGACGGCCTCCTGCAGCACTTTACCAGCCAAAATGGGATGTGGGGGGGCACATATTTCCCCCCAGTGTCCCGTTTTGGCTGGCAAAGTGCTGCAGGAGGCCATCCAGGCCAAAAACAGGGCACAGGGGCCCCATGGGTGGACCCCCACACCCCGTTTTGGACAGCAGAGGCATCGCAGGCTGGTCCTTTGATATTTCAAGACCAGCCCCATGGGCTAGATTTAAGCACCCGACAGGCCAAATCCGGCCCGCGGGCCTTGAGTTTGACACCCCTGTTCTAGAATAACATTCTAATTTGAACCCTTTTGGAAATACATAGCATAAACGTAGGCAGCTAATACCCATTTTAGCATCAAGAGAATCACTCATGTAGCTAAGAAATACATAAACTAAATATTGTCGGCTGATTACCTTCTTTTTGAGCGCAGCCAGTGGCTAGACATTAAAAACTGTAAAACAGTAGGCTAAGAACATAGAGATAGAACTTGCTGGAGCCTCATGTAGCATCTGCTTCAGATCTCTGTGGAAGTCCGTGGTAGGATATCAGTTCAAAAGCATCCCAGCGTGAAAGGAACCATATCATTCTTTGTGCCTTAAGGCAGTGCAGTGAAGGATGATTACTTCTCATTCTCAATGGCCAACCTGACATGTATAGATAGCCAGTGGGATACCCTTTAGATAAATATATGTTTCTATCTTTAGCAAGAGAAACCTTCACTCATTATGAAAGGCCAAGTAGCCTGGCCACCCAGGGCCAGCAGCTGCATATACAATTTAATATTAGCTTTTATTAGTTTGGAGTAAAAAATTGTAGTTTTTCAAAATATTGCATATCTCTTCTGTAAGCAGCCCTGGGCATATATTAGTAGAAGAGCATGATATAAACATTGTTTGTTGTTACTCTGGTCACACTGTTTTTAATTTAATGTATATAACTTTGCAGCTCTGTCGCCATGTACTGAGTAGTTGTATGACTGTTGATGGCATTTATTATTCTCTTAACAATGTTGGACATTGGTTGCACTGTGAATAGAGGGGCTGCCCAACGAGCTTGATGAGTTAGCGTGGATTTCAATGTCAACTTTATTACTTATAGCTCAGAGCCTAACAAGCACATCACCTTGATCCTCCTCTAGCTGGAAGGTACTGTAGAGATGCTGACTGATAAGAACTTCAAACATTATTTGAAGTAGGACCCCACCCCCCTTCCTTTCATAGAGAAATATCCACTGGAATGGAAAATTTATAAGGAGGATAAGACACCCATCCCATGAATGATGGACCAGCAGATAATTTTTTTGGATTTCCTCATGAGATGGCAAGGTGAAAAACCTCAATGCAAGGAAGCCTAATTAGAAATAACTAATTCAATGGATGCAGAAAATGACAAATTCTTTGTAGATGTTAACTTTCAGATATGGCCAAGATCATATATTCCTTAGCAGTGAGCAGCGGGATGGCCTAGAGGTGAAGATGATATGCCTCCCACCTAGAAGGTTGAGAGTTCAATCCTAGGCAGTGGCAGATGTTTCTCTATCAGGGCACAAAGAGAAAATATCTGCTGCTAACTCTGTGTAGGCATCAGGAAGGGCATCCAGCCAGTAAATCAGTGGTGAAATCCGGCTGGATCTATCTAGCTCAAATGAACAGGTAGCGCCGGTGGTAGGAGGCTCCGCCCACCCACCAGGACAACATTATGTCCCATTTTTGACCCTCTGCACATGCACAGAAGAGGCATGCGCACGCACTCCCATTCCTGAATCGGTAGCGAAGGTAAGTGGATTTCACTGCTGCAGTAAATGCTCAGTTCCTCTCAGTCACCCTGACTCCACCCTGAAACAAGGGATTAAAAGGTTGTAAAAAGAAAAAAAAATTTAGCAGAGACTAGGATTGGCACATTTCAGTCATCTATCAGGATTCGAGAAGCCCTGACCTCTCCCTGTGAGATCCAAATACTGAAGATGATGGAAGTCCAGTTTTAACCCAAGTTTCTATTTCCACCCAGTTTATTATTATTTTTTGTTTTCACCCAGTTTATTAGTCTGTATCTTACCTTTCTTTTTTTCTTTATCATTTTAATAATTTATTTTTCATGTGTTAAGTAAGTTGCAAACCATCTATAGTTGCTGGAAGTTGGAAGGCAAGTACCCTGTTTTCCCCAAAATAAGACAACCCCTGATAATAAGCCCAATCAGGCTTTTGAGTGCATGGCAATATGGCCAAGCGCTTATTTCAGGGTTCAAAAAAAATATAAGACAGGGTCTTATTTTCGGGGAAACATGGTACATTTAAATAATAAGAATAGCAACATCAATAACAGAAACAACTAGAAACTTCACAGTTAGCTTTCTGGTAAGTATGCTTAATGCAAGGATTAAGAAAAGCTAAGAAAGAAGAATTCTAGCAGCTGTCACACCTAAAATACAAGCATGATTTAGAAGGGAAGCAAAGTTAAATTCTTATACCTTTTCTTGAACAGGGTTTTGCTGTTATTTAGTTGCCTTATAATTATTTATTAAGACATCGTGCTATAGTACTATTAAATACTTCACAATATTTTAAGAGCTGCTCTAGGATAACATATCAATACAATGGGAAAAAAGCGAGGAAAGAGAAATGATTTGTGATACACTAGATCTTCTGCATAAAACTAGCTTTCAATGGATCTGATTTTAGGCTGAAAACGTTCAGTGTCATAACTAATATGATTTCTAGTTTGACAAGTTAATCGGTGACAATTTTTCCCAGAAAAATCAATTTCTCACTTGATTTACCACTATAATCCCCATTATACTTCCCAGGAAAAAAGTCTTAAACTATATCTTACAGATAGAAAATAAAGCAGGAGAGAGGACATGTTATTTCATACTTCAGGGACATTAAATTATCTCTGCATGTTTGCGGTTCTCTTTTAGCATATATTTAAGTTTGAAAACTTTACATATCTGAGTTACTTAGAGGTTAAAGGTACTTTGAGTTGGTCTTAGATATTAGATATTAGATATCTTAGATATTAAGGTCCCTAAAGACATCAGAGTTCAAAGACTAAGTGAAAATTCAATCTCTACCTTTTCAGAATTCTTTCTTTCTTTCTTTCTTTCTTTCTTTCTTTCTTTCTTTCTTTCTTTCTTTCTTTCTTTCTTTCT
>WNWU01000021.1:4517513-4537517 GCA_012654045.1 Ptyas mucosa | reverse complement strand
TCTTTCTTTCTTTCTTTCTTTCTTTCTTTCTTTCTTTCTTTCTTTCTCTCTCTCTCTCTTTCTTTCTCTTTTTCTTTCTTTCTCTCTCTCTCTTTCTTTCTCTCTTTTTCTTTCTCTCTTTCTCTCTCACTCTTGCCTTTCTCTTTCTCTTTTTCTCTTTCTTTCTCTTCCTCTCTCTTCCTCTTCCTCTTTCTTTTGCTCTTTCTCCGTCTTTCTGAGCTTTGACTCTAAAATAAAATAAAATTTAATAAATAAAAATAAAACAAATGCAAAGAAAAATCAGGAACACACACAATCACTCTTTTTATTTTTGAAATAAAACACACATTCTTCTTTTTCACCATGAATGGCAGTCAGGCACAGTATTCAGACTTGTGCTTATTAAAGAACTGAATTACTAATATTACATGCAGAAAAATAATGGAGCAAGAGGTATAACAAATTTTATTTAAACAATTTTTCTATGGTTTTCTGTTTCCTATGCAGTCCATTGAACATGTCTTCCTGCAAGCTGCTGAATGAATTACCCTAATGGAGAGGGTTATGGTGGGAGTATAAATTGTAGCTCCCTGTAGGAGGACTTTAAATATTCTTGTTGAAGAGCTGGCTAGTCTTAATATATTGGTGGATAGCAAGGAGGGATTGATTAAAAATGGTTTATTTCATTTTTGGGCCAGACCTTTTTGTGCTACTGAAAGTTTATGATCATCACTCCTCTCCCATGTTATTTCACCAATTGCGTGTGCTCATATGACAGTTCTTTTACTTCAAAATACCACCAAATGTTATTCAGAAGATGCATACCAATTGCCTTTCATGCTAAAAAAATAAAATAAAATTACAACCCAGCATAAAGATTTTAGCACTAGTTCTCCTATCCGTCAAATGCTTCTCCGGTATCACAATGCTCTATAAATAGCTGCATTTTTTTTTTTTTAGTCAACCGGCTGTACACCTGCAAGAAAAAGTCTCGACTCAGAGAATGAAAAACTCGGAGACTGTGATGATATCGTAGCTTTTATATTTGTCTTACAGTTGAACCGATTATATTATATTTTATGAGAATTTGTGGCAGAAACAAAAAAAGAGGCATGGAAATGAAGTCCCATGTGAAATTTCTTGAAATTGCCTTTCACTTGCTGAATAAATTTGTTATTGATTTTGCCCTTTTGTAGGACTGAAAGGTTAATGAAAACAATTGTGTGGTTTGCAGCTCACAGTTGAGATGATGTAATATATATATATATATATATATATATATATATATATATATATATATGTATACACGCACACACACACACACACAATGACTTGGTGCCTCTTCTGAACACAAACATTCATATTTAGACCTCAGCCTTATGAAAGATTAGCTTTTGTGATGAGGAACTAGCTTTGCTCAGTGACTGACAGATTAATAATGACAGCACTTCTACATTTGTCTCCTTACTGTTCCGGGTTTTTTTCCAATAAAATATTGCACACAATTATTAACTGAACGGTATTATAGAAATGTCTCCATGATATTTTAAACTGTAAGGGAGAGCAGAGAAGGCTACAAGCCAAGGTTTAGAAAACGGAAAAGTGTATTCTTATATGAGCACATTTCCAAGACACCTCTATTCTTTTCTCAACATATTGTCCATAATAAAATACAGCTAATGAATTCTGTATTTATTTATTTATAAAGCTGCCCATCTCACAAAAAAAGTATACAAGATGAGAACATGCGGAATCGAAGGTCATGCATTCATTAGGATGGAGCTTATATGGGAATATAAGTTATATGTTTTCTTCCTGCTTTCTTAAATACACGATTGAAATAAAGCTAAATTTGATATACAGTTTGTAATCAGACTCCTGTCCTTGTTGAACAGTTACATGCTAGTACTTTTTGCAATGTACCTTGGATCAGTTGAAACAATGAGGAGTTGAAGATCTGAGTGGTCTAATGACTATTTATTTATTTATTTATTTATTTACTGAGGTAACCTTAGCAAGATATAATGAATGTGTGTTTAGTGTGAAACAGAGGAAAAGACAAGGATAAATGGCTCTTTCCTAAGCAATAATAATGAAGACACTCCAGCAAAAGGAAACACAGGCTGACGTAATGCTTGCTTAAATTAGTTGTGCCAAATCCCATTCTATTACTTTCAGAGGGGTTTAGCTGTGATCACCACTGCATGCATGAGTTTGACTAAATCAATTTACTCTTCCTCTCTTTTGATCTATTGAGGCCCACTGCTGATTGATCGATTGCCTTTCTGTCTCCGGCTTCAGCTGCAAAGGCTCCCAGAGCTGTTTACAGAATAATAAAAACATCAACAACAACAAAAGTCAGATCGTGGCCTTAGGCTTACTATATGTGCAAGAGAAAATGGTGAAAGAAAGAGGGAAAGAGATAGAGCCTGGCTATTAATGTTTTATGATCATCAGAATGTCTACCTGAAACTGAAGTGGAGAGCCTGAAGTGACACAACTCTGATATCTCCTCCCCAGCAGTCTTAATACCATGTTTCCCCCCAAATAAGACATGCCCTGTTAATAAGCCCAATTGGGCTTTTGAGAGCATGGCAATAAGGCCAAGCACTTATTTCAGGGTTCAAAAAATATAAGACAGGGTCTTATTTTTGGGGAAACACAGTAGAACAAACTAGACCCCTCAGATAGTAGCAACTATAAATGGAGATAGCAATTCTTTGCATTCTACATCAACTTGCATTCTGCTTTTTCACAAGGTATCCAGTTTTCTGTACCTTGTTCACCGCCAATTTCTTCCCTTTACCACAGGACAAGTATTTCAGTAGCTGTGTAGGAAGTTAGAACCCACTCCTCTCCTAGAAAAATGAGATATTTTAGGAAATATTAAAAGGGCAGAATATTTTCCCTAAAAGGGAGGCAGAAACTCATCCCCCACACCTTTGTCAATGGGTCATTAAGGCCTGGGCCAGTCTATTCTACATAACAAAGGTCTACCTCAATGGTGGGTTGCCCCCGGTTCACACTAGTTCTATAGAACCGGTAGTAAAACTGGCGGGAGGCTCTGCCCACCAACCCCACCGACATCAAAATGCTTCTGTGCATGCGCAGAAGAGCGCATGCGCGCAAGCAAAGTGGCCACGCACATGCGGCTCCCTGCAAACTGGTAGTAAAAGTAAGTAGAACCCACCCTGATCTACCTCCTTCAGGCAGAGCCATAGTAAGAATTGCCCAAAGCTCCTTCATTACATTATCACCCAGAAAAATTCAACCAAGCTTGGGACAACCTACAAAGTTACCCCTGCATGGCCCTGTGGGAGTCTGACAACCAATCAGAATACAAGCTCAAATTCAAAGCCCAACAGAGGGTATAAATCTCTCTCTCTCTCCCATGTGCCTTTTTCTGCCCAGGACCTCAAAACCATGTGGTCCTGTCCATCATTAAACCATCTTTTCAAGCAGTCTCCATGTTTCCAGCGTCTTTCTCCCCACTTGGAACTGAACCCAGATGGACAGTTTTTCTAACAGCTGCTAGACAGCAATGGTCCACTCTGGCTAGCAAATGAGCAGAGATGTATTTGTTTGATGGGCCAACATCAGAATCAACTCACCAAAGATGGCAGTTCCTGGATGTTTGCTTCTTCTTGTATGCTAAATTAAGAGAATATTCAGGATTATATAATTTAGGAAACTATCAAAACGGTCCTTTTTTAAGGCAAAGGAATAATTTAAATTAACTTAATAACAAACTATTTTGCTTTGGTCATGGTCATATCAGCATTTCTTACCCTAGAATCCCTTTTTAATAAAGCTATCCTATATTTTTAAAGTTGAATTGTTTCCCAATAGTGTTATAGAATTTGAGAGGAACATAGTTATTAAGGGGAAGAGATGAGTACATTACATTGGAGGAGAAAAACATTGGAGAGATGTGATGGCTCAGTAGCTGAAACACTGGAAAATATGGTAATATAGGCACACTTTCTATTGCTTTAAGCCTTCTGAGGTAGTCTAAACAAGAAGTACACCCAGAAGAACTAGTTCTACTTTATTGCAAGATGACATTAACAGAATCTTGTGAATCTATCCATTTCTCCACTGTTGCCTTTACAGCCCAAGAAACTGTTAGAGATAAATGCCTTACCTGTCCCAGGGTTATGCCAGGCCCTGGAGAAGCAGGGGTTAACCAAAATACCCATACCACCCAGCTACCCCCCTAGCCACTCCTTACCTGTAACTCCGCCCCCTGGATATAAAAGGTTGTTCCACGCTGGTACATGTGCTCTGCCTGATGTTACCTGTAAGGTGAACATATGTATTGATCAATAAAGATTTGTTTGATTAATACTTCAAGTCTCATGTCAGTTATTGAGTCAGATCCTTGGAAATCCAACAGAAACTAGAGACAATCCCTTCGAAGATGTTTGCCATGTCTACATTTGTTCTGCAAGCTAGTCTGCCTCTAATCTGACTGTTGTCCTGACTGTGGTTCTTCTCTTTTTCTCCCAAGGTCATTCACACAGGTTATTACTCTTTGAATGCTAGGCTTTAAGATAAGTTGCATGAACTTTCAAAATTGAAGGCATGATTTTTATAGAAGTTGAGGGTTACAAAGTGGGAAATTTTGGAGATCAGAAACTGATTTGAGGAAGCCAACTGGGTCCTTCCAGAGCTGAAGAACCTTCTTGGTTGAGAAGTGAAATGCCTTCAAAGAAAAAAACAGCAAGTCCAGTTGCTTCTTGAAAAAGCACCTTTGGGACAACCATGAGCTGGATGACTGAGAATCTCTATAGATGTCCATGACCCCTGAACCTGGGTTTATTTCTATTGTTGGGCAAAGCAGCCCTTTCAGGAGAACAGCAGAGCTGGGAAAGTCTACTATTAGACTTAGGAAATGGGGTGTTGAGCAAATCAGGCTGATTAAGGAGAGATGGTTGGGATTTGTCTAGGTTGCAGTTGCCTTATTGGTACTGAACTTGGTGAAGTGGTGTATGAAGCTTCTGTTCTTTGGCTTAGATGGGAATGTAGGGGGCTCTGTCAAGAGTCAGGGAGGGTCAGGGTGGGATTAAATTTTTTTAGCAACCAGTTCTCAGCCCAGTTGCTGGATGGGCATGGCCATGGGGGCATGGCCTAGTCAGCTTCCTGCATCATGGTGTATGTGGGGGTGCATTTTCGCCCTCCCTGGGCTCCGGAGGCTTTTCTTGAGCCTCTGGGAGGGCAAAAATGGCCTCTCCCATGCTCCGGAGGCTCTCCAGAGGCCGGAAATGGGCCCGTTTCTGGACTTCCAGTACTTTCAGTAGGCCCGTTTTTCACCCTCCTAGAGCCTCTGTGTGGGCCCTGCACTTACCTGGCATCCAAAACGAGCTGCATGGAGATTTCTGGGAGTGGCGGGGTGGAGTGGGTGGAGTCAGCCAGTTCTTGCAACTACCAGTTCGGCGAACCAGGTTAAAATTGACATCCAGTTCACCTGAACTGGTCTAAACTGGCTGAATCCCACCCCTGGGGAGGATCCATTTGAATCCTAATAGGATTAGGCAAAGAGAAAAATCTGGCTTTGAAGCTGATGGTCTTTGCAAGAGAAGGAAGAGAAAAGGGTACAACCTCAATTTTGTTGATTAGATTTATTTAATCCACTATATTTTGTTTTAATAATGAGTTCATCTAAGAGCTGGAATGAATTTATTTTTTCTAAACATTTTTACTATGTACCTGACAAGTCGATTGTATAAATACATGGTTATATGTCTCACATGACCTAACTTTCAGGTCCTAGCCAAAGTTCAGGTCAGCCCTTTTGATGAAAAATATTTGAGAGTTCTTTCCCACAATGGAAAACATTAAATATGTAAAAGAGGAAATTATTTTTATAGTATTGCCTTTTTAAATTTTGTGTGTGTATCTTACAAATGGAATTTCCTAACCCAGGAGGTAGGACCTGCCTATAATTCCTATTATGCAAGACACTTGGCTGGGATTGATTTCTTTTGCTATGGAAGAACTTAACGATAAATTATTTTAAAGAATCATAGAGATGATGAAATGGCTTTACATGAATTCTATTAGGGTTCAATATGGAGAAAATTTCAAGAGCCTTTTGTGAAAGGATAGACAATATTTAGAAATGTAGGATACGGAAGGTCGAATTTCATATACCGATCACATTAAACTTTGTAGTAGTTTTGTCTACAATAGACATATATTTTGATACCATGCAAAAGAATCCAGAAGGCTATTATGCATATTTCTCCAGTGTTATTTCAGAAAGTTGTGTGTGTGTGTGTGTGTCCCTGAGCATGGGGATTGACTTTTTAAAATTGCATTTGTATTGCATTTTAAAATCTTTCTTAGCCACCAAAGCATTGGTGAGATGGATGGCAATATAGAATGAATGAATGAATGAATGAATGAGCCATTCAAGAGTAGTTCTCCTCCTTCTAGTAAGCAGGTCAATAATAATCTCATGGTGAGTTGTTGAAAAATCTTTTAAAAATAGTAATGATGTACTGAAATCCTTTACAATTAGAAGTTCATCAGTTGATGCAGCCATCAGTTCAGCTATTGCCACATATTAAAACTAACTAATAAAGACAATCAATGTAATATAAACAAAACCGTCCAAGAAGAGCTTTTTACAAAATGCATAGATTTAGAAAGCAATGCATTTATATATACCATATTTTTCGGACTATAAGGTACTCCAGACTATAAAACGCACCTAGCTTTTGGGGAGGTAAACAATAAAAAAAAAATCTGCCTCTCAGCAATTTGCCTCCTTGCAGCCAACAGCACAGCCTAATTTAGCATGAGCAGCTGATTGGTGGTTGGATCTACCTCCAAGAATACAGCCTATCAGCTGTTCCAGGCTGTGGGGATTGTTGCCGCTCATTGGCGCCATCACTGCCATTGCCACTGCCACCTATTGCCACTTCCGCATGCCCCATTTCTTGCCTCCATGCCTCCCATTTTCCTCCTTCATGCGCCCCATTTTCAGCCTTCATGCGCCCCATTTTCAGCCTCTGCATATCTCATTTTCGGCCCGTTCCAGGCAGTGGGGATAGGCAGCAGTGGTGTTGATCCCCACTGCCTGGAACGGCCCAAAAATGGGGCACGCAGAAGAGGTGATAGGTGGCATTGGCGATGGGCGGTGATGGCGGTGATGGGTGATGGCAATCCCTACAGCCTGGAACAGCTGATAGGTGGTATTCCGGGAGGCAGATCCAACTGCTCATGCTAAATCAGGTTGTGTTGAAGCTGACCAGGCTATTTGCTGTTTGCTGCAAGGAGGCAAATTCCTGGGAGGCAGAAACTGAAAGGTGGGGGCTGGCGGGTGGGTGGGGCTTCGGCAATATTCACTCTATAAGACGCACAGACACATTTCCATCCACTTGTAGGGGGGCATGGAGTGCCTCTTATACACCGAAAAATACAGTTGTGTGTGTGTGTGTGTGTGTGTATCAAATTTATATTTCGCTGATAAAGAAATAAAGGGAGACTAGTATAGATCTGTTTCAAGCTATTTAACTCTCATTAGCTAGCATACCCTTACTTGGATTCGAACTTGGGCTGCCTGCATGTTAGGCAGTTGTATTAACCTCTGAGCCACAAATTCTCCTCCCTTCATCAGCTTGAGCCAGGGGAGAGATTAAGTGTTTTTCTATCGAGACACCTGGTCTACCCCAGCATGTGGGAGTGAGCATACTGCATATATATATATTTCATACAGTACATGTATGAAATAAATTCCAGTCTGATAAATGAGACAGAAGACCAGATTAGTCTGCATGGAAAATGAAGTAAGATATGGAACTGGTACTCAAATTATAGGCACATTGTTACTCACAGATGCTACTTTGGGGACTCAGATGTCCTATTAAGTTTGCTATCTGTACAGATCTCTCAAGCTGAGATGGCACAAACTGGACTAATTAAAAGTATGTAAAAAAATGTCTCCTACGAACCTATATCTCAGTGGTTCTCAACCTGTCATCATTGGGGATCCACAAAGGCTTGAAGAAATGTTATGATTTAAATTTTGAGTTAAGTCTTGATGGTCCGTGGCCATAGTCCGTGGCCACAAAAGGTTTTTTAAGGAGTCTCTGGTAAAGAAAAGGATTGAGAACCACTGCTCGATCTAATTATTTTCCATAGCATAGGCAGACATATTATTTTTTATGATGTTTTCTTTAGAAAAACGTGTTCAGATATAAATAGCACTAATTTTCCTGCCAAGTTAATTACCATTATTAAGTTTCACTTAGAATGAAAAAAAACCCCACCCTGTTGATGCTGCATACAAAATAATTATCAAATCATTACCCTGAGCTGGAACCCATGAAGAAAATTCAGTCTTTGGAGATACGGAACTAAAATTCATTCATACACCAATAGTTAAATTCTAATTCATTTCCTGAGACGACAGTTTCTGACAGAACGGGGAGTTCATTTTCCTGAAGACAGTCAGTTGATAAATATGAAATGCTCTCGGCAGATTTTGTAATTTCCAGCTTTTGAAAACCTTCAGAGTGTGGAGTGGCAAAAAGGGGGCTGCAATAGACTCAGATTTGAATTGTGCATCAACTTTATCAACTGTACAATATATTTAAAATGCAGAGGCACAAATCTTGGTGCCTACATTTGGGCAAGACAGGAAGTCTGTAATCACAGAAATGTTGCCAGCCATGTCCAACCATAATTTGATTGCTTATCCTTTCATATTAAACAGATTGAGACAAGGCTGGTTTATAGAACGTATTAGAAAACCTGGAATGCCCCATTATTTGCTTAGTCCATAGGACTGAACATCCACTTTTAAATATAATATCTTTTGGATTGAAAGTTGGACAAAAATTTAAACTGCTGATATTCATCTCCCAATTTCCGGAAAGTTTTATTCCCTTGAATAAAGGCTTTTAAAGATTGTTTTGGTTGTTTGGTTTTGGCATTTTCAATTGATTCTTGTAGATTATCAGGGGTAGATAAAACCCCAGGCAGGATAAACATGTTAATATACCCTCTTTGAAAGAATAGTTAAATTATGGAAAAATATCTCAGTGTTTAAATGACCTTGTATCAAAAAAAGTAAATTTAAGTTTAACTGGAAACCATTTTTGGATGATAATCTTGTACATTCATGTTATATCCAAAACTTGGGTTTCAAAGTTTATATATCTTTTATATATTGTATCTATTATAATACAGACTTAATGCATCTGCTATAGATTATAGATAGTTTTCTTTTAATAACTTGAACCGTGTTAACCAACATTTTTAGTTGAAAGTTCAACACAGGTAGATGGACTTTGATTAGAAATTGGATACGAAATATTTTATAATGCTATAAAATTCTAGTTATAAATTAGAACAGTGTTTTTTGAACTTGGCATGTGTTTTTCTAAGTGGGAATTCTGGGAGTTGAAGTCCACACATCTTAAAATATTTTATGTGTAATCTCTCTGTATGTCTATGCCTATACCTCATTTTTAAAAAATCTATAGCACTTTTTTTTAATATTCTTTTAAAATATGTAGCAATGGAATGTAAACAATAAGATAAATATACCTTTGAAAGAGGGCATATTAACAAGGTAAAATCTTTAACTGCTCATTTCTGGCTGTCATTTTTAACACATGCTTATGCACGTGCTCCTATATCTGGGCTCCATAATTAGTTTGGTTGTACATTTGTGCTTCATTCTGCAGCTTGCCTTATTTTAATGCTTGTAGAAGAACTGTGAAAACTAGAAAGACTGCAGACTGCTGGACTTTTTCATATGCCCTTAAATCAACTTTTATCTACAGTGAAGAACCAACAATCTATCTTCACCCAGATAAGCAGAGATTAACGCCAAGATTAACACTAGACCCGTGATGGCGAACCTATGGCACATGTGCCACAGGTGGCACGCGGAGCCCTCTCTGCAGGCACCTGAGCCATTGCCCAGCTCAGCTCCGCTCTGCATGTGCACACACCTCCCACCAGCCAGCTGATTTTCAGGTCTCTACTGTGCATGCGGGGGGGGGGGGCATGCGGGAGATGCACACACATGCCTAGGGGGGTCACACGCACATCCATGGGGGTGGGGGGAGTGCAGGGAGAGCAGCATGCCCCCTCTGCAGCTGTTTTGGGCCTCGCAGGCCTCCCTGCAGCCTCCTGGGACCAAAAACGGGCTGCAGGGAGCTCTGCGGGGCCCAAAATGGGGCAGACATGCATGCACAAGGGTGGGGGCAGCACGGGGCATCATGTGTGCATGTGTGGGGAGGTGGGGCGCGGGGGGCTGTTGCACATGCACGCACACACACACTTTCGGCATGCGATGACAAAAAGGTAGCCATCACTGCACTAGACCAACCGTAAAGAAGTAAGCAATATCCCAATCAAGGAACTACCAATTCAAGACAAACAAGTTAACAGTAAACAACAGCCTAGTTAGGAAACCACCAAGAACACTCCCAGCAGCACCTGATAAGGTAAATCACTAACATAAAAGGAAAGCAAACCACACTCCCTTTTAGCAGTGATGATGTTACCTAGTTTGGTAATGAAATGTCTGCAAGAAAACATTGAAGGTCAGAGAGCACCAAGGATCTCACAGTGAAGGATCTTTCATGTGGTCCCTCTACCCCATTCCATTCCTCAATTTTAAGGTTCACTGGGGAATTTAAATTCAGATCTCAGATTAAATATAGTCCTTGCTGATATTGTAGCCACTCTATTTTTCTAACCTTAATGTTTTTACAATATATTTCAAAACAGTGGCTATAACGTTCAGCATTTATCTATAGCTAAAAAATTCACTTTATAATTCTCCTCTTTTAAAATCTCATGAAAACAATAATAAATAGAAGAATAATTTGTTAGGTTTATATACCATAAGGAGCAAAAGCAAAAGCTGAACCTTCCTCACCCAAGGAAAATGATGGCTAAAATTTGATTTTAGAAAATTATTAATAGACTAAGGCTGGATTTAATAACATTTGAAAATATAAGAATACTTCCTGCAGGAAACTCCAATCTTTGTAAATGGGAGAAAAATAACATTATGAGACTTTGAAGACTGGACATTAATGGCATCAGAAGGAAGTGAAAGGGATAGATAGATAGATAGATAGATAGATAGATAGATATAGATAAAATTTATATTTGCTGATAAAGAAATAAAGGGAGACTAGTATACATCTATTTCAAGCTATTTAGCTCTCATCAGCTAAATATAATATAGATTTGATACAAAATAGTTTGTTGTGAAAGCGACTGCCTGAAGGCTCCTGGATTGGAGCTGAAAGGCGAAAGGGAAGCAATATGCTCCCTCCTATATTGGGGTAGACCAGGTCCTTGGACAAAAAGCCCCACTATATATATTATTGGACAAGACTGAATTTGATTCAAATGTGGATTTGAAAAATATAGGCTATAAGAAGGTTATAGGATTCAATCTGGGTCAGTCACAGGGATTAAAGGTTTGGTCTTCTGAGTTTTTGGACTTGTGCTAGAGCCATTTGTATTGTTTCATTCATTCATTCATTCATTCATTCATTCGTATAAGAAGGTTATGTACATATATACAGACAGAATAATGACTTGGATGATTTATCTCTAATGAACTTACAAAAAAATTTCTAAATGTTGTCAGTGACTTCATGAGAAGTATTAAAGATAATTGTTTTAAAAAAAATCAAATGATTGGATATTGCCTGAAGGGGTTAAAGACGATGATCAGGGACTAGAAAATATGTCCTATGGAGAGCTCAATTAAATTCCTCAATTAAAGGAACTGAGAGTGCTAAAATCTGAGAAGACAAAGCTGAGGGAAAAATGTGTGTGTGCCTTTGAATAAGTGTTGACTCATGGTAACTACCTGGACACATCCCTGCAATTTTCTTGGTAACATTTGAGAAGTGGTTTGCTACTGCCTCCTTCCTCATGATCTGTGGTGATGTAGTGATTAGAATGCAGTATTGCATGCTAACTCTGCCCACTGCAAGGAGTTCGATCCTGACTGGCTCAAGGTTGACTCAGCCTTCCATCTTTCTGAAGTCAGTAAAATAAGGACCCAGATCATTTGTGGCAATATATTGACTCTGTAAACTGCTTAGAGAAGACTATAAAGCACCATGAAGCAGTACCTAAGTGCTATTGCTATTAAGTGTGTAATAGATATATTGTTATTTCTACTAACCCTTAATGGAGTTTTGCTGACTAAGAAGGAAGGTGGGGTTTTGAAGTTGTTTAAAAAGAATGAGGTTAGATATGCGAGATTTTTTTTGTTGCATTTGCAATTATGATAACAAGATGTTAAAGTTGTTTATACTTGCTGGGATAGAAGAGAGCAGTTTCCTCCTCCTCCTCCTCCCCCCCCCTTCTTCTTTCTACATTTTATCCGTTTTCTCTTTTATAGTCTGTATTATTTGTATCTGTAATTCTTTGTATATGTGAGTGTGTGTGTCTCTGTGTGTGCGTACACCAATCAATCATTTTCCTTAATTTGCCCTACATGAAAACAATAAGGACAGCAGCAGCAATCAGGCTTGTTATAGAGTCAGAAGAAGGCTTAGCAATCAAGGCATCAAATTTTATGCCAGCATACTTTTCTGCTGTCTCAGGGACTTGCGAATCATGCTTTAATGTGGCCATCTGGCTGTGCTTCCAGTGAGCAAGAACTAATGTGGTGTGTAAATCTTGGGTATGATCCTTGCATTGGCAATCTCCCATTTGCGAGGTGTGACAGGCGTTAGCCTTTCCATATGTTGTGTCCAATGAAGGTGCATTATATAGCATTCTAACTAGGACTCTCTGATTTGCTAATTTATGAAATGCCAACTGAAACAGAGCTTTTGAGGCGCTGCTCATTTGATTAGACACTGGATTATTTTCACCCATGTTAGGATCATAATTTCAATAGATTGTGGTTAGCAGCTGCAGAAAATTCGACATGTTTAAGAGGCTGACTCACACAATAATACTGTTTATGTGACTGTATACCTGAAAATGGCCAATTGACAGGAACATTTGTTGTTGTTGTTAGTTGCAAAGTTGTGTCTGACCCATCACAACCCCATGGACAATGTTCCTCCAGGTCTTCCTGTCCTCTACCATCCCCCGGAGTCCATTTAAGTTCACGCAGACTGCTTCAGTGACTGCAACATTACAGTGGGAATATAGAATAGCAATAGCAATAGCACTTAGACTTGTATACTGCTCTACCGTGCTTTACAGCCATTTCTAAGCTGTTTACAGGGTCAGAATATTGCCCCCAGCAATCTGAGTCTCATTTTACCCACCTCGGAAGGATGGAAGGCTGAGTCAACCTTGACCCTGGTAAGATTTAAACTACCAAATTGCAGTCAGCAGAAGTAGCCTGCAATACTGCACTCTAACCACTGGACCATCATGGCTCATATAAACTTATTTGCCTTCTTAGAAAGACCCAACTGAATGATACAATTCAGAAACAACAAATTTGCACTCGAGTCAGAAGCACTGAAGTGCTTCCAGATTTAGAACAGCGGCCCCCAACATTTTGGGCACCAAGGGACCGGTTCTGTGGAGGATGTAGTTTCATGTGTTGCCTGTATCCTGTGGATGGGATTTCACTTGTTTGCACGCCTGATGCCAGTCCACGGACCAGGGGTTGGGAACCCCTGATTTAGAGTACTGCTTTGATGCTTTGTCTTAACATTCTGGCAAAGATCCTGCTGTAGAATACCTGATGAAAGCTATTCTAATAAATCAAATTTTAGTTAAGCCCTGAACATAGCCAATAGCCTCCCGCTGGCCAGTATGCCCCCACAGAGAGGGACTCCTCAGGGTGCCATCGGCCAGGCAGTGTCGGCTGGCGACCCCTAGGGGGAGGGCCTTCTCTGTGGCAGCACCTGCCCTCTGGAACGATTTGCCCCCGGAAATACAGAGGATACCAGATCTCTGGGTTTTTCGCCGTGCCCTAAAAACTTTTCTTTTCCATCAAGCAGGGCTGGCATAAACCCCCCCTCCTTTTAAGATGTTAGATTTTTAATTGTCTAATGGGTTTTAGTTGGGAGGTTTTAAATTTTCAGCCAAAGTTGTATAATTCTTTTAAATTTTTAAATTTTGTATTGGAATGTTTTTTATTCTGGCTGTGCACTGCCCTGAGTCCAGTAGGAGAAGGGCGATATACAAATTTAAATAAATAAATAAATAAACATCAGGTGTAGGTGAGAAGGTCTCATGATTAAATGGGAAGTAGACCTTATTCCTCTTCCCTTGCCTTCCTAAAATCTGTTTATTCCTTAGAGTCATGATATATAGTTAGAAAAACTGAATCAACACCACGATAAATGAGAACTTTACTCTGCTGTGAACATCCGATGACCATTAGATGGCACGAAGAAGTGAGATTTTTGCCCCCCCCGCCCCACATTTTCTGCTGTATCCAGTAGCTTTCTAGATTTTTTGACAACCAGTTATGATAGCTCTGTACTGCACCGTAGATTTTCTTGTATTTAATGAGAACAAAAAGTTACCACCTGTGTTTAGGGCACATCTGAACTGAATCATGTGATGATCAGTTATTGACACTCTTAAAATATGAGGAGTAACCTCTGCAGGATCAGTGACATTAAAAAAAAAAGAATATTAGGAAATGTTGTACAATCTACCTCGAAACGATGCTTGTTTGAATTTGACCTGACCCATGTCCAACCTCAAGTGGCATATTTTGTGTGCTTTTAAGAAGAAAAAGAAAATATGTAGGTATCTAATTTATTATTGGAACAAAGTTGCTGATACCGCTGTTTTGCCTTAGGCATCAATATATCTTGAGACATCTCTGGCTGGAACAGTTCACGGGAGCAAAAAATCTCTTCTTCATTTGCCGTAGCAAAGCACAGTATCTGGTAAACAAAACAGCAGCTTCCTCCAGCGAATTATTCAACAGCATGACTCAGACCCATGTTAGACCTTTAATGTTGCAGGAGTTTTGTTTTTCCAGAATACTGTAAAAATGAAATTAATATAAATGTTTACCTAAGTGTTTTCTCCCCCCAGTGAGACTGGTCTATCAGGGCCACCTAGTTTACCCCAATATGAGATGGAGCATACTGCTTCTGCTTTCGCCTTTCAGCCCCAATCCAGGAGCCTTCGCAGGTAGTTGCTTTTGCTTTTACTATTATAAATTCAAACACAAAAATAATTTGTCATGAAAACAACTGCTTGCGAAGGCTCCTGGTATGGAGCTGAAAGGTGAAATCGGAAGCAGTATGCTCCATCCCATATTTGGGTAGACCAGGTTGCCCTGATAGACTGGTCTCACCGAAAAAACACTTAACTTCTCCCCTGGTATAGCCAACAAACTGAGGAGAGCCTGCAGCTTAGAGGTTAATACATCTACCTAATATGCAAGTAGCCCAGCTTTGAATCCCAGAAGGGTATGGCTAGCTGATGAGAGCTAAATAGCTTGAAACAGATCTATACTTTGTTGTTGTTAGTCACGAAGTTGTGTCTGACTTATCGTGACCCCATAGAAAATATTCCTCCAGGCCTTCCTGTCCTCTACCATCCCCCGGAGTCCATTTAAGCTCACACCTACTGCTTCAGTGACTCCATCGTGCCACCTCATTCTCTGTCGTCCCCTTCTTCTTTTGCCCTCAATCTTTCCCAGCATTAGGCTCTTCTCCAGTGAGTCCTTCCTTCTCATTAGGTGGCCAAAGTATTTGAGTTTCATCTTCAGGATCTGGCCTTCTAAAGAGTAGTCAGGGTTGATCTCCTAGATCTATACTAATCTCCCTTTATTTTTTTGTCAGTAAATATAAATTCAAATGTAAATGTTTACCATTCATCAGTAGCCATCTCTGGGGCCAATTATTTTTATATCAGACCTAGTATTTTTGAATTCTCAATACTTTTCAATTTTTGTCAGTTTCCTCTGATTGTTTGCTTTTCTTTCCATCATAGCTTTAATCACTTATTAATGTTGCTTGTTGTTCAGACTAACAGTGGGAATAGCAACCGGTAATTTTACATGGTCTCCCCTAATTATAACGATTGCTTTTTATGTTTTCATGCTCATGTCAAACATGGTACTCTTATGTATTATGAAGAGACAAAAATATTGATAATTAAAGATAATTAATTGCTTTAAAGGTAATGAATTAGGAATGAGGCAATCTTCCTCTTTAGAAAAGACGACAAGGCTATTAATCACTGATTCTATTGCTTTGCTCAAGAAGCAAACAGGAAATTTCTAATTAAAATAATAAGAACCCCCAAAATCTTCAATCTTCTTTATCAGAACAGTCTAACATTACTGTTGCGTCACCCTTTAAAAATAATGCAAACTATTAACTTTTGTTTTGGTATTCTCGTACCCATTCACTTAAAAGCAGCTTGTAAAATGTTCTGGGCTTTTTTTAAAAAAATTAATCTTATCTACTTTTTTTCTGATTATTTCTTTCCTGATGGAATGTGCACACCATTTTTATCATATGAAAATGAGCACAGCCTTTGACTGTAGCAAACTGAGCGTTGGAACACCCGTGAAGCAGATTATTCACAATTTTTATGCTATATTTATGAAAGTAGAATTTTAACATTATATTGAGTTATACTTTGTACGATGGGGGTGTATTTTATATACAAAGATGGGTATAGATCAGTGGTGGGTTGCCCCCGGTTCAGACCAGTTCGCAAGAACTGGTAGTAAAACTGGCGGGAGGCCCCACCCACCGCCCTGGATGTTGTCATCAGCTATCTGCGCATGCGCAGAAGCTTCTGCGCATGCGCAGAAGCAAGTTACACATACGAGTGAAGCGAGCGTGCGCGCGATCCTGTTGCGAACTGGTAGTAAAGGTAAGTAGAACCCACTTCTGGTATAGATATATATGGATATTAATTTTGTGCTACCCAGATAAGACTTAAATAAATTAAAAGAAACATGTGCATTTTAGGGACATAATAGGCCTCATTCTTAATAGTTATGTCAGCGTTCCAAGTAAAGCTGAACTCCGAGGCAGGTAGATTCCTCAAAGAACAAATATATTGGATACATCATATTGTCACAACTGGTGAAAACTGCCTCTGAAAGTTCCCACGGTTTTCACCTAATTAAAAGAGAAAGTCATCAGTCATCAGTCACATGGTGCTGGCCAATCAAGGTGCTGGCCAGTTGCTTGGTTACTTCGCTCCTTCTCTCTCAGCCACCTCTTGGAATGACCTTGGTTCCTACAGGAAAACCTTTTGTTTCACTGCAAAACCCCAGTTAACTATTTCCTTCCCCTTCCCATCTAGTGACAACCCTGAAGCCTCAAAGATGGCTCACCCATGTTTGCTTCAGGGTTGACAAGTTAATTTTGGCAATGTTTTTGTGCATTCGTGCCTAGAATTCTAATAATCCTTCTTTCACATAGACATCTCCTATTCTTATCTTTCACAAACAAGTATTTTAAAAACGAATCTGGAAATGTTGCATTCAGATTTATATTTTGCTCTGTATTTGGGACATAATACCTATGTACACAAACCTTGAAAAAAATGCCTTAATAAACCCTTAGTGATCACTTAGTAAATGGAATTCATAAGGACCAAATGCTTCATTTTCAGGCAAGGATTGTAGGGGATGAGCAGGCTGAGCTGGAAGGCAGAATTAAATGTGTCATCAGCTTGGCATCATTGTGTATCCACAAGAGACCCAAATTCAGCCCTCTATGAATTCAATTGCCTCTTATCTAATGCAATTTAGCTTTGACCATTAGTTGGCCAGTTTCTTGTGTATAGGTAGCAACAGTGAACTCTTCTATGTTTTGAACTCAATGAATGCTCCTGGTTATTTGTGCCTGATGAGGATTTGACAATATCATCTTTAAATTTTAATATACCACATGTTAAATTATTTTAATGTAATCTGAATGATTTCAGTTATTTGGTTTTTATATGTATGTGTGTGTTTGTGCCTGTGTGTTTGTAATTCAAGAATTTCTTGAAACACATGGTAAGTTTCTCCTATGACATATTTTTACATTTTTCAGTTGACAACTTTTTGAGAGCTGAGAAGTCTAAAACTTCATTTTTTCCAATTATAATAAATCACAGAAAAGCAAAATGACCAGTAACCCTGAAAACAAAGTTGCTGATATAACAGTTTTAAAATAAGATATTAGCAAAGTCCAGGTAGGGAAATTTGGACAAGATACTTATAAAGCGTGAAATAACTCTACTGTAGGAAATATATTTTATGCACATTTGTTGAACAATGCACAATTTATTTAACATTTAAACTTTTGTTCATTAGCAGAGTTGGCACATAGATGGTCTATTTTATTAATAATGCTAATTAGCTATTTAAATTTTGTAAACTGCATTCCAGAACCAAAGTATCAAATGACATAAATTATGTCACATAAATAACATTAAACCTAAAAATAGATGCATAAACTGATTGCCTAGAAGTTTCCCCTATTTTTAAACAATGGAAGTAAATAAGTCAACTTAAATGGCAATTCATTGATGTTCCTGGCAAACATTATTCCATTGGGAAAGCAATCAATATGTTTGTGTTGCTGATTGAAAACAAAACATCTACTTGAAAAGGATGATGATTGCATAAACAGCTTTTCTATGTTTATACATTGCAACGCCACAATCCAATTATTACAGACGTTTGGTGTCACAGTTTGCCAATCCTTTCTAGACAGATGGATATAGATGGCTGTTTGACTAGAGGGCATAAAGGGAAAAAAAATTCCCTTTAACTCTATGATGCTACCATGTTTTCCCGTAAATAAGACCCCGTCTTATATTTTTTTGAACCCTGAAATAAGTGCTTGGCCTTAATGTGCTCAAAAGCCCGATTGCGTTTATTATCAGGGGATGTCTTATTTTGGGGGAAACAGGGTATCTCTAACTGTGATATTAAACCACATTCCCCCCCCCCCAAAGCATTATGGAGTATATTTTCTATATGGACAAACTTTGGCTGGAGGTGTACTGAGATTGATTCTATCTGTGCATCCCTCTGGAGTTGGTAAATAAATGGATCTTAAAGTAAATAGCAGCTGAAAACAAATTTTTCAGGGAACCTGCATGAAATTGTGAAATTTTGACACAGAAACAGGATGGAAGAATTTTCCAAAATGGTAAAACATATTTCTCGTAGTAAAATCTTACAGGTAGTCCTTGATTTATGACTGGTTCATTGGTAATCATCCAGCGATACAATAGAGCCCCCCCCAAAGGTTCTTATGACCCGGATTTGAAGTTCTGATGGCTGGCTCTCCCCCATTTCATATGATTGTAATTTGGGTACTTGACAACGGGCCCACATTTATGGCTTTTTGCAGAATCCCATTGTCATGTGGCCATGATTTATGACTTTTTTTTGTGTTGGAGATTGGTGTTGACTTCGGGTTTCTAGAACACCCTCCCCACCCCAAGGAGGGCAACGGATTTGCTTAAGGATGACAACTGGACTTGACCATTAGTCTAATACAGTGGTTCTCAACCTTTTTTTGGCCATGCCTCACCTAAGCATCCCTAAAATTCTGATGCACCCCCCCACATATAATTCTTACTATTCAAAAAGTGACTTCTACTCATGTAGAGGAAGCCTAAAAGGCAATTAACTTGGTTTAAACAAGATTCCAATCACCCCCATTAAAAATCATTTTTGCCCCCCTGTGGGGCATGGGCCCCATGTTGGGAACCACTGGTCTAATAGGAGGTTCTGTCATCAGTCATGAAATTGAGAAGAATTTGGTGGGCACCTCCTCGGGGAACAAGGTGGACTTCTGTGAGACATGATCATTGTAAATATCCATGTCACAGCTTCATACATAGAAATGGTGAAAACAAAAGATATAAGAACTATGGTATTGCTGCTTTTTAATATCCAAGGGCCTTCCTCAAACCTTTCTTGAGGTTACATTTAATTGAGAAAGATTGCCAAAACTTTTTCATATTTTTGCCATTAAAGTGCAAGTTATTCTCTCTCTCTCTCCCCCTCTCTCCATCATCTATCTATCTATCTATCTATCTATCTATCTATCTATCTATCTATCTATC